>JAUPTC010000010.1:3064551-3359551 GCA_030762895.1 Sophora flavescens | reverse complement strand
TTCTTTGGTCCAAATGGAGTCCAAATGGACTTGTTTGATCCTAATTGAGCCCAAATCGACTTGTTAGGACCTAGTTGGGCCAATCGCCCCGAACGGCCAAATTGTAATTCTTTGGTCCTAATGGAGCCCAAATGGACCTTTTTGATCCTAATAGATCCCAAATGGACCTTTTGGGTCATATTGGACCTAACTGGGCCAATTTGTACTTCTTTGGACCTAATGGAGCCCAAATGGACTTGTTTGACCCTAATAGAGCCCAAATGGACTTTTTAGGTCATATAGGACCTAACTGGGTCAATTAGTACTTCTTTGGTCCTAATGGAGCCCAAATGGACTTGTTTGACCCTAATAGAGCCCAAATGGACTTGTTAGGTCATAAAGGACCTAACTGTGTCAATTTGTACTTCTTTGGTCCGATTGGAGCCCAAATGGACTTGTTTGACCCTAATAGAGACCAAATGGACTTGTTTGATACTAATAGAGCCCAAATGGACTTGTTAGGTCATAAAGGACCTAACCGTGCCAATTTGTACTTCTTTGGTCCTATTTGAGCCAAAATGGACTTGTTTGATCCAAATAGAGCCAAAATGCACTTTTTAGGTCATATAGGACCTAACTGGGCCAATTAGTACTTCTTTGGTCCTATTGGAGCCCAAATGGACTTGTTTCATCCTAATAGAGCCCAAATGGACTTGTTAGGTCATATAGGACCTATCTGGGCCAATTTGTACTTCTTTGGTCCTATTGGAACCCTAATGGACTTGTTTGATCCTAATATAGCCCAAATGGACTTTTTAGGTCATATAGGACCTAACTGGGCCAATTTTTGCTTCTTTGGTCCTATTGGAGCCCAAATGGACTTGTTTGATCCTAATAGAGCCAAAATGCACTTTTTAGGTCATATAGGACCTAACTGGGCCAATTTGTACTTCTTTGGTCCTAATGGAGCCCAAATGGACTTGTTTGACCCTAATAGAGCCCAAATGGACTTTTTAGGTCACATAGGACCTAACTGGGTCAATTTGTACTTCTCTGGTCCTAATGGAGCCCAAATGGACTTGTTTGACCCTAATAGAGCCCAAATGGACAAGTTAGGTCATAAAGGACCTAACTGTGCCAATTTGAACTTCTTTGGTCCTATTGGAGCCCAAATGGACCTGTTTGATCCTAATAGAGCCCAAATGGACTTTTTAGGTCATATAGGACCTAATTGGGCCAATTTGTACTTTTTTGGTCCTAATGGAGCCCAAATGGAAATGTTTGATCGTAGTAGAGCCCAAATGGACTTGTGTGATCCTAGTAGAGCCCAAATGGACTTGTTAGGTCATAAAGGAACTAACTGGGCCAATTTGTACTTCTTTGGTCCTAATGGAGCCCTAATGGACTTGTTTGACCCTAATAGATCCCAAATGGACTTGTTTGATCCTAATAGAGCCCAAATGGACTTGTTAGGTCATAAAGGACCTAACTGGACCAATTTGTACTTCTTTGGTCCAAATGGAGTCCAAATGGACTTGTTTGATCCTAATAGAGCCCAAATCGACTTGTTAGGACCTAGTTGGGCCAATCGCCCCGAACGGCCAAATTGTAATTCTTTGGTCCTAATGGAGCCCAAATGGACCTGTTTGATCCTAATAGATCCCAAATGGACTTTTTGGGTCATATCGGACCTAACGGGGCCAATTTGTACTTCTTTGGTCCTATTGGAGCCCAAATGGACTTGTTTGACCCTAATAGAGCCCAAATGGACTTGTTCGGTCATAAAGGACCTAACTGTGTCAATTTGTACTTCTTTGGTCCGATTGGAGTCCAAATGGACTTGTTGGACCCTAATAGAGCCCAAATGGACTTGTTTGATACTAATAGAGCCCAAATGGACTTGTTAGGTCATAAAGGACCTAACTGTGCCAATTTGTACTTCTTTGGTCCTGTTGGAGCCAAAATGGACTTGTTTGATCCAAATAGAGCCAAAATGCACTTTTTAGGTCATATAGGACCTAACTGGGCCAAATTGTACTTCTTTGGTCCTATTGGAGCCCAAATGGACTTGTTTCATCATAATAAAGCCCAAATGGACTTTTTAGGTCATATAGGACCTATCTGGGCCAATTTGTACTTCTTTGGTCCTATTGGAACCCTAATGGACTTGTTTGATCCTAATAGAGCCCAAATGGACTTTTTAGGTCATATAGGACCTAACTGGGCCAATTTATGCTTCTTTGGTCCTATTGGAGCCCAAGTGGACTTGTTTGATCCTAATAGATCCAAAATGCACTTTTTAGGTCATATAGGACCTAACTGGGCTAATTTGTACTTCTTTGGTCCTAATAGAGCCCAAATGGACTTGTTTGACCCTAATAGAGCCCAAATGGACTTTTTAGGTCATATAGGACCTAACTGGGCCAATTTGTACTTCTTTGGTCATATTGGAGCCCAAATGGTCTTGTTTGAGCCGAATAGAGCCAAAATGCACTTTTTAGGTCATATAGGACCTAACTGGGCCAATTTGTAATTCTTTGGTACTATTGGAGCCCAAATGGACTTGTTTGATCCTAATAGAGCCCAAATGGACTTTTTAGGTCATATAGGACCTAACTGGGCCAATTTGAACTTCTTTGGTCCTAATGAAGACCAAATGGACTTGTTTGACCCTAATAGAGCCCAAATGGACTTGTTTGACCCTAATGGAGCCCAAATGGACTTGTTTGCTCCTAATAGAGCGCAAATGGACTTTTTAGGTCATATAGGACCTAACTCGGCGAATTTGTACTTCTTTGGTCCTATTGGAGCCCAAATGGACTTGTTTGATCCTAATAGAGCCCAACTGGACATTTTAGGTCATATAAGACATAACTGGGCCAATTTGTACTTCTTTGGTCCTATTGGTGCCTAAATGGACTTGTTTGATCCTAATATAGCCCAAATGGACTTGTTTGATCCTAATAAAGCCCAAATCGACCTGTTAGGACCTAATTGGGCCCATTGCCCCGATCTGCCCGATTGTCCTATTGGAGCCAAAATGGACTTGTTTGAACCTAATAGAGCCCAAATGGACATTTTAGGTCAAAAAGGACCTAACTGGGCCAATATGTACTTCTTTGGTCCTATTGGTGCCAAAATGGACTTGTTTGAACCTAGTAGAGCCCAAATGGACTTTTTAGGTCACATAGAACCTAACTGGTCCAATTTGTACATCTTTGGTCCTATTGGAGCCCAAATGGACTTGTTTGATCCTAATAGAGCCCAACTGGACATTTTAGGTCATATAGGACCTAACTGGGCCAATTTGTACTTCTTTGGTCCTATTGGAGCCCAAATGGACTTGTTTGATCCTAATAGAGGCCAAATGGACTTTTTAGGTCATATAGGACCTAACTGCGCCAATTTATGCTTCATTGGTCCTATTGGAGCCCAAATGGACTTGTTTGATCCTAATAGAGCCAAAATACACTTTTTAGGTGATATAGTACCTAACAGGGCCAATTTGTATTTCTTTGCTCCTATTGGAGCCCAAATGGACTTGTTTGATCCTAATAGATCCCAAATGGACCTTTTAGGTCATATAGGACCTATCTGGGCCAATTTGTACTTCATTGGTCCTATTGGAGCCCAAATGGACTTGTTTAATCCTAATAGAGCCCAAATGGACTTTTTAGGTCATATAGGACCTAACTGGGCCAATTTGTACTTTTTTGGTCCTATTGGAGCCCAAATGGACTTGTTTGATCCTAATAGAGCCAAAATGCACTTTTTAGGTCATATAAGACCTAACTGGGCCAATTTGTACTTCTTTGGTCCTATTGGAGCCCAAATGGAATTGTTTGATCCTAATAGAGCCTAAATAGACTTTTTAGGTCATATATTACATAACTGGGCCAATTTGTACTTCTTTGGTCCTAATGGATCCCAAATGGACTTGTTTGACCCTAATAGAGCCCAAATGGACTTGTTTGATCCTAATAGAGCCCAAATGGACTTGTTAGGTCATAAAGGACCTAACTGTGCCAATTTGTACTTCTTTGGTCCTATTGGAATCCAAATGGACTTGTTTGATCCTAATATAGACAAAATGCACTTTTTAGGTCATATAGGACCTAACTCGGCCAATTTGTAGTTTTTTGGTTCTATTGGAGCCCAAATGGACCTGTTTGATCCTAATAGATCCCAAATGGACTTTTTGGGTCATATAGGACCTAACTGGGCCAATTTGTACTTCTTTGGTCCTAATGGAGCCCAAATGGACTTGATTGACCCTAATAGAGCCCAAATGGACTTTTTAGGTCAAATAGGACCTAACTGGGTCAATTTGTACTTCTTTGGTCCTAATGGAGCCCAAATGGACTTGTTTGACACTAATAGAGCCCAAATGGACTTGTTAGGTCATAAAGGACCTAACTGTGTCAATTTGTACTTCTTTGGTCCTATTGGAGCCCAAATGGACTTGTTTGACCCTAATAGAGCCCAAATGGACTTGTTTGATACTAATAGAGCCCAAATGGACTTGTTAGGTCATAAAGGACCTAACTGTTCCAATTTGTACTGCTTTGGTCCTATTGGAGTCCAAATGGACTTGTTTGATCCTAATATAGCCAAAATGCACTTTTTAGGTCATATAGGACCTAACTCGGCCAATTTGTACTTCTTTGGTTCTATTGGAGCCCAAATGTACCTGTTCGATCCTAATAGATCCCAAATGGACTTTTTGGGTCATATAGGACCTAACTGGGCCAATTTCTACTTCTTTGGTCCTAATGGAGCCCAAATGGACTTGTTTGACCCTAATAGAGCCCAAATGGACTTTTTAGGTCATATAGGACCTAACTGGGTCAATTTGTACTTCTTTGGTCCTAATGGAGCCCAAATGGACTTGTTTGACCCTAATAGAGCCCAAATGGACTTGTTAGGTCATAAAGGACCTAACTGTATCAATTTGTACTTCTTCGGTCCTATTGGAGCACAAATGGACTTGTTTGACCCTAATAGAGCCCAAATGGACATTATAGGTCATATAGGACCTAACTGGGCCAATTTGTACTTCTTCGGTCCTATTGGTGCCCAAATGGACTTGTTTGATCCTAATATAGACCATATGGACTTGTGTGATCCCAGTAAAGCCCAAATGGACTTGTTTAATCCTAATAGAGCCCAAATGGACTTCTGTAATCCTAGTAGAGCCCAAATGGACTTGTTAGGTCATAAAGGACCTAACTGGGCCAATTTGTACTTATTTGGTCCAAATGGAGCCCAAAAGGACTTGTTTGACCCTAATAGAGCCCAAATGGACTTGTTTGATCCTAATAAAGCCCAAATCGACCTGTTAGGACCTAATTAGGCCCATTGCCCCGATCGGCCCAATAGTACTTCGTTGGTCCTATTGGAGTCAAAATGGACTTGTTTGAACCTAATAGAGCCCAAATGGTCTTTTTAGGTCAAAAAGGCCCTAACTGGATCAATTTGTACTTCTTTGGTCCTATTGGAGCGAAAATGGACTTGTTTGAACATAATAGATCCCAAATGGACTTTTTAGGTCATATAGAACCTAACTGGGCGAATTTGTACATCTTTGGTCCTATTGGAGCCCAAATGGACTTGTTTGATCCTAATAGAGCCCCAATGGACTTTTTAGGTCATATAGGACCTAACTGGGCCAATTTATGCTTCTTTGGTCCTATTGGAGCCCAAATGGACTTGTTTGATTATAATAGAGCTAAAATGCACTTTTTAGGTCATATAGGACCTAACTGGGTCAATTTGTACTTCTTTGGTCCTATTGGAGCCAAAATGGACTTGTTTGATCCTAATAGAGCCGAAATGGACTTTTTAGGTCATATAGGACCTAACTGGGCCAATTTGTACTTCTTTGGTCCTAATGGAGCCCAAATGGACTTGTTTGACCCTAATAGAGCCCAAATGGACTTGTTTGATCCTAATAAAGCCCAAATGGACTTGTTAGGTCATAAAGGACCTAACTGTGCCAATTTGTACTTCTTTGGTCCTATTGGAGCCCAAATGGACTTGTTTGATCCTAATAGAGCCCAAATGGACAAGTTAGGTCATAAAGGACCTAACTGTGCCAATTTGTACTTCTTTGGTCCTATTGGAGCCCAAATGGACTTGTTTGTTCCTAATAGAGCCCAAATGGACTTTTTAGGTCATATAGGACCTAATTGAGCCAATTTGAACTTTTTTGGTCCTAATGGAGCCCAAATGGACATGTTTGATCGTAATAGAGCCCAAATGGACTTGTGTGATCCTAGTAGAGCCCAAATGGACTTGTTAGGTCATAAAGGAACTAACTGGGCCAATTTGTACTTCTTTGGTCCTAATGGAGCCCAAATGGACTTGTTTGACCCTAATAGAGCCCAAATGGACTTGTTTGATCCTAATAGAGCCCAAATGGACTTGTTAGGTCATAAAGGACCTAACTGGGCCAATTTGTACTTCTTTGGTCTAAATGGAGTCCAACTGGACTTGTTTGATCATAATAGAGCCCAAATTGACTTGTTAGGACCTAGTTGGGCCAATCGCCTCGAACGGCCAAATTGTAATTCTTTGGTCCTAATGGAGCCCAAATGGACCTGTTTGATCCTAATAGAGCCCAAATGGACTTTTTGGGTCATATAGGACCTAACTGGGCCAATTTGTACTTCTTTGGTCCTAATGGAGCCCAAATGGACTTGTTTGACCCTAATAGAGCCCAAATGGACTTTTTAGGTCATATAGGACCTAACTGGGTCAATTTATACTTCTTTGGTCCTAATGGAGCCAAAATGGACTTGTTTGACCCTAATAGAGCCCAAATGGACTTGTTAGGTCATAAAGGACCTAACTGTGCCAATTTGTACTTCTTTGGTCCTATTGGAGCCCAAATGGACTTGTTTGATCCTAATAGAGCGAAAATGCACTTTTTAGGTCATATAGGACCTAACTGGGCCAATTTGTACTTCTTTGGTCCTATTGGAGCCCAAATGGACTTGTTTGATCCTAATAGAGCCCAAATGGACTTTTTAGGTCATATAGGACCTAACTGGGCCAATTTGTACTTCTTTGGTACTATTGGAGCCCAAATGGACTTGTTTGATCCTAATAGAGCCCAAATGGACTTTTTAGGTCATATAGGACCTAACTGGGCCAATTTTTTCCTCTTTGGTCCTAATGGAGCCCAAATGGACTTGTTTGACCATAATAGAGCCCAAATGGACTTGTTTGATCCTATTAGAGCCCAAATGGACTTGTTAGGTCATAAAGGACGTAACTGTGCCAATTTGTACTTCTTTGGTCCTATTGGAGCCCAAATGGACTTGTTTGATCCTAATAGAGCCAAAATGCACTTTTTAGGTCATATAGGACCTAACTGGGCTAATTTGTACTTCTTTGGTCCTAATAGAGCCCAAATGGACTTGTTTGATCCTAATAGAGCCCAAATGGACTTTTTAGGTCATATAGGACCTAACTGGGCCAATTTGTACTTCTTTGGTACTATTGTAGCCCAAATGGATATGTTTGATCCTAATAGAGCCCAAATGGACTTTTTATGTCATATAGGACCTAACTAGGCCAATTTGTACCTCTTTGGTCCTAATGGAGCCCAAATGGACTTGTTTGACCATAATAGAGCCCAAATGGACTTGTTTGATCCTAATAGAGCCCAAATGGACTTGTTAGGTCTTAAAGGATGTAACTGTGCCAATTTGTACATCTTTGGTCCTATTGGAGGCCAAATGGACTTGTTTGATCCTAATAGAGCCAAAATGGACGAGTTAGGTCATAAAGGACCTAACTTTGCAAATTTGTATTTCTTTGGTCCTATTGGAGCCCAAATGGACTTGTTTGATCCTAATAGAGCCCAAATGGACTTTTTAGGTCATATAGGACCTAACTGGGCCAATTTGTACTTCTTTGGTCCTATTGGAGGCCAAATGGACTTGTTTGATCCTAATAGAGCCAAAATGGACGAGTTAGGTCATAAAGGACCTAACTTTGCAAATTTGTATTTCTTTGGTCCTATTGGAGCCCAAATGGACTTGTTTGATCCTAATAGATCCCAAATGGACTTTTTAGGTCATATAGGACCTAACTGGGCAAATTTGTACATCTTTGGTCCTAATGGAGCCCAAATGGACTTGTTTGCTCCTAATAGAGCGTAAATGGACTTTTTAGGTCATATAGTAACTAACTGGACTAATTTGTACTTCTTTGGTCCTATTGGAGCCCAAATGGACTTGTTTGATCCTAATAGAGCCCAAATGGACTTTTTAGGTCATATAGGACCTAACTGGGCCAATTTGTACTTCTTTGGTCCTAATGGAGCCCAAATGGACTTGTTTGACCCTAATAGAGCCCAAATGGACTTGTTTGACCCTATTAGAGCCCAAATGGACTTTTTTGATCCTAATAGAGCCCAAATGGACTTGTTAGGTCATAAAGGACCTAACTGTGCCAATTTGTACTTCTTTGGTCCTATTGGAGCCCAAATGGACTTGTTTGATCCTAATAGATCCCAAATGGACTTTTTAGGTCATATAGGACCTAACTGGGCAAATTTGTACATCTTTGGTCCTAATGGAGCCCAAATGGACTTGTTTGCTCCAAATAGAGCGCAAATGGACTTTTTAGGTCATATAGTAACTAACTGGGCCAATTTGTACTTCTTTGGTCCTATTGGAGCCCAAATGGACTTGTTTGATCCTAATAGAGCCCAACTGGACATTTTAGGTCATATAGGACATAACTGAGCCAATTTTTACTTCTTTGGTCCTATTGGTGCCCAAATGGACTTGTTTGATCCTAATATAGCCCAAATGGACTTGTGTGATCCTAGTAGAGCCCAAATGGACTTGTTTGATCCTAATATAGCCCAAATGGACTTGTGTGATCCTAGTAGAGCCCAAATGGACTTGTTTGATCCTAATAGAGCCCAAATGGACTTGTGTAATCCTAGTAGAGCCCAAATGGACTTGTTGGGTCATAAAGGACCTAACTGGGCCAATTTGTACTTATTTGGTCCTAATAGAGCCCAAAAGGACTTGTTTGACCCTAATAGAGCCCAAATAGACTTGTTTGATCCTAATAAAGCCCAAATCGACATGTTAGGACCTAATTGGGCCCATTACCCCGATCGGCACAATTGTACTTTGTTGGTCCTATTGATGCCTAAATGGACTTGTTTGAACCTAATAGAGCCCAAATGGACTTTTTAGGTCAAAAAGGACCTAAGTGGGCCAATTTGTACTTCTTTGGTCCTATTGGTGCCAAAATGGACTTGTTTGAACCTAATAGAGCCCAAATGGACTTTTTAGGTCATATAGAACCTAACTGGGCCAATTTGTACATCTTTGGTCCTTTGGAGCCCAAATGGACTTGTTTGATCCTAATAGAGCCCAACATGACATTTTAGGTCATATAGGACCTAACTGGGCCAATTTGTACTTCTTTGGTCCTATTGGAGCCCAAATGGACTTGTTTGATCCTAATAGAGCCAAAATACGCTTTTTAGGTCATATAGGACCTAACTGGGCCAATTTGTACTTCTTTGGTCCTATTGGAGCCCAAATGGACTTGTTTGATCCTAATAGATCCCAAATGGACTTTTTAGGTCATATAGGACCTAACTGGGCCAATTTGTACTTTTTTGGTCCTATTGGAGCCCAAATGGACTTGTTTGAACCTAATAGAGCCAAAATGCACTTTTTAGGTCATATAAGACCTAACTGGGCCAATTTGTACTTCTTTGGTCCTATTGGAGCCCAAATGGAATTGTTTGATCCTAATAGAGCCTAAATAGACTTTTTAGGTCATATAGTACATAACTGGGCCAATTTGTACTTCTTTGGTCCTAATGGATCCCAAATGGACTTGTTTGACCCTAATAGAGCCCAAATGGACTTGTTTGATCCTAATAGAGCCCAAATGGACTTGTTAGGTCATAAAGGACCTAACTGTGCCAATTTGTATTTCTTTGGTCCTATTGGAATCCAAATGGACTTGTTTGATCCTAATATAGCCAAAATGCACTTTTTAGGTCATATAGGACCTAACTCGGCCAATTTGTACTTCTTTGGTTCTATTGGAGCCCAAATGGACCTGTTTGATCCTAATAGATCCCAAATGGACTTTTTGGGGCATATAGGACCTAACTGGGCCAATTTGTACTTCTTTGGTCCTAATGGAGCCCAAATGGACTTGTTTGACCCTAATAGAGCCCAAATGGACTTTTTAGGTCATATAGGACCTAACTGGGTCAATTTGTACTTCTTTGGTCCTAATGGAGCCCAAATGGACTTGTTTGACACTAATAGAGCCCAAATGGACTTGTTAGGTCATAAAGGACCTAACTGTGTCAATTTGTACTTCTTTGGTCCTATTGGAGCCCAAATGGACTTGTTTGACCCTAATAGAGCCCAAATGGACTTGTTTGATACTAATAGAGCCCAAATGGACTTGTTAGGTCATAAAGGACCTAACTGTTCCAATTTGTACTGCTTTGGTCCTATTGGAGTCCAAATGGACTTGTTTGATCCTAATATAGCCAAAATGCACTTTTTAGGTTATATAGGACCTAACTCGGCCAATTTGTACTTCTTTGGTTCTATTGGAGCACAAATGTACCTGTTCGATCCTAATAGATCCCAAATGGACTTTTTGGGTCATATAGGACCTAACTGGGCCAATTTCTACTTCTTTGGTCCTAATGGAGCCCAAATGGACTTGTTTGACCCTAATAGAGCCCAAATGGACTTTTTAGGTCATATAGGACCTAACTGGGTCAATTTGTACTTCTTTGGTCCTAATGGAGCCCAAATGGACTTGTTTGACCCTAATAGAGCCCAAATGGACTTGTTAGGTCATAAAGGACCTAACTGTATCAATTTGTACTTCTTTGTTCCTATTGGAGCACAAATGGACTTGTTTGACCCTAATAGAGCCCAAATGGACATTATAGGTCATATAGGACCTAACTGGGTCAATTTGTACTTCTTCGGTCCTATTGGTGCCCAAATGGACTTGTTTGATCCTAATATAGCCCATATGGACTTGTGTGATCCCAGTAAAGCCCAAATGGACTTGTTTGATCCTAATAGAGCCCAAATGGACTTCTGTAATCCTAGGAGAGCCCAAATGGACTTGTTAGGTCATAAAGGACCTAACTGGGCCAATTTGTACTTATTTGGTCCAAATGGAGCCCAAAAGGACTTGTTTGACCCTAATAGAGCCCAAATGGACTTGTTTGATCCTAATAAAGCCCAAATCGACCTGTTAGGACCTAATTAGGCCCATTGCCCCGATCGGCCCAATAGTACTTCGTTGGTCCTATTGGAGTCAAAATGGACTTGTTTGAACCTAATAGAGCCCAAATGGTCTTTTTAGGTCAAAAAGGACCTAACTGGGTCAATTTGTACTTCTTTGGTCCTATTGGAGCCAAAATGGACTTGTTTGAACCTAATAGATCCCAAATGGACTTTTTAGGTCATATAGAACCTAACTGGGCGAATTTGTACATCTTTGGTCCTATTGGAGCCCAAATGGACTTGTTTGATCCTAATAGAGCCGAAATGGACTTTTTAGGTCATATAGGACCTAACTGGGCCAATTTGTACTTCTTTGGTCCTAATGGAGCCCAAATGGACTTGTTTGACCCTAATAGAGCCCAAATGGACTTGTTTGATCCTAATAAAGCCCAAATGGACTTGTTAGGTCATATAGGACCTAACTGTGCCAATTTGTACTTCTTTGGTCCTATTGGAGCCCAAATGGACTTGTTTGATCCTAATAGAGCCCAAATGGACAAGTTAGGTCATAAAGGACCTAACTGTGCCAATTTGAACTTCTTTGGTCCTATTGGAGCCCAAATGGACTTGTTTGATCCTAATAGAGCCCAAATGGACTTTTTAGGTCATATAGGACCTAATTGAGCCAATTTGTACTTTTTTGGTCCTAATGGAGCCCAAATGGACATGTTTGATCGTAATAGAGCCCAAATGGACTTGTGTGATCCTAGTAGAGCCCAAATGGACTTGTTAGGTCATAAAGGAACTAACTGGGCCAATTTGTACTTCTTTGGTCCTAATGGAGCCCAAATGGACTTGTTTGACCCTAATAGAGCCCAAATGGACTTGTTTGATCCTAATAGAGCCCAAATGGACTTGTTAGGTCATAAAGGACCTAACTGGGCCAATTTGTACTTCTTTGGTCGAAATGGAGTCCAACTGGACTTGTTTGATCATAATAGAGCCCAAATTGACTTGTTAGGACCTAGTTGGGCCAATCGCCCCGAACGGCCAAATTGTAATTCTTTGGTCCTAATGGAGCCCAAATGGACTTGTTTGATCCTAATAGAGCCCAAATGGACTTTTTGGGTCATATAGGACCTAACTGGGCCAATTTGTACTTCTTTGGTCCTAATGGAGCCCAAATGGACTTGTTTGACCCTAATAGAGCCCAAATGGACTTTTTAGGTCATATAGGACCTAACTGGGTCAATTTATACTTCTTTGGTCCTAATGGAGCCAAAATGGACTAGTTTGACCCTAATAGAGCCCAAATGGACTTGTTAGGTCATAAAGGACCTAACTGTGCCAATTTGTACTTCTTTGGTCCTATTGGAGCCCAAATGGACTTGTTTGATCCTAATAGAGCGAAAATGCACTTTTTAGGTCATATAGGACCTAACTGGGCCAATTTGTACTTCTTTGGTCCTATTGGAGCCCAAATGGACTTGTTTGATCCTAATAGAGCCCAAATGGACTTTTTAGGTCATATAGGACCTAACTGGGCCAATTTGTACTTCTTTGGTACTATTGGAGCCCAAATGGATTTGTTTGATCCTAATAGAGCCCAAATGGACTTTTTAGGTCATATAGGACCTAACTGGGCCAATTTTTTCCTCTTTGGTCCTAATGGAGCCCAAATGGACTTGTTTGACCATAATAGAGCCTAAATGGACTTGTTTGATCCTAATAGAGCCCAAATGGACTTGTTAGGTCATAAAGGACGTAACTGTGCCAATTTGTACTTCTTTGGTCCTATTGGAGCCAAAATGGACTTGTTTAATCCTAATAGAGCCAAAATGCACTTTTTAGGTCATATAGGACCTAACTGGGCCAATTTGTACTTCTTTGGTCCTATTGGAGCCCAAATGGACTTGTTTGATCCTAATAGAGCCCAAATGGACTTTTTAGGTCATATAGGACCTAACTGGGCCAATTTGTACTTCTTTGGTACTATTGTAGCCCAAATGGATATGTTTGATCCTAATAGAGCCCAAATGGACTTTTTATGTCATATAGGACCTAACTATGCCAATTTGTACCTCTTTGGTCCTAATGGAGCCCAAATGGACTTGTTTGACCATAATAGAGCCCAAATGGACTTGTTTGATCCTAATAGAGCCCAAATGGACTTGTTAGGTCTTAAAGGATGTAACTGTGCCAATTTGTACATCTTTGGTCCTATTGGAGGCCAAATGGACTTGTTTGATCCTAATAGAGCCAAAATGGACGAGTTAGGTCATAAAGGACCTAACTTTGCAAATTTGTATTTCTTTGGTCCTATTGGAGCCCAAATGGACTTGTTTGATCCTAATAGAGCCCAAATGGACTTTTTAGGTCATATAGGACCTAACTGGGCCAATTTGTACTTCTTTGGTCCTATTGGAGCCCAAATGGTCTTGTTTGAGCCTAATAGAGCCAAAATGCACTTTTTAGGTCATATAGGACATAACTGGGCCAATTTGTACTTCTTTGGTACTATTGGAGCCTAAATGGACTTGTTTGATTCTAATAGAGCCCAAATGGACTTTTTAGGTCATATAGGACCTAACTGGGCCAATTTGTACTTCTTTGGTCCTAATGGAGCCCAAATGGATTTGTTTTACCGTAATAGAGCCCAAATGGACTTGTTTAACCCTAATAGAGACCAAATGGACTTTTTTGATCCTAATAGAGCCCAAATGGACTTGTTAGGTCATAAAGGACCTAACTGTGCCAATTTGTACTTATTTGGTCCTATTGGAGCCCAAATGGAGTTGTTTGATCCTAATAGATCCCAAATGGACTTTTTAGGTCTTATAGGACCTAACTGGGCAAATTTGTACATCTTTGGTCCTAATGGAGCCCAAATGGACTTGTTTGCTCCTAATAGAGCGTAAATGGACTTTTTAGGTCATATAGTAACTAACTGGACTAATTTGTACTTCTTTGGTCCTATTGGAGCCCAAATGGACTTGTTTGATCCTAATAGAGCCCAAATGGACTTTTTAGGTCATATAGGACCTAACTGGGCCAATTTGTACTTATTTGGTCCTAATGGGGCCCAAATGGACTTGTTTGACCCTAATAGAGCCCAAATGGACGTTTTAGGTCATATAGGACCTAACTGGGCCAATTTGTACTTCTTTGGTCCTATTGGAGCCCAAATGGTCTTGTTGGAGCCTAATAGAGCCAAAATGCACTTTTTAGGTCATATAGGACCTTACTGGGCCAATTTGTACTTCTTTGGTACTATTGGAGCCCAAATGGACTTGTTTGATCCTAATAGAGCCCAAATGGACTTTTTAGGTCATATAGGACCTAACTGGGCCAATTTGTACTTCTTTGGTCCTAATGGAGCCCAAATGGACTTGTTTGACCCTAATAGAGCCCAAATGGACTTGTTTGACCCTATTAGAGCCCAAATGGACTTTTTTGATCCTAATAGAGCCCAAATGGACTTGTTAGGTCATAAAGGACCTAACTGTGCCAATTTGTACTTCTTTGGTCCTGTTGGAGCCCAAATGGACTTGTTTGATCCTAATAGAGCCAAAATGCACTTTTTAGGTCATATAGAACCTAACTGGGTCAATTTGTACTTCTTTGGTCCTAATGGAGCCCAAATGGACTTGTTTGCTCCAAATAGAGCGCAAATGGACTTTTTAGGTCATATAGTAACTAACTGGGCCAATTTGTACTTCTTTGGTCCTATTGGAGCCCAAATGGACTTGTTTGAACCTAATAGAGCCTAACTGGACATTTTAGGTCATATAGGACATAACTGGGCCAATTTTTACTTCTTCGGTCCTATTGGTGCCCAAATGGACTTGTTTGATCCTAATATAGCCCAAATGGACTTGTGTGATCCTAGTAGAGCCCAAATGGACTTGTTTGATCCTAATATAGCCCAAATGGACTTGTGTAATCCTAGTAGAGCCCAAATGGACTTGTTGGGTCATAAAGGACCGAACTGGGTCAATTTGTACTTATTTGGTCCTAATAGAGCCCAAAAGGACTTGTTTGACCCTAATAGAGCGCAAATTGACTTGTTTAATCCTAATAAAGCCCAAATCGACCTGTTAGGACCTAATTGGGCCCATTACCCCGATCGGCACAATTGTACTTTGTTGGTCCTATTGGTGCCTAAATGGACTTGTTTGAACCTAATAGAGCCCAAATGGACTTTTTAGGTCAAAAAGGACCTAAGTGGGCCAATTTGTACTTCTTTGGTCCTATTGGTGCCAAAATGGACTTGTTTGAACCTAATAGAGCCCAAATGGACTTTTTAGGTCATATAGAACCTAACTGGGCCAATTTGTACATCTTTGGTCCTTTGAAGCCCAAATGGACTTGCTTGATCCTAATAGAGCCCAACAGGACATTTTAGGTCATATAGGACCTAACTGGGCCAATTTGTACTTCTTTGGTCCTATTGGAGCCCAAATGGACTTGTTTGATCCTAATAGAGCCAAAATACACTTTTTAGGTCATATAGGACCTAACTGGGCCAATTTGTACTTCTTTGGTCCTATTGGAGCCCAAATGGACTTGTTTGATCCTAATAGATCCCAAATGGACTTTTTAGGTCATATAGGACCTATCTGGGCCAATTTGTACTTCATTGGTCCTATTGGAGCCCAAATGGACTTGTTTGATCCTAATAGAGCCCAATGGACTTTTTAGGTAATATAGGATCTAACTGGGCCAATTTGTACTTCTTTGGTCCTATTGGAGCCCAAATGGACTTGTTTGATCCTAATAGAGCCCAAATGGACTTTTTAGGTAATATAGGACCTAACTGGGCCAATTTGTACTTCTTTGGTCCTATTGGAGCCCAAATGGACTTGTTTGATCTTAATAGAGCCAAAATGCACTTTTTAGGTCATATAGGACCTAACTGGGCCAATTTGTACTTCTTTGGTCCTATTGGAGCCCAAATGGAATTGTTTGATCCTAATAGAGCCCAAATAGACTTTTTAGATCATATAGGACCTAACTGGGCCAATTTGTACTTCTTTGGTCCTATTGGAGCCCAAATGGACTTGATTGACCCTAATAGAGCCCAAATGGACTTTTTAGGTCAAATAGGACCTAACTGGGTCAATTTGTACTTCTTTGGTCCTAATGGAGCCCAAATGGACTTGTTTGACACTAATAGAGCCCAAATGGACTTGTTAGGTCATAAAGGACCTAACTGTGTCAATTTGTACTTCTTTGGTCCTATTGGAGCCCAAATGGACTTGTTTGACCCTAATAGAGCCCAAATGCACTTTTTAGGACATATAGGACCTAACTGGGCCAATTTGTACTTCTTTGGTGCAAATGGAGCCCAAATGGACTTGTTAGGTCATAAAGGACCTAACTGTGCCAATTTGGACTTCTTTGGTCCTATTGGAGTCCAAATGGACTTGTTTGATCCTAATATAGCCAAAATGAACTTTTTAGGTCATATAGGACCTAACTGGGCCAATTTGTACTTCTTTGGTCCTATTGGAGCCCAAATGGACTTGTTTGATCCTAATAGAGCCCAAATGGACTTTTTAGGTCATATAGGACCTAACTGGGTCAATTTGTACTTCTTTGGTCCTATTGGAGCCCAAATGGACTTGTTTGATCCTAATAGAGACCAAATGCACTTTTTAGGTCATATAGGACCTAACTAGGCCAATTTGTACTTCTTTGGTCCTATTGGAGCCCAAATGGACTTGTTTGATCCTAATAGAGCCCAAATGCACTTTTTAGGACATATAGGACCTAACTGGGCCAATTTGTACTTCTTTGGTGCAAATGGAGCCCAATTGGACTTGTTTGACCCTAATAGAGCCCAAATGGACTTATTTGATCCTAATAGAGCCCAAATGGACTTGTTAGGTCATAAAGGACCTAACTGTGCCAATTTGTATTTCTTTGGTCCTGTTGGAGCCAAAATGGACTTGTTTGACCCAAATAGAGCCAAAATGCACTTTTTAGGTCATATAGGACCTAACTGGGCCAATTTGTACTTCTTTGGTCCCATTGGAACCCAAATGGACTTTTTAGGTCATATAGGACCTATCTGGGCCAATTTGTACTTCTTTGGTCCTATTGGAACCCTAATGGACTTGTTTGATCCTAATAGAGCCCAAATGGACTTTTTAGGTCATATAGGACCTAACTGGGCCAATTTATGCTTCTTTGGTCCTATTGGAGCCCTAATGGACTTGTTTGATCCTAATAGAGCCAAAATGCACTTTTTAGGTCATATAGGACCTAACTGGGCCAATTTGTACTTCTTTGGTCCTGTTGGAGCCCAAATGGACTTGTTTGATCCTAATAGAGCCCAAATGGACTTTTTAGGTCATATAGGACCTAACTGGGCCAATTTGTTCTTCTTTGGTCCTATTGGAGCCCAAATGGACTTGTTTGAACCTGATAGAGCCCAACTGGACATTTTAGGTCATATAGGACCTAATTGGGCAAATTTGTACTTATTTGGTCCTATTGGTGCCCAAATGGACTTGTTTGACCCTAATATAGCCCAAATGGACTTGTGTGATCCCAGTAAATCCCAAATGGACTTGTTTGATCCTAATAGAGCCCAAATGGACTTCTGTAATCCTAGTAGAGCCCAAATGGACTTGTTAGGTCATAAAGGACCTAACTGGGCCAATTTGTACTTATTTGGTCCTAATGGAGCCCAAAAGGACTTGTTTGACCCTAATAGAGCCCAAATGGACTTGTTTGATCCTAATAAAGCCCAAATCGACCTGTTAGGACCTAATTGGGCCCATTGCCCCAATCGGCCCAATTGTACTTCGTTGGTCCTATTGGAGCCAAAATCGACTTGTTTGAACCAAATAGAGCCCAAATGGACGTTTTAGGTCAAAAAGGACCTAACTGGGCCAATTTGTACTTCTTTGGTCCTTTTGGAGCCAAAATGGACTTGTTTGAACCTAATAGAGCCCAAATGGACTTTTTAGGTCATATAGAACCTAACTGGGCCAATTTGTACTTCTTTGGTCCTATTGGAGCCCAAATGGACTTGTTTGATCCTAATAGATCCCAAATGGACTTTTTAGGTCACATAGGACCTATCTGGGCCAATTTGTACTTCTTTGGTCCTATTGAAGCCCAAATGGACTTGTTTGATCCTAATAGAGCCCAACTGGACTTTTTAGGTCATATTGGACCTAACTGGGCCAATTTGTACTTCTTTGGTCCTATTGGAGCCCAAATGGACTTGTTTGATCCTAATAGAGCCCAAATGCACTTTTTAGGTCATATAGGACCTAACTGGGCCAATTTGTACTTCTTTGCTCCTAATGGAGCCCAAATGGACTTGTTTGACCCTAATAGAGCCCAAATGGACTTGTTTGATCCTAATAGAGCCCAAATGGACTTGTTAGGTCATAAAGGACCTAACTGTGCCAATTTGAACTTCTTTGGTCCTGTTGGAGCCAAAATGGACTTGTTGTATCCAAATAGAGCCAAAATGCACTTTTTAGGTCATATAGGACCTAACTGGGTCAATTTGTACTTCTTTGGTCCTATTGGAACCCTAATGGACTTGTTTGATCCTAATAGAGCCCAAATGGACTTTTTAGGTCATATAGGACCTAACTACGCCAATTTATGCTTCTTTGGTCCTATTGGAGCCCAAATGGACTTGTTTGATCCTAATAGAGCCAAAATGCACTTTTTAGGACATATAGGACTTAACTGGGTCAATTTGTACTTCTTTGGTCCTATTGGAGCCAAAATGGACTTGTTTGATCCTAATAGAGCCCAAATGGACTTTTTAGGTCATATAGGACATCACTGGGCCAATTTGTACTTCTTTGGTCCTATTGGAGCCAAAATGGACTTGTTTGATCCTAATAGAGCCCAAATGGACTTTTTAGGTCATATAGGACATCACTGGGCCAATTTGTACTTCTTTGGTCCTATTGGAGTCCAAATGGACTTGTTTGATCCTAATAGAGCCCAACTGGACATTTTAGGTCATATAGGACCTAATTGGGCCAATTTGTACTTCTTTAGTCCTATTGGTGCCCAAATGGACTTGTTTGATCCTAATATAGCCCAAATGGACTTGTGTGATCCCATTAAAGCCCAAATGGACTTGTTTGATCCTAATAGAGCCCAAATGGACTTCTGTAATCCTAGTAGAGCCCAAATGGACTTGTTAGGTCATAAAGGACCTAACTGGGCCAATTTGTACTTATTTGGTCCTAATGGAGCCCTAAAGGACTTGTTTGACCCTAATAGAGCCCAAATGGACTTGTTTGATCCTAATAAAGCCCAAATCGACCTGTTAGGACCTAATTGGGCCCATTGCCCCGATCGGCCCAATTGTACTTCGTTGGTCCTATTGGAGCCAAAATCGACTTGTTTGAACCTAATAGAGCCCAAATGGACGTTTTAGGTCAAAAAGGACCTAACTGGGCCAATTTGTACTTCTTTGGTCCTATTGGAGCCAAAATGGACTTGTTTGAACCTAATAGAGCCCAAATGGAATTTTTAGGTCATATAGAACCTAACTGGGCCAATTTGTACTTCTTTGGTCCTATTGGAGCCCAAATGGACTTGTTTGATCCTAATAGATCCCAAATGGACTTTTTAGGTCACATAGGACCTATATGGTCAAATTTGTACTTCTTTGGTCCTATTGAAGCCCAAATGGACTTGTTTGATCCTAATAGAGCCCAACTGGACTTTTTAGGTCATATTGGACCTAATGGGCCAATTTGTACTTCTTTGGTCCTATTGGAGCCCAAATGGACTTGTTTGATCCTAATAGAGCCCAAATGCACTTTTTAGGTCATATAGGACCTAACTGGGCCAATTTGTACTTCTTTGCTCCTAATGGAGCCCAAATGGACTTGTTTGACCCTAATAGAGCCCAAATGGACTTGTTTGATCCTAATAGAGCCCAAATGGACTTGTTAGGTCATAAAGGACCTAACTGTGCCAATTTGAACTTCTTTGGTCCTGTTGGAGCCAAAATGGACTTGTTGTATCCAAATAGAGCCAAAATGCACTTTTTAGGTCATATAGGACCTAACTGGGTCAATTTGTACTTCTTTGGTCCTATTGGAACCCTAATGGACTTGTTTGATCCTAATAGAGCCCAAATGGACTTTTTAGGTCATATAGGACCTAACTACGCCAATTTATGCTTCTTTGGTCCTATTGGAGCCCAAATGGACTTGTTTGATCCTAATAGAGCCAAAATGCACTTTTTAGGACATATAGGACTTAACTGGGTCAATTTGTACTTCTTTGGTCCTATTGGAGCCAAAATGGACTTGTTTGATCCTAATAGAGCCCAAATGGACTTTTTAGGTCATATAGGACATCACTGGGCCAATTTGTACTTCTTTGGTCCTATTGGAGCCAAAATGGACTTGTTTGATCCTAATAGAGCCCAAATGGACTTTTTAGGTCATATAGGACATCACTGGGCCAATTTGTACTTCTTTGGTCCTATTGGAGTCCAAATGGACTTGTTTGATCCTAATAGAGCCCAACTGGACATTTTAGGTCATATAGGACCTAATTGGGCCAATTTGTACTTCTTTAGTCCTATTGGTGCCCAAATGGACTTGTTTGATCCTAATATAGCCCAAATGGACTTGTGTGATCCCATTAAAGCCCAAATGGACTTGTTTGATCCTAATAGAGCCCAAATGGACTTCTGTAATCCTAGTAGAGCCCAAATGGACTTGTTAGGTCATAAAGGACCTAACTGGGCCAATTTGTACTTATTTGGTCCTAATGGAGCCCTAAAGGACTTGTTTGACCCTAATAGAGCCCAAATGGACTTGTTTGATCCTAATAAAGCCCAAATCGACCTGTTAGGACCTAATTGGGCCCATTGCCCCGATCGGCCCAATTGTACTTCGTTGGTCCTATTGGAGCCAAAATCGACTTGTTTGAACCTAATAGAGCCCAAATGGACGTTTTAGGTCAAAAAGGACCTAACTGGGCCAATTTGTACTTCTTTGGTCCTATTGGAGCCAAAATGGACTTGTTTGAACCTAATAGAGCCCAAATGGAATTTTTAGGTCATATAGAACCTAACTGGGCCAATTTGTACTTCTTTGGTCCTATTGGAGCCCAAATGGACTTGTTTGATCCTAATAGATCCCAAATGGACTTTTTAGGTCACATAGGACCTATCTGGGCAAATTTGTACTTCTTTGGTCCTATTGAAGCCCAAATGGACTTGTTTGATCCTAATAGAGCCCAACTGGACTTTTTAGGTCATATTGGACCTAACTGGGCCAATTTGTACTTCTTTGGTCCTATTGGAGCCCAAATGGACTTGTTTGATCCTAATAGAGCCCAAATGCACTTTTTAGGTCATATAGGACCTAACTGGGCCAATTTGTACTTCTTTGCTCCTAATGGAGCCCAAATGGACTTGTTTGACCCTAATAGAGCCCAAATGGACTTGTTTGATCCTAATAGAGCCCAAATGGACTTGTTAGGTCATAAAGGACCTAACTGTGCCAATTTGAACTTCTTTGGTCCTGTTGGAGCCAAAATGGACTTGTTGTATCCAAATAGAGCCAAAATGCACTTTTTAGGTCATATAGGACCTAACTGGGTCAATTTGTACTTCTTTGGTCCTATTGGAACCCTAATGGACTTGTTTGATCCTAAAAGAGCCCAACTGGACTTTTTAGGTCATATAGGACCTAACTATGCCAATTTATGCTTCTTTGGTCCTATTGGAGCCCAAATGGACTTGTTTGGTCCTAATAGAGCCAAAATGCACTTTTTAGGACATATAGGACTTAACTGGGCCAATTTGTACTTCTTTGGTCCTATTGGAGCCAAAATGGACTTGTTTGATCCTAATAGAGCCCAAATGGACTTTTTAGGTCATATAGGACATCACTGGGCCAATTTGTACTTCTTTGGTCCTATTGGAGTCCAAATGGACTTGTTTGATCCTAATAGAGCCCAACTGGACATTTTAGGTCATATAGGACCTAATTGGGCCAATTTGTACTTCTTTAGTCCTATTGGTGCCCAAATGGACTTGTTTGATCCTAATATAGCCCAAATGGACTTGTGTGATCCCATTAAAGCCCAAATGGACTTGTTTGATCCTAATAGAGCCTAAATGGACTTCTGTAATCCTAGTAGAGCCCAACTGGACTTGTTAGGTCATAAAGGACCTAACTGGGCCAATTTGTACTTATTTGGTCCTAATGGAGCCCTAAAGGACTTGTTTGACCCTAATAGAGCCCAAATGGACTTGTTTGATCCTAATAAAGCCCAAATCGACCTGTTAGGACCTAATTGGGCCCATTGCCCCGATCGGCCCAATTGTACTTCGTTGGTCCTATTGGAGCCAAAATCGACTTGTTTGAACCTAATAGAGCCCAAATGGACGTTTTAGGTCAAAAAGGACCTAACTGGGCCAATTTGTACTTCTTTGGTCCTATTGGAGCCAAAATGGACTTGTTTGAACCTAATAGAGCCCAAATGGAATTTTTAGGTCATATAGAACCTAACTGGGCCAATTTGTACTTCTTTGGTCCTATTGGAGCCCAAATGGACTTGTTTGATCCTAATAGATCCCAAATGGACTTTTTAGGTCACATAGGACCTATCTGGGCCAATTTGTACTTCTTTGGTCCTATTGAAGCCCAAATGGACTTGTTTGATCCTAATAGAGCCCAACTGGACTTTTTAGGTCATATTGGACCTAACTGGGCCAATTTGTACTTCTTTGGTCCTATTGGAGCCCAAATGGACTTGTTTGATCCTAATAGAGCCCAAATGCACTTTTTAGGTCATATAGGACCTAACTGGGCCAATTTGTACTTCTTTGCTCCTAATGGAGCCCAAATGGACTTGTTTGACCCTAATAGAGCCCAAATGGACTTGTTTGATCCTAATAGAGCCCAAATGGACTTGTTAGGTCATAAAGGACCTAACTGTGCCAATTTGAACTTCTTTGGTCCTGTTGGAGCCGAAATGGACTTGTTGTATCCAAATAGAGCCAAAATGCACTTTTTAGGTCATATAGGACCTAACTGGGCCAATTTGTACTTCTTTGGTCCTATTGGAACCCTAATGGACTTGTTTGATCCTAATAGAGCCCAAATGGACTTTTTAGGTCATATAGGACCTAACTATGCCAATTTATGCTTCTTTGGTCCTATTGGAGCCCAAATGGACTTGTTTGATCCTAATAGAGCCAAAATGCACTTTTTAGGTCATATAGGACCTAACTGGGCCAATTTGTACTTCTTTGGTCCTATTGGAGACAAAATGGACTTGTTTGATCCTAATAGAGCCCAAATGGACTTTTTAGGTCATATAGGACATCACTGGGCCAATTTGTACTTCTTTGGTCCTATTGGAGTCCAAATGGACTTGTTTGATCCTAATAGAGCCCAACTGGACATTTTAGGTCATATAGGACCTAATTGGGCCAATTTGTACTTCTTTAGTCCTATTGGTGGCCAAATGGACTTGTTTGATCCTAATATAGCCTAAATGGACTTGTGTGATCCCATTAAAGCCCAAATGGACTTGTTTGATCCTAATAGAGCCCAAATGGACTTCTGTAATCCTAGTAGAGCCCAAATGGACTTGTTAGGTCATAAAGGACCTAACTGGGCCAATTTGTACTTATTTGGTCCTAATGGAGCCCTAAAGGACTTGTTTGACCCTAATAGAGCCCAAATGGACTTGTTTGATCCTAATAAAGCCCAAATCGACCTGTTAGGACCTAATTGGGCCCATTGCCCCGATCGGCCCAATTGTACTTCGTTGGTCCTATTGGAGCCAAAATCGACTTGTTTGAACCTAATAGAGCCCAAATGGACTTTTTTGGTCAAAAAGGACCTAACTGGGCCAATTTGTACTTCTTTGGTCCTATTGGAGCCAAAATGGACTTGTTTAAACCTAATAGAGCCCAAATGGACTTTTTAGGTCATATAGAACCTAACTGGGCCAATTTGTACTTCTTTGGTCCTATTGGAGCCCAAATGGACTTGTTTGATCCTAATAGATCCCAAATGGACTTTTTAGGTCACATAGGACCTATCTGGGCCAATTTGTACTTCTTTGGTCCTATTGGAGACCAAATGGACTTGTTTGATCCTAATAGAGCCTAAATGGACTTTTTAGGTCATATAAGACCTAACTGGGCCAATTTGTACTTCTTTGGTCCTATTGTAGCCCAAATGCACTTGTTTGATCCTAATAGAGCCAAAATGCACTTTTTAGGTCATATAGGACCTAACTGGGCCAATTTGTACTTCTTTGGTACTATTGGAGCCCAAATGAAAGTGTTTGATCCTAATAGATCCCAAATAGACTTTTTAGGTCATATAGGACCTAACTGGGCCAATTTGTACTTCGTTGTTCCTAATGGAGCCCAACTGGACTTTTTTGACCCTAATAGAGCCCAAATGGACTTGTTTGATCCTAATAGAGCCCAAATGGACTTGTTAGGTCATAAAGGACCTAACTGTGCCAATTTGTACTTCTTTGGTCCAATTGGAACCCTAATGGACTTGTTTGATCCTAATAGAGCCCAAATGGACTTTTTAGGTCATATAGGACCTAACTGCGCCAATTTATGTTTCTTTGGTCCTATTGGAGCCCAAATGGACTTGTTTGATCCTAAAAGAGCCCAAATGGACTTTTTAGGTCATATAGGACCTATCTGGGCCAATTTGTACTTCTTTGGTCCTATTGGAGCCCAAATGGACTTGTTTGATCCTAATAGAGCCCAATTGGACTTTTTAGGTCATATAGGACCTAACTGGGCCAATTTTTACTTCTTTGGTCCTATTGGAGCCCAAATGGTCTTGTTTGAGTCTAATAGAGCCAAAATGCACTTTTTAGGTCATATAGGACCTAACTGGGCCAATTTGTACTTCTTTGGTACTAATGGAGCCCAAATGGACTTGTTTGATCCTAATAGAGCCCAAATGGACTTTTTAGGTCATATAGGACCTAACTGGGCCAATTTGTACTTCTTTGGTCCTAATGGAGCCCAAATGGACTTGTTTGACCCTAATAGAGCCCAAATGGACTTGTTTGACCCTAATAGAGCCTAAATGGACTATTTTGATCCTAATAGAGCCCAAATGGACTTGTTAGGTCATAATGGACCTAACTGTGCCAATTTGTACTTCTTTGGTCCTGTTGGAGCCCAAATGGACTTGTTTGATCCTAATAGATCCGAAATGGACTTTTTAGGTCATATAGGACCTAACTGGGTAAATTTGTACATCTTCGGTCCTAATGGAGCCCAAATGGACTTGTTTGCTCCTAATAGAGCGTAAATGGACTTTTTAGGTCATATAGTAACTAACTGGGCCAATTTGTACTTCTTTGGTCCTATTGGAGCCCAAATGGACTTGTTTGATCCTAATAGAGCCCAACTGGACATTTTAGGTCATATAGGACATAACTGGGCCAATTTGTACTTCTTTGGTCCTATTGGTGCCCAAATGGACTTGTTTGATCCTAATATAGCCCAAATGGACTTGTGTGATCCTAGTAGAGCCCAAGGCTTGTGTGATCCTAGTAGAGCCCAAATGGACTTGTTAGGTCATAAAGGACCTAACTGGGCCAATTTGTACTTATTTGGTCCTAAGAGAGCCCAAAAGGACCTGTTTGACCCTAATAGAGCCCAAATGGACTTGTTTGATCCTAATAAAGCCCAAATCGACCTGTTAGGACCTAATTGGGCCCATTGCCCCGATCGGCACAATTGTACTTCGTTGGTCCAATTGGTGCCAAAATGGACTTGTTTGAACCTAATAGAGCCCAAATTGACTTTTTAGGTCAAAAAGGACCTAACTGGGCCAATTTGGACTTATTTGGTCCTATTGGTGCCAAAATGGACTTGTTTGAACCTAATAAAGCCCAAATGGACTTTTTAGGTCATATAGAACCTAACTGGGTCAATTTGTACATCTTTGGTCGTATTGGAGCCCAAATGGACTTGTTTGATCCTAATAGAGCCCAACTGGACATTTTAGGTCATATAGGACCTAACTGGGCCAATTTGTACTTCTTTGGTCCTATTGGAGCACAAATGGACTTGTTTGATCCTAATAGATCCCAAATGGACTTTTTAGGTCATATAGGACCTATCTGGGCCAATTTGTACTTCATTGGTCCTATTGGAGCCCAAATGGACTTGTTTGATCCTAATAGAGCCCAAATGGACTTTTTAGGTCATATAGGACCTAACTTGGCCAATTTGTACTTCTTTGGTCCTATTGGAGCCCAAATGGACTTGTTTGATCCTAATAGAGCCAAAATGCACTTTTTAGGTCATATAGGACCTAACTAGGCCAATTTGTACCTCTTTGGTCCTAATGGAGCCAAAATGGACTTGTTTGACCATAATAGAGCCCAAATGGACATGTTAGGTCATAAAGGACCTAACTGTGCCAATTTGTACTTCTTTGGTCCTATTGGAGCCCAAATGGACTTGTTTGATCCTAATAGAGCCAAAATGCACTTTTTAGGTCATATAGGACCTAACTGGGCCAATTTGTACTTCTTTGGTCCTATTGGAGCCCAAATGGACTTGGTTGATCCTAATAGAGCCCAAATGGACTTTTTAGGTCATATAGGACCTAACTGGGTCAATTTGTACTTCTTTGGTACTATTGTAGCCCAAATGGACTTGTTTGATCCTAATAGAACCCAAATGGTCTTTTTGGGTCATATAGGACCTAACTAGGCCAATTTGTACCTCTTTGGTCCTAATGGATCCCAAATGGACTTGTTTGACCATAATAGAGCCCAAATGGACTTGTTTGATTCTAATAGAGCCCAAATGGACTTGTTAGGTCATAAAGGACGTAACTGTGCCAATTTGTACATCTTTGGTCCTATTGGAGCCCAAATGGAATTGTTTGATCGTAATAGAGCCAAAATGGACGAGTTAGGTCATAAAGGACCTAACTTTGCAAATTTGTCTTTCTTTGGTCCTATTGGAGCCCAAATGGACTTGTTTGATCCTAATAGAGCCCAAATGGACTTTTTAGGTCATATAGGACTTATCTGGGCCTATTTGGACTTGTTTGACCCTAATAGAGCTCAAATGGACTTTTTAGGTCATATAGGACCTAACCGGGCCAATTTGTACTTCTTTGGTCCTATTGGAGCCCAAATGGTCTTGTTTGAGCCTAATAGAGCCAAAATGCACTTTTTAGGTCATATAGGACCTATCTGGGCCAATTTGTACTTCATTGGTCCTATTGGAGCCCAAATGGACTTGTTTGATCCTAATAGAGCCCAAATGGACTTTTTAGGTCATATAGGACCTAACTTGGCCAATTTGTACTTCTTTGGTCCTATTGGAGCCCAAATGGACTTGTTTGATCCTAATAGAGCCAAAATGCACTTTTTAGGTCATATAGGACCTAACTAGGCCAATTTGTACCTCTTTGGTCCTAATGGAGCCAAAATGGACTTGTTTGACCATAATAGAGCCCAAATGGACATGTTAGGTCATAAAGGACCTAACTGTGCCAATTTGTACTTCTTTGGTCCTATTGGAGCCCAAATGGACTTGTTTGATCCTAATAGAGCCAAAATGCACTTTTTAGGTCATATAGGACCTAACTGGGCCAATTTGTACTTCTTTGGTCCTATTGGAGCCCAAATGGACTTGGTTGATCCTAATAGAGCCCAAATGGACTTTTTAGGTCATATAGGACCTAACTGGGTCAATTTGTACTTCTTTGGTACTATTGTAGCCCAAATGGACTTGTTTGATCCTAATAGAACCCAAATGGTCTTTTTGGGTCATATAGGACCTAACTAGGCCAATTTGTACCTCTTTGGTCCTAATGGATCCCAAATGGACTTGTTTGACCATAATAGAGCCCAAATGGACTTGTTTGATTCTAATAGAGCCCAAATGGACTTGTTAGGTCATAAAGGACGTAACTGTGCCAATTTGTACATCTTTGGTCCTATTGGAGCCCAAATGGAATTGTTTGATCGTAATAGAGCCAAAATGGACGAGTTAGGTCATAAAGGACCTAACTTTGCAAATTTGTCTTTCTTTGGTCCTATTGGAGCCCAAATGGACTTGTTTGATCCTAATAGAGCCCAAATGGACTTTTTAGGTCATATAGGACTTATCTGGGCCTATTTGGACTTGTTTGACCCTAATAGAGCTCAAATGGACTTTTTAGGTCATATAGGACCTAACCGGGCCAATTTGTACTTCTTTGGTCCTATTGGAGCCCAAATGGTCTTGTTTGAGCCTAATAGAGCCAAAATGCACTTTTTAGGTCATATAGGACATAACTGGGCCAATTTGTACTTCTTTGGTACTATTGGAGCCTAAATGGACTTGTTTGATTCTAATAGAGCCCAAATGGACTTTTTAGGTCATATAGGACCTAACTGGGCCAATTTGTACTTCTTTGGTCCTAATGGAGCCCAAATGGATTTGTTTGACCGTAATAGAGCCCAAATGGACTTGTTTAACCCTAATAGATACCAAATGGACTTTTTTGATCCTAATAGAGCCCAAATGGACTTGTTAGGTCATAAAGGACCTAACTGTGCCAATTTGTACTTCTTGGTCCTATTGGAGCCCAAATGGAGTTGTTTGATCCTAATAGATCCCAAATGAACTTTTTAAGTCATATAGGACCTAACTGGGCAAATTTGTACATCTTTGGTCCTAATGGAGCCCAAATGTACTTGTTTGCTCCTAATAGAGCGCAAATGGACTTTTTAGGTCATATAGTAACTAACTGGGCTAATTTGTACTTCTTTGGTCCTATTGGAGCCCAAATGGACTTGTTTGATCCTAATAGAGCCCAACTGGACATTTTAGGTCATATAGGACATAACTGGGCCAATTTGTACTTCTTTGGTCCTATTGGTGCCCAAATGGACTTGTTTGATCCTAATATAGCCCAAATGGACTTGTGTGATCCTAGTAGAGCCCAAGACTTGTGTGATCCTAGTAGAGCCCAAATGGACTTGTTAGGTCATAAAGGACCTAACTGGGCCAATTTGTACTTATTTGGTCCTAAGAGAGCCCAAAAGGACCTGTTTGACCCTAATAGAGCCCAAATGGACTTGTTTGATCCTAATAAAGCCCAAATCGACCTGTTAGGACCTAATTGGGCCCATTGCCCCGATCGGCACAATTGTACTTCGTTGGTCCAATTGGTGCCAAAATGGACTTGTTTGAACCTAATAGAGCCCAAATTGACTTTTTAGGTCAAAAAGGACCTAACTGGGCCAATTTGGACTTATTTGGTCCTATTGGTGCCAAAATGGACTTGTTTGAACCTAATAAAGCCCAAATGGACTTTTTAGGTCATATAGAACCTAACTGGGTCAATTTGTACATCTTTGGTCGTA
This sequence comes from Sophora flavescens, assembly GCA_030762895.1. Classification (NCBI taxonomy): domain Eukaryota; kingdom Viridiplantae; phylum Streptophyta; class Magnoliopsida; order Fabales; family Fabaceae; genus Sophora; species Sophora flavescens. The sequence continues at coordinate 3,329,936 of JAUPTC010000010.1, read as the reverse complement.
TTGGAGCCCAAATGGACTTGTTTGATCCTAATAGAGCCCAACTGGACATTTTAGGTCATATAGGACCTAATGGGCCAATTTGTACTTCTTTGGTCCTATTGGAGCACAAATGGACTTGTTTGATCCTAATAGATCCCAAATGGACTTTTTAGGTCATATAGGACCTATCTGGGCCAATTTGTACTTCATTGGTCCTATTGGAGCCCAAATGGACTTGTTTGATCCTAATAGAGCCCAAATGGACTTTTTAGGTCATATAGGACCTAACTTGGCCAATTTGTACTTCTTTGGTCCTATTGGAGCCCAAATGGACTTGTTTGATCCTAATAGAGCCAAAATGCACTTTTTAGGTCATATAGGACCTAACTAGGCCAATTTGTACCTCTTTGGTCCTAATGGAGCCAAAATGGACTTGTTTGACCATAATAGAGCCCAAATGGACATGTTAGGTCATAAAGGACCTAACTGTGCCAATTTGTACTTCTTTGGTCCTATTGGAGCCCAAATGGACTTGTTTGATCCTAATAGAGCCAAAATGCACTTTTTAGGTCATATAGGACCTAACTGGGCCAATTTGTACTTCTTTGGTCCTATTGGAGCCCAAATGGACTTGGTTGATCCTAATAGAGCCCAAATGGACTTTTTAGGTCATATAGGACCTAACTGGGTCAATTTGTACTTCTTTGGTACTATTGTAGCCCAAATGGACTTGTTTGATCCTAATAGAACCCAAATGGTCTTTTTGGGTCATATAGGACCTAACTAGGCCAATTTGTACCTCTTTGGTCCTAATGGATCCCAAATGGACTTGTTTGACCATAATAGAGGCCAAATGGACTTGTTTGATTCTAATAGAGCCCAAATGGACTTGTTAGGTCATAAAGGACGTAACTGTGCCAATTTGTACATCTTTGGTCCTATTGGAGCCCAAATGGAATTGTTTGATCGTAATAGAGCCAAAATGGACGAGTTAGGTCATAAAGGACCTAACTTTGCAAATTTGTCTTTCTTTGGTCCTATTGGAGCCCAAATGGACTTGTTTGATCCTAATAGAGCCCAAATGGACTTTTTAGGTCATATAGGACTTATCTGGGCCTATTTGGACTTGTTTGACCCTAATAGAGCTCAAATGGACTTTTTAGGTCATATAGGACCTAACCGGGCCAATTTGTACTTCTTTGGTCCTATTGGAGCCCAAATGGTCTTGTTTGAGCCTAATAGAGCCAAAATGCACTTTTTAGGTCATATAGGACATAACTGGGCCAATTTGTACTTCTTTGGTACTATTGGAGCCTAAATGGACTTGTTTGATCCTAATAGAGCCCAAATGGACTTGTTAGGTCATAAAGGACCTAACTGTGCCAATTTGTACTTCTTGGTCCTATTGGAGCCCAAATGGAGTTGTTTGATCCTAATAGATCCCAAATGAACTTTTTAAGTCATATAGGACCTAACTGGGCAAATTTGTACATCTTTGGTCCTAATGGAGCCCAAATGTACTTGTTTGCTCCTAATAGAGCGCAAATGGACTTTTTAGGTCATATAGTAACTAACTGGGCTAATTTGTACTTCTTTGGTCCTATTGGAGCCCAAATGGACTTGTTTGATCCTAATAGAGGCCAAATGGACTTTTTAGGTCATATAGGACCTAACTGGGCCAATTTGTACTTCTTTGGTCCTAATGGAGCCCAAATGGACTTGTTTGACCCTAATAGAGCCCAAATGGACTTTTTAGGTCATATAGGACCTAACTGTGCCAATTTGTACTTCTTTGGTCCTATTGGAGCCCAAATGGACTTGTTTGATCCTAATAGAGCCAAAATGCACTTTTTAGGTCATATAGGACCTAACTGGGCCAATTTGTACTTCTTTGGTCCTATTGGAGCCCAAATGGACTTGTTTGAACCTAATAGTGCCCAAATGGACTTTTTAGGTCATATAGGACCTAACTGGGCCAATTTGTACTTCTTTGGTACTATTGTAGCCAAATGGACTTGTTTGATCCTAATAGAGTCCAAATGGACTTTTTAGGTCATATAGGACCTAACTAGGCCAATTTGTACCTCTTTGGTCCTAATGGAGCCCAAATGGACTTGTTTGACCATAATAGAGCCCAAATGGACTTGTTTGATCCTAATAGAGCCCAAATGGACTTGTTAGGTCATAAAGGACGTAACAGTGCCAATTTGTACATCTTTGGTCCTATTGGAGCCCAAATGGACTTGTTTGATCCTAATAGAGCCAAAATGGACGAGTTAGGTCATAAAGGACCTAACTTTGCAAATTTGTATTTCTTTGGTCCTATTGGAGCCCAAATGGATTTGTTTGATCCTAATAGAGCCCAAATGGACTTTTTAGGTCATATAGGACCTAACTGGGCCAATTTGTACTTCTTTGGTCCTATTGGAGCCCAAATGATCTTGTTTGAGCCTAATAGAGCCAAAATGCACTTTTTAGGTCATATAGGACATAACTGGGCCAATTTGTACTTCTTTGGTACTGTTGGAGCCTAAATGGACTTGTTTGATTCTAATAGAGCCCAAATGGACGTTTTAGGTCATATAGGACCTAACTGGGCCAATTTGTACATCTTTGGTCCTAATGGAGCCCAAATGGATTTGTTTGACCGTAATAGAGCCCAAATGGACTTGTTTAACCCTAATAGGGACCAAATGGAATTTTTTGATCCTAATAGAGCCCAAATGGACTTGTTAGGTCATAAAGGACCTAACTGTGCCAATTTGTACTTCTTTGGTCCTATTGGAGCCCAAATGGAGTTGTTTGATCCTAATAGATCCCAAATGGACTTTTTAGGTCATATAGGACCTAACTGGGCAAATTTGTACATCTTTGGTCCTAATGGAGCCCAAATGGACTTGTTTGCTCCTAATAGAGCGCAAATGGACTTTTTAGGTCATATAGTTACTAACTGGGCTAATTTGTACTTCTTTGGTCCTATTGGAGCCCAAATGGACTTGTTTGATCCTAATAGAGCCCAAATGGACTTTTTAGGTCATATAGGACCTAACTGGGCCAATTTGTACTTCTTTGGTCCTAATGGAGCCCAAATGGACTTGTTTGACCCTAATAGAGCCCAAATGGACTTGTTAGGTCATATAGGACCTAACTGGGCCAATTTGTACTTCTTTGGTCCTATTGGAGCCCAAATGGACTTGTTTGATCCTAATAGAGCCAAAATACACTTTTTAGGTCATATAGGACCTAACTGGGCCAATTTGTACTTCTTTGGTCCAATTGGAGCCCAAATGGACTTGTTTGATCCTAATAGATCCCAAATAGACTTTTTAGGTCACATAGGACCTATCTGGGCCAATTTGTACTTCTTTGGTCCTATTGGAGCCCAAATGGACTTGTTTGATCCTAATAGAGCCCAAATGGACTTTTTAGGTCATATAGGACCTAACTGGGCCAATTTGTACTTCTTTGGTCCTATTGAAGCCCAAATGGACTTGTTTGATCCTAATAGAGCCAAAATGCACTTTTTAGGTCATATAGGACCTAACTGGGCCAATTTGTACTTCTTTGGTCCTATTGGAGCCCAAATGGAAGTGTTTGATCCTAATAGAGCCCAAATAGACTTTTTAGGTCATATAGGACCTAACTGGGCCAATTTGTACTTCTTTGGTCCTAATGGAGCCCAACTGGAGTTGTTTGACCCTAATAGAGCCAAAATGGACTTGTTTGATCCTAATAGAGCCCAAATGGACTTGTTAGGTCATAAAGGACCTAACTGTGCCAATTTGTACTTCTTTGGTCCTATTGGAGCCCAAATGGACTTTTTTGATCCTAATAGAGCCCAAATGGACTTTTTAGGTCATATAGGACCTATCTGGGCCAATTTGTACTTCTTTGGTCCTATTGGAGCCCAAATGGACTTGTTTGATCCTAATAGAGCCCAACTGGACTTTTTAGGTCATATTGGACCTAACTGGGCCAATTTGTACTTCTTTGGTCCTATTGGAGCCCAAATGGACTTGTTTGATCCTAATAGAGCCCAAATGCACTTTTTAGGTCATATAGGACCTAACTGGGCCAATTTGTACTTCTTTGCTCCTAATGGAGCCCAAATGGACTTGTTTGACGCTAATAGAGCCCAAATGGACTTGTTGGATCCTAATAGAGCCCAAATGGACTTGTTAGGTCATAAAGGACCTAACTGTGCCAATTTGTACTTCTTTGGTCCTGTTGGAGCCAAAATGGACTTGTTGTATCCAAATAGAGCCAAAATGCACTTTTTAGGTCATAGGACCTAACTGGGCCAATTTGTACTTCTTTGGTCCTATTGGAACCCTAATGGACTTGTTGGATCCTAATAGAGCCCAAATGGACTTTTTAGGTCATATAGGACCTAACTGCGCCAATTTATGCTTCATTGGTCCTATTGGAGCCCAAATGGACTTGTTTGATCCTAATAGAGCCAAAATGCACTTTTTAGGTCATATAGGACCTAACTGGGCCAATTTGTACTTCTTTGGTCCTATTGGAGCCAAAATGGACTTGTTTGATCCTAATAGAGCCCAAATGGACTTTTTAGGTCATATAGGACATCACTGGGCCAATTTGTACTTCTTTGGTCCTATTGGAGTCCAAATGGACTTGTTTGATCCTAATAGAGCCCAACTGGACATTTTAGGTCATATAGGACCTAATTGGGCCAATTTGTACTTCTTTAGTCCTATTGGTGGCCAAATGGACTTGTTTGATCCTAATATAGCCCAAATGGACTTGTGTGATCCCATTAAAGCCCAAATGGACTTGTTTGATCCTAATAGAGCCCAAATGGACTTCTGTAATCCTAGTAGAGCCCAAATGGACTTGTTAGGTCATAAAGGACCTAACTGGGCCAATTTGTACTTATTTGGTCCTAATGGAGCCCTAAAGGACTTGTTTGACCCTAATAGAGCCCAATTGGACTTGTCTGATCCTAATAAAGCCCAAATCGACCTGTTAGGACCTAATTGGGCCCATTGCCCCGATCGGCCCAATTGTACTTCGTTGGTCCTATTGGAGCCAAAATCGACTTGTTTGAACCTAATAGAGCCCAAATGGACGTTTTAGGTCAAAAAGGACCTAACTGGGCCAATTTGTACTTCTTTGGTCCTAATGGAGCCAAAATGGACTTGTTTGAACTTAATAGAGCCCAAATGGACTTTTTAGGTCATATAGAACCTAACTGGGCCAATTTGTACTTCTTTGGTCCTATTGGAGCCCAAATGGACTTGTTTGATCCTAATAGATCCCAAATGGACTTTTTAGGTCACATAGGACCTATCTGGGCCAATTTGTACTTCTTTGGTCCTATTGGAGCCCAAATGAACTTGTTTGATCCTAATAGAGCCCAACTTGACTTTTTAGGTCATATTGGACCTCACTGGGCCAATTTGTACTTCTTTGGTCCTATTGGAGCCCAAATGGACTTGTTTGATCCTAATAGAGCCAAAATGCACTTTTTAGGTCATATAGGACCTAACTGGGCCAATTTGTACTTCTTTGGTCCTATTGGAGCCAAAATGGACTTGTTTGATCCTAATAGAGCCCAAATGGACTTTTTAGGTCATATAGGACATCACTGGGCCAATTTGTACTTCTTTGGTCCTATTGGAGTCCAAATGGACTTGTTTGATCCTAATAGAGCCCAACTGGACATTTTAGGTCATATAGGACCTAATTGGGCCAATTTGTACTTCTTTAGTCCTATTGGTGGCCAAATGGACTTGTTTGATCCTAATATAGCCCAAATGGACTTGTGTGATCCCATTAAAGCCCAAATGGACTTGTTTGATCCTAATAGAGCCCAAATGGACTTCTGTAATCCTAGTAGAGCCCAAATGGACTTGTTAGGTCATAAAGGACCTAACTGGGCCAATTTGTACTTATTTGGTCCTAATGGAGCCCTAAAGGACTTGTTTGACCCTAATAGAGCCCAATTGGACTTGTCTGATCCTAATAAAGCCCAAATCGACCTGTTAGGACCTAATTGGGCCCATTGCCCCGATCGGCCCAATTGTACTCTGTTGGTCCTATTGGAGCCAAAATCGACTTGTTTGAACCTAATAGAGCCCAAATGGACGTTTTAGGTCAAAAAGGACCTAACTGGGCCAATTTGTACTTCTTTGGTCCTAATGGAGCCAAAATGGACTTGTTTGAACTTAATAGAGCCCAAATGGACTTTTTAGGTCATATAGAACCTAACTGGGCCAATTTGTACTTCTTTGGTCCTATTGGAGCCCAAATGGACTTGTTTGATCCTAATAGATCCCAAATGGACTTTTTAGGTCACATAGGACCTATCTGGGCCAATTTGTACTTCTTTGGTCCTATTGGAGCCCAAATGAACTTGTTTGATCCTAATAGAGCCCAACTTGACTTTTTAGGTCATATTGGACCTCACTGGGCCAATTTGTACTTCTTTGGTCCTATTGGAGCCCAAATGGACTTGTTTGATCCTAATAGAGCCCAAATGCACTTTTTAGGTCATATAGGACCTAACTGGGCCAATTTGTACTTCTTTGCTCCTAATGGAGCCCAAATGGACTTGTTTGACCCTAATAGAGCCCAAATGGACTTGTTTGATCCTAATAGAGACCAAATGGACATGTTAGGTCATAAAGGACCTAACTGTGCCAATTTGAACTTCTTTGGTCCTGTTGGAGCCAAAATGGACTTGTTGTATCCAAATAGAGCCAAAATGCACTTTTTAGGTCATATAGGACCTAACTGGGCCAATTTGTACTTCTTTGGTCCTATTGGAACCCTAATGGACTTGTTTGATCGTAATAGAGCCCAAATGGACTTTTTAGGTCATATAGGACCTAACTACGCCAATTTATGCTTCTTTGGTCCTATTGAAGCCCCAATGGACTTGTTTGATCCTAATAGAGCCAAAATGCACTTTTTAGGTCATATAGGACCTAACTGGGCCAATTTGTACTTCTTTGGTCCTATTGGAGCCAAAATGGACTTCTTTGATCCTAATAGAGCCCAAATGGACTTTTTAGGTCATATAGGACATCACTGGGCCAATTTGTACTTCTTTGGTCCTATTGGAGTCCAAATGGACTTGTTTGATCCTAATAGAGCCCAACTGGACATTTTAGGTCATATAGGACCTAATTGGGCCAATTTGTACTTCTTTAGTCCTATTGGTGCCCAAATGGACTTGTTTGATCCTAATATAGCCCAAATGGACTTGTGTGATCCCATTAAAGCCCAAATGGACTTGTTTGATCCTAATAGAGCCCAAATGGACTTCTGTAATCCTAGTAGAGCCCAAATGGACTTGTTAGGTCATAAAGGACCTAACTGGGCCAATTTGTACTTATTTGGTCCTAATGGAGCCCAAATGGACTTGTTTGATCCTAATAGATCCCAAATGGACTTTTTAGGTCACATAGGACCTATCTGGGCCAATTTGTACTTCTTTGGTCCTATTGGAGCCCAAATGGACTTGTTTGATCCTAATAGAGCACAAATGGACTTTTTAGGTCATATAGGACCTAACTGGGCCAATTTGTACTTCGTTGGTCCTAATGGAGCCCAAATGAACTTTTTTGACACTAATAGAGCCCAAATGGACTTGTTTGATCCTAATAGAGCCCAAATGGACTTGTTAGGTCATAAAGGACCTAACGGTGCTAATTTGTACTTCTTTGGTCCAATTGGAACCCTAATGGACTTGTTTGATCCTAATAGAGCCCAAATGGACTTTTTAGGTCATATAGGACCTAACTGCGCCAATTTATGCTTCTTTGGTCCTATTGGAGCCCAAATGGACTTGTTTGATCCTAATAGAGCCCAAATGGACTTTTTAGGTCATATAGGACCTATCTGGGCCAATTTGTACTTCTTTGGTCCTATTGGAGCCCAAATGGACTTGTTTGATCCTAATAGAGCCCAAATGGACTTGTTAGGTCATATAGGACCTAACTGGGCCAATTTGTACTTCTTTGGTCCTATTGGAGCCCAAATGGACTTGTTTGATCCTAATAGAGCCCAAATGGACTTTTTAGGTCATATAGGACCTAACTGGGCCAATTTGTTCTTCTTTGGTCCTATTGGAGTCCAAATGGAGTTGTTTGATCCTAATAGAGCCCAACTGGACATTTTAGGTCATATAGGACCTAATTGGGCCAATTTGTACTTCTTTGGTCCTATTGGTGCCCAAATGGACTTGTTTGACCCTAATATAGCCCAAATGGACTTGTGTGATCCCAGAAAAGCCCAAATGGACTTGTTTGATCCTAATAGAGCCCAAATGGACTTCTGTAATCCTAGTAGAGCCCAAATGGACTTGTTAGGTCATAAAGGACCTAACTGGGCCAATTTGTACTTATTTGGTCCTAATGGAGCCCAAATGGACTTTTTAGGTCATATAGGACCTAACTACGCCAATTTATGCTTCTTTGGTCCTATTGGAGCCCAAATGGACTTGTTTGATCCTAATAGAGCCAAAATGCACTTTTTAGGTCATATAGGACTTAACTGGGCCAATTTGTACTTCTTTGGTCCTATTGGAGCCAAAATGGACTTGTTTGATCCTAATAGAGCCCAAATGGACTTTTTAGGTCATATAGGACATCACTGGGCCAATTTGTACTTCTTTGGTCCTATTGGAGTCCAAATGGACTTGTTTGATCCTAATAGAGCCCAACTGGACATTTTAGGTCATATAGGACCTAATTGGGCCAATTTGTACTTCTTTAGTCCTATTGGTGCCCAAATGGACTTGTTTGATCCTAATATAGCCCAAATGGACTTGTGTGATCCCATTAAAGCCCAAATGGACTTGTTTGATCCTAATAGAGCCCAAATGGACTTCTGTAATCCTAGTAGAGCCCAAATGGACTTGTTAGGTCATAAAGGACCTAACTGGGCCAATTTGTACTTATTTGGTCCTATTGGAGCCCAAATGGACTTGTTTGATCCTAATAGATCCCAAATGGACTTTTTAGGTCACATAGGACCTATCTGGGCCAATTTGTACTTCTTTGGTCCTATTGGAGACCAAATGGACTTGTTTGATCCTAATAGAGCCCAAATGGACTTTTTAGGTCATATAGGACCTAACTGCGCCAATTTATGCTTCATTGGTCCTATTGGAGCCCAAATGGACTTGTTTGATCCTAATAGAGCCAAAATGCACTTTTTAGGTCATATAGGACCTAACTGGGCCAATTTGTACTTCTTTGGTACTATTGGAGCCCAAATGAAAGTGTTTGATCCTAATAGAGCCCAAATAGACTTTTTAGGTCATATAGGACCTAACTGGGCCAATTTCTACTTCGTTGTTCCTAATGGAGCCCAAATGGACTTTTTTGACCCTAATAGAGCCCAAATGGACTTGTTTGATCCTAATAGAGCCCAAATGGACTTGTTAGGTCATAAAGGACCTAACTGTGCCAATTTGTACTTCTTTGGTCCAATTGGAACCCTAATGGACTTGTTTGATCCTAATAGAGCCCAAATGGACTTTTTAGGTCATATAGGACCTAACTGCGCCAATTTATGTTTCTTTGGTCCTATTGGAGCCCAAATGGACTTGTTTGATCCTAAAAGAGCCCAAATGGACTTTTTAGGTCATATAGGACCTATCTGGGCCAATTTGTACTTCTTTGGTCCTATTGGAGCCCAAATGGACTTGTTTGATCCTAATAGAGCCCAATTGGACTTTTTAGGTCATATAGGACCTAACTGGGCCAATTTTTACTTCTTTGGTCCTATTGGAGCCCAAATGGTCTTGTTTAGGCCTAATAGAGCCAAAATGCACTTTTTAGGTCATATAGGACCTAACTGGGACAATTTGTACTTCTTTGGTACTAATGGAGCCCAAATGGACTTGTTTGATCCTAATAGAGCCCAAATGGACTTTTTAGGTCATATAGGACATCACTGGGCCAATTTGTACTTCTTTGGTCCTATTGGAGTCCAAATGGACTTGTTTGATCCTAATAGTGCCCAACTAGATATTTTAGGTCATATAGGACCTAATTGGGCCAATTTGTACTTCTTTAGTCCTATTGGTGCCCAAATGGACTTGTTTGATCCTAATATAGCCCAAATGGACTTGTGTGATCCCATTAAAGCCCAAATGGACTTGTTTGATCCTAATAGAGCCCAAATGGACTTCTGTAATCCTAGTAGAGCCCAAATGGACTTGTTAGGTCATAAAGGACCTAACTGGGCCAATTTGTACTTATTTGGTCCTAATGGAGCCCTAAAGGACTTGTTTGACCCTAATAGAGCCAAAATGGACTTGTTTGATCCTAATAAAGCCCAAATCGACCTGTTAGGACCTAATTGGGCCCATTGCCCCGATCGGCCCAATTGTACTTCGTTGGTCCTATCGAAGCCAAAATCGACTTGTTTGAACCTAATAGAGCCCAAATGGACTTTTTAGGTCAAAAAGGACCTAACTAGGCCAATTTGTACTTCTTTGGTCCTATTGGAGCCCAAATGGAAGTGTTTGATCCTAATAGAGCCCAAATAGACTTTTTAGGTCATATAGGACCTAACTGGGCCAATTTGTACTTCTTTGGTCCTAATGGAGCCCAACTGGAGTTGTTTGACCCTAATAGAGCCCAAATGGACTTGTTTGATCCTAATAGAGCCCAAACGGACTTGTTAGGTCATAAAGGACCTAACTGTGCCAATTTGTACTTCTTTGGTCCTATTGGAGTCCAAATGGACTTGTTTGATCTTAATATAGCCAAAATGCACTTTTTAGGTCATATAGGACCTAACTGGGCCAATTTGTACTTCTTTGGTCCTATTGGAGCCCAAATGGACTTTTTTGATCCTAATAGAGCCCAAATGGACTTTTTAGGTCATATAGGACCTATCTGGGCCAATTTGTACTTCTTTGGTCCTATTGGAGCCCAAATGGACTTGTTTGATCCTAATAGAGCCCAACTGGACTTTTTAGGTCATATTGGACCTAACTGGGCCAATTTGTACTTCTTTGGTCCTATTGGAGCCCAAATGGACTTGTTTGATCCTAATAGAGCCCAAATGCACTTTTTAGGTCATATAGGACCTAACTGGGCCAATTTGTACTTCTTTGCTCCTAATGGAGCCCAAATGGACTTGTTTGACGCTAATAGAGCCCAAATGGACTTGTTTGATCCTAATAGAGCCCAAATGGACTTGTTAGGTCATAAAGGACCTAACTGTGCCAATTTGTACTTCTTTGGACCTGTTGGAGCCAAAATGGACTTGTTGTATCCAAATAGAGCCAAAATGCACTTTTTAGGTCATAGGACCTAACTGGGCCAATTTGTACTTCTTTGGTCCTATTGGAACCCTAATGGACTTGTTTGATCCTAATAGAGCCCAAATGGACTTTTTAGGTCATATAGGACCTAACTGCGCCAATTTATGCTTCATTGGTCCTATTGGAGCCCAAATGGACTTGTTTGATCCTAATAGAGCCAAAATGCACTTTTTAGGTCATATAGGACCTAACTGGGCCAATTTGTACTTCTTTGGTCCAATTGGAGCCAAAATGGACTTGTTTGATCCTAATAGAGCCCAAATGGACTTTTTAGGTCATATAGGACATCACTGGGCCAATTTGTACTTCTTTGGTCCTATTGGAGTCCAAATGGACTTGTTTGATCCTAATAGAGCCCAACTGGACATTTTAGGTCATATAGGACCTAATTGGGCCAATTTGTACTTCTTTAGTCCTATTGGTGCCCAAATGGACTTGTTTGATCCTAATATAGCCCAAATGGACTTGTGTGATCCCATTAAAGCCCAAATGGACTTGTTTGATCCTAATAGAGCCCAAATGGACTTCTGTAATCCTAGTAGAGCCCAAATGGACTTGTTTGGTCATAAAGGACCTAACTGGGCCAATTTGTACTTCTTTGGTCCTAATGGAGCCCAACTGGAGTTGTTTGACCCTAATAGAGCCCAAATGGACTTGTTTGATCCTAATAGAGCCCAAACGGACTTGTTAGGTCATAAAGGACCTAACTGTGCCAATTTGTACTTCTTTGGTCCTATTGGAGTCCAAATGGACTTGTTTGATCTTAATATAGCCAAAATGCACTTTTTAGGTCATATAGGACCTAACTGGGCCAATTTGTACTTCTTTGGTCCTATTGGAGCCCAAATGGACTTTTTTGATCCTAATAGAGCCCAAATGGACTTTTTAGGTCATATAGGACCTATCTGGGCCAATTTGTACTTCTTTGGTCCTATTGGAGCCCAAATGGACTTGTTTGATCCTAATAGAGCCCAACTGGACTTTTTAGGTCATATTGGACCTAACTGGGCCAATTTGTACTTCTTTGGTCCTATTGGAGCCCAAATGGACTTGTTTGATCCTAATAGAGCCCAAATGCACTTTTTAGGTCATATAGGACCTAACTGGGCCAATTTGTACTTCTTTGCTCCTAATGGAGCCCAAATGGACTTGTTTGACGCTAATAGAGCCCAAATGGACTTGTTTGATCCTAATAGAGCCCAAATGGACTTGTTAGGTCATAAAGGACCTAACTGTGCCAATTTGTACTTCTTTGGACCTGTTGGAGCCAAAATGGACTTGTTGTATCCAAATAGAGCCAAAATGCACTTTTTAGGTCATAGGACCTAACTGGGCCAATTTGTACTTCTTTGGTCCTATTGGAACCCTAATGGACTTGTTTGATCCTAATAGAGCCCAAATGGACTTTTTAGGTCATATAGGACCTAACTGCGCCAATTTATGCTTCATTGGTCCTATTGGAGCCCAAATGGACTTGTTTGATCCTAATAGAGCCAAAATGCACTTTTTAGGTCATATAGGACCTAACTGGGCCAATTTGTACTTCTTTGGTCCTATTGGAGCCAAAATGGACTTGTTTGATCCTAATAGAGACCAAATGGACTTTTTAGGTCATATAGGACATCACTGGGCCAATTTGTACTTCTTTGGTCCTATTGGAGTCCAAATGGACTTGTTTGATCCTAATAGAGCCCAACTGGACATTTTAGGTCATATAGGACCTAATTGGGCCAATTTGTACTTCTTTAGTCCTATTGGTGCCCAAATGGACTTGTTTGATCCAAATATAGCCCAAATGGACTTGTGTGATCCCATTAAAGCCCAAATGGACTTGTTTGATCCTAATAGAGCCCAAATGGACTTCTGTAATCCTAGTAGAGCCCAAATGGACTTGTTTGGTCATAAAGGACCTAACTGGGCCAATTTGTACTTATTTGGTCCTAATGGAGCCCTAAAGGACTTGTTTGACCCTAATAGAGCCCAAATGGACTTGTTTGATCCTAATAAAGCCCAAATCGACCTGTAAGGACCTAATTGGGCCCATTGCCCCGATCGGCCCAATTGTACTTCGTTGGTCCTATTGGAGCCAAAATCGACTTGTTTGAACCTAATAGAGCCCAAATGGACGTTTTAGGTCAAAAAGGACCTAACTGGGCCAATTTGTACTTCTTTGGTCCTATTGGAGCCAAAATGGACTTGTTTGAACCTAATAGAGCCCAAATGGACTTTTTAGGTCATATAGAACCTAACTGGGCCAATTTGTACTTCTTTGGTCCTATTGGAGCCCAAATGGACTTGTTTGATCCTAATAGATCCCAAATGGACTTTTTAGGTCACATAGGACCTATCTGGGCCAATTTGTACTTCTTTGGTCCTATTGGAGCCCTAATGGACTTGTTTGATCCTAATAGAGCCCAAATGGACTTTTTAGGTCATATAGGACCTAACTGGGCCAATTTGTACATTTTTGGTCCTATTGGAGCCCAAATGCACTTGTTTGATCCTAATAGAGCCAAAATGCACTTTTTAGGTCATATAGGGCCTAACTGGGCCAATTTGTACTTCTTTGGTCCTATTGGAGCCCAAATGGAAGTGTTTGATCCTAATAGAGCCCAAATAGACATTTTAGGTCATATAGGACCTAACTGGGCCAATTTGTACTTCGTTGGTCCTAATGGAGCCCAAATGAACTTTTTTGACACTAATAGAGCCCAAATGGACTTGTTTGATCCTAATAGAGCCCAAATGGACTTGCTAGGTCATAAAGGACCTAACTGTGCTAATTTGTACTTCTTTGGTCCAATTGGAACCCTAATGGACTTGTTTGATCCTAATAGAGCCCAAATGGACGTTTTAGGTCATATAGGACCTAACTGCGCCAATTTATGCTTCTTTGGTCCTATTGGAGCCCAAATGGACTTGTTTGATCCTAATAGAGCCCAAATGGACTTTTTAGGTCATATAGGACCTATCTGGGCCAATTTGTACTTCTTTGGTCCTATTGGAGCCCAAATGGACTTGTTTGATCCTAATAGAGCCCAAATGGACTTGTTAGGTCATATAGGACCTAACTGGGCCAATTTGTACTTCTTTGGTCCTATTGGAGCCCAAATGGACTTGTTTGATCCTAATAGAGCCCAAATGGACTTTTTAGGTCATATAGGACCTAACTGGGCCAATTTGTTCTTCTTTGGTCCTATTGGAGTCCAAATGGAGTTGTTTGATCCTAATAGAGCCCAACTGGACATTTTAGGTCATATAGGACCTAATTGGGCCAATTTGTACTTCTTTGGTCCTATTGGTGCCCAAATGGACTTGTTTGACCCTAATATAGCCCAAATGGACTTGTGTGATCCCGGTAAAGCCCAAATGGACTTGTTTGATCCTAATAGAGCCCAAATGGACTTCTGTAATCCTAGTAGAGCCCAAATGGACTTGTTAGGTCATAAAGGACCTAACTGGGCCAATTTGTACTTATTTGGTCCTAATGGAGCCCAAAAGGACTTGTTTGACCCTAATAGAGCCCAAATGGACTTGTTTGATCCTAATAAAGCCCAAATCGACCTGTTAGGACATAATTGGGCCCATTGCCCCGATCGGTCCAATTGTACTTCGTTGGTCCTATTGGAGCCAAAATGGACTTGTTTGAACCTAATAGAGCCCAAATGGACTTTTTAGGTCAAAAAGGACCTAACTGGGCCAATTTGTACTTCTTTGGTCCTGTTGGAGCCAAAATGGACTTGTTTGAACCTAATAGAGCCCAAATGCACTTTTTAGGTCATATAGGGCCTAACTGGGCCAATTTGTACTTCTTTGGTCCTATTGGAGCCCAAATGGAAGTGTTTGATCCTAATAGAGCCCAAATAGACTTTTTAGGTCATATAGGACCTAACTGGGCCAATTTGTACTTCGTTGGTCCTAATGGAGCCCAAATGGACTTTTTTGACACTAATAGAGCCCAAATGGACTTGTTTGATCCTAATAGAGCCCAAATGGACTTGTTAGGTCATAAAGGACCTAACTGTGCTAATTTGTACTTCTTTGGTCCAATTGGAACCCTAATGGACTTGTTTGATCCTAATAGAGCCCAAATGGACTTTTTAGGTCATATAGGACCTAACTGCGCCAATTTATGCTTCTTTGGTCCTATTGGAGCCCAAATGGACTTGTTTGATCCTAATAGAGCCCAAATGGACTTTTTAGGTCATATAGGACCTATATGGGCCAATTTGTACTTCTTTGGTCCTATTGGAGCCCAAATGGACTTGTTTGATCCTAATAGAGCCCAAATGGACTTTTTAGGTCATATAGGACCTATCTGGGCCAATTTGTACTTCTTTGGTCCTATTGGAGCCCAAATGGACTTGTTTGATCCTAATAGGGCCCAAATGGAATTTTTAGGTCATATAGGACCTAACTGGGCCAATTTGTACTTCTTTGGTCCTATTGGAGCCCAAATGGACTTGTTTGATCCTAATAGAGCCCAAATGCACTTTTTAGGTCATATAGGACCTAACTGGGCCAATTTGTACTTCTTTGCTCCTAATGGAGCCCAAATGGACTTGTTTGACCCTAATAGAGCCCAAATGGACTTGTTTGATCCTAATAGAGCCCAAATGGACTTGTTAGGTCATAAAGGACCTAACTGTGCCAATTTGTACTTCTTTGGTCCTGTTGGAGCCAAAATGGACTTGTTGTATCCAAATAGAGCCAAAATGCACTTTTTAGGTCATATAGGACCTAACTGGGCCAATTTGTACTTCTTTGGTCCTATTGGAACACTAATGGACTTGTTTGATCCTAATAGAGCCTAAATGGACTTTTTAGGTCATATAGGACCTAACTGCGCCAATTTATGCTTCTTTGGTCCTATTGGAGCCCAAATGGACTTGTTTGATCCTAATAGAGCCAAAATGCACTTTTTAGGTCATATAGGACCTAACTGGGCCAATTTTTACTTCTTTGACTTGTTTGATCCTAATAGAGCCAAAATGCACTTTTTAGGTCATATAGGACCTAACTGGGCCAATTTGTACTTCTTTGGTCCTATTGGAGCCCAAATGGAAGTGTTTGATCCTAATAGAGCCCAAATAGACTTTTTAGGTCATATAGGACCTAACTGGGCTAATTTGTACTTCGTTGGTCCTAATGGAGCCCAAATGGACTTTTTTTACCCTAATAGAGCACAAATGGACTTGTTTGATCCTAATAGAGCCCAAATGGACTTGTTAGGTCATAAAGGACCTAACTGTGCCAATTTGTACTTCTTTGGTCCAATTGGAACCCTAATGGACTTGTTTGATCCTAATAGAGCCCAAATGGACTTGTTAGGTCATAAAGGACCTAACTGTGCTAATTTGTACTTCTTTGGTCCAATTGGAACCCTAATGGACTTGTTTGATCCTAATAGAGCCCAAATGGACTTTTTAGGTCATATAGGACCTAACTGCGCCAATTTATGCTTCTTTGGTCCTATTGGAGCCCAAATGGACTTGTTTGATCCTAATAGAGCCCAAATGGACTTTTTAGGTCATATAGGACCTATATGGGCCAATTTGTACTTCTTTGGTCCTATTGGAGCCCAAATGGACTTGTTTGATCCTAATAGAGCCCAAATGGACTTTTTAGGTCATATAGGACCTATCTGGGCCAATTTGTACTTCTTTGGTCCTATTGGAGCCCAAATGGACTTGTTTGATCCTAATAGGGCCCAAATGGAATTTTTAGGTCATATAGGACCTAACTGGGCCAATTTGTACTTCTTTGGTCCTATTGGAGCCCAAATGGACTTGTTTGATCCTAATAGAGCCCAAATGCACTTTTTAGGTCATATAGGACCTAACTGGGCCAATTTGTACTTCTTTGCTCCTAATGGAGCCCAAATGGACTTGTTTGACCCTAATAGAGCCCAAATGGACTTGTTTGATCCTAATAGAGCCCAAATGGACTTGTTAGGTCATAAAGGACCTAACTGTGCCAATTTGTACTTCTTTGGTCCTGTTGGAGCCAAAATGGACTTGTTGTATCCAAATAGAGCCAAAATGCACTTTTTAGGTCATATAGGACCTAACTGGGCCAATTTGTACTTCTTTGGTCCTATTGGAACACTAATGGACTTGTTTGATCCTAATAGAGCCTAAATGGACTTTTTAGGTCATATAGGACCTAACTGCGCCAATTTATGCTTCTTTGGTCCTATTGGAGCCCAAATGGACTTGTTTGATCCTAATAGAGCCAAAATGCACTTTTTAGGTCATATAGGACCTAACTGGGCCAATTTTTACTTCTTTGACTTGTTTGATCCTAATAGAGCCAAAATGCACTTTTTAGGTCATATAGGACCTAACTGGGCCAATTTGTACTTCTTTGGTCCTATTGGAGCCCAAATGGAAGTGTTTGATCCTAATAGAGCCCAAATAGACTTTTTAGGTCATATAGGACCTAACTGGGCTAATTTGTACTTCGTTGGTCCTAATGGAGCCCAAATGGACTTTTTTTACCCTAATAGAGCACAAATGGACTTGTTTGATCCTAATAGAGCCCAAATGGACTTGTTAGGTCATAAAGGACCTAACTGTGCCAATTTGTACTTCTTTGGTCCAATTGGAACCCTAATGGACTTGTTTGATCCTAATAGAGCCCAAATGGACTTTTTAGGTCATATAGGACCTAACTGCACCAATTTATGCTTCTTTGGTCCTATTGGAGCCCAAATGGACTTGTTTGATCCTAATAGAGCCCAAATGGACTTTTTAGGTCATATAGGACCTATCTGGGCCAATTTGTACTTCTTTGTTCCTATTGGAGCCCGAATGGACTTGTTTGATCCTAATAGAGCCCAAATGGACTTTTTAGGTCATATAGGACCTATCTGGGCCAATTTGTACTTCTTTGGTCCTATTGGAGCCCAAATGGACTTGTTTGATCCTAATAGAGCCCAAATGGACTTTTTAGGTCATATAGGACCTAACTGCGCCAATTTATGCTTCTTTGGTCCTATTGGAGCCCAAATGGACTTGTTTGATCCTAATAGAGCCCAAATGGACTTTTTAGGTTATATAGGACCTATCTGGGTCAATTTGTACTTCTTTGGTCCTATTGGAGCCCAAATGGACTTGTTTGATCTTAATATAGCCAAAATGTACTTTTTAGGTCATATAGGACCTAACTGGGCCAATTTGTACTTCTTTGGTCCTATTGGAGCCCAAATGGAAGTGTTTGATCCTAATAGAGCCCAAATAGACTTTTTAGGTCATATAGGACCTAACTGGGCTAATTTGTACTTCGTTGGTCCTAATGGAGCCCAAATGGACTTTTTTTACCCTAATAGAGCACAAATGGACTTGTTTGATCCTAATAGAGCCCAAATGGACTTGTTAGGTCATAAAGGACCTAACTGCACCAATTTATGCTTCTTTGGTCCTTTTTAGGTCATATAGGACCTAACTGGGCCAATTTGTACTTCTTTGGTCCTATTGGAGCCCAATTGGACTTGTTTGATCCTAATAGAGCCCAAATGGACTTTTTAGGTCATATAGGACCTATCTGGGCCAATTTGTACTTCTTTGATCCTATTGGAGCCCAAATGGACTTGTTTGATCCTAAATGAGCCCAAACGCACTTTTTAGGTCATATAGGACCTAACTGGGCCAATTTGTACTTCTTTGCTCCTAATGGAGCCCAAATGGACTTGTTTGACCCTAATAGAGCCCAAATGGACTTGTTTGATCCTAATAGAGCCCAAATGGACTTGTTAGGTCATAAAGGACTTAACTGTGCCAATTTGTACTTCTTTGGTCCTAATGGAGCCAAAATGGACTTGTTTGATCCAAATAGAGCCAAAATGCACTTTTTAGGTCATATAGGACCTAACTGGGCCAATTTGTTCTTCTTTGGTCCTATTGGAGCCCAAATGGACTTGTTTGATCCTAATAGAGCCCAAATGGACAAGTTAGGTCATAAAGGACCAAACTGTGCCAATTTGTACTTCTTTGGTCCTATTGGAGCCCAAATGGACTTGTTTGATCCTAATAGAGCCCAAATGGACATGTTTGATCATAATAGAGCCCAAATGGACTTGTGTGATCCTAGTAGAGCCCAAATGGACTTGTCAGGTCATGAAGGACCTAACTGGGCCAATTTGTACTTCTTTGGTCCTAATGGAGCCCAAATGGACTTGTTTGACCCTAATAGAGCCCAAATGGACTTGTTTGATCCTAATAGAGCCCTAATGGACTTGTTTGGCCATAAAGGACCTAACTGGGCCAATTTGTACTTCTTTGGTCCAACTGGAGTCCAAATGGACTTGTTTGATCCTAATAGAGCCCAAATCGACTTGTTAGGACCTAGTTGGGCCAATTGCCCCGAACGGCCAAATTGTAATTCTTTGGTCCTAATGGAGCCCAAATGAACCTGTTTGATTCTAATAGAGCCCAAATGGACTTTTTGGGTCATATAGGACCTAACTGGGCCAATTTGTACATCTTTGGTCCTAATGGAGCCCAAATGGACTTGTTTGATCCTAATAGTGCCCAAATGGACTTTTTAGGTCATATAGGACCTAACTGGGCCAATTTGTACTTCTTTGGTCCTATTGGAGCCCAAATGGACTTGTTTGATCGTAATAGAGCCCAAATGGACTTGTGTGATCCTAGTAGAGCCCAAATGGACTTGTTAGGTCATGAAGGACCTAACTGGGCCAATTTGTACTTCTTTGGTCCTAATGGAGCCCAAATGGACTTGTTTGACCCTAATAGAGCCCAAATGGACTTGTTTGATCCTAATAGAGCCCAAATGGACTTGTTAGGTCATAAAGGACCTAACTGGGCCAATTTGTACTTCTTTGGTCCAAATGGAGTCCAAATGGACTTGTTTGATCCTAATATAGCCCAAATAGACTTGTTAGGACCTAGTTGGGCCAATCGCCCCGAACGGCCAAATTGTAATTCTTTGGTCCTAATGGAGCCCAAATGAACCTGTTTGATCCTAATAGAGCCCAAATGGACTTTTGGGTCATATAGGACCTAACTGGGCCAATTTGTACATCTTTGATCCTAATGGAGCCCAAATGGACTTGTTTGATCCTAATAGTGCCCAAATGGACTTTTTAGGTCATATAGGACCTAACTGGGCCAATTTGTACTTCTTTGGTCCTATTGGAGCCCAAATGGACTTGTTTGATCCTTTTAGAGCCCAAATGGACATTTTAGGTCTTATAGGACCTAACTTTGCCAATTTGTACTTCTTTGGTCCTATTGGACCCCAAATGGACTTGTTTGATCCTAATAGAGCCCAAATCGACTTTTTAGCTCATATAGGACCTATCTGTGCCAATTTGTACTTCTTTGGTCCTATTGGAGCCTAAATGGACTTGTTTGATCCTAATAGAGCCAAAATGCACTTTTTAGGTCATATAGGACCTAACTGGGCCAATTTGTACTTCTTTGGTACTATTGGAGCCCAAATGGACTTGTTTGATCCTAATAGAGCCCAAATGGACTTTTTAGGTCATATAGGACCTAACTGGGCCAATTTGTACTTCTTTGGTCCTATTGGAGCCCAAATGGACTTGTTTGATCCTAATAGAGCCCAACTGGACTTTTTAGGTCATATAGGACCTAATTGGGCCATTATATACTTCTTTGGTCCTAATGGAGCCCAAATGGACTTGTTTGATCCTAATAGAGCCCAAATGGACTTGTGTGATCCTAATATAGCCCAAATGGACTTGTTAGGTCATAAAGGACCTAACTGGGCCAATTTGTACTTCTTTGGTCCTAATGGAGCCCAAATGGACTTGTTTGACCCTAATAGAGCCCAAATGGACTTATTTGATCCTAATAGAGCCCAAATGCACTTGTTAGGTCATAAAGGACCTAACTGGGCCAATTTGTACTTCTTTGGTCCAAATGGAGTCCAAATGGACTTGTTTGATCCTAATAGAGCCCAAATCGACTTGTTAGGACCTAGTTGGGCCAATCACCCCGAACGTCCTAATTATAATTCTTTGGTCCTAATGGAGCCCAAATGGACCGGTTTGATCCTAATTGAGCCCAAATGGACTTTGTGGGTCATATAGGACCTAACTGGGCCAATTTGTACATCTTTGGTCCTAATGGAGCCCAAAAGGACTTGTTTGATCCTAATAGAGCCTAAATGGACTTTTTAGGTCATATAGGACCTAACTGGGCCAATTTGTACTTCTTTGGTCCTATTGGAGCCCAAATGGACTTGTTTGATCCTAATAGAGCCCAAATGGACTTTTTAGGTCTTATAGGAACTAACTTGGCCAATTTGTACTTCTTTGGTCCTTTTGGAGCCCAAATGGACTTGTTTGATCCTAATAGTGCCCAACTGGACATTTTTGGTCATATAGGACCTAACTGGGCCAATTTGTAGTTCTTTGGTCCTATTGGAGCCCAAATGGACTTGTTTGATCCTAATAGAGCCCAAATGGACTTTTTAGGTCATATAGGACCTAACTGCGCCAATTTGTACTTCTTTGGTCCTAATGGAGCCCAAATGGACTTGTTTGATCCTAATAGAGCCCAAATGGACTTTTTAGGTCATATAGGACCTAACTGGGCCAATTTGTACTTCTTTGGTCCTATTGGAGCCCAAATGGACTTGTTTGATCCTAATAGAGCCCAACTGGACGTTTTAGGTCATATAGGACCTAATTGGGCCAATTTGTACTTCTTTGGTCCTAATGGAGCCCAAATGGACTTGTTTGATCCTAATAGAGCCTAAATGGACTTGTGTGATCCTAGTAGAGCCCAAATGGACTTGTTTGATCCTAATAGAGCCCAAATGGACTTGTGTGATCCTAGTAGAGCCCAAATGGTCTTGTTTGGTCATAAAGGACCTAACTGGGCCAATTTGTACTTCTTTGGTCCTATTGGAGCCCAAATGGACTTGTTTGACCCTAATAGAGCCCAAATGGACTTGTTTGATCCTAATAAAGCCCAAATCGACTTGTTAGGACCTAATTGGGCCCATTGCCCCGATCGGCCCAATTGTACTTCTTTAGTTCTATTGGAGTCAAAATGGACTTGTTTGAACCTAATAGAGCCCAAATGGACTTTTTAGGTAAAAAAGGACCTAACTGGGCCAATTTGTACTGCTTTGGTCCTATTGGTGCCCAAATGTACTTGTTTGAACATAATAGAGCCCAAATGGACTTTTTAGGTCATATAGGACCATAATGGGCCAATTTGTACATATTTGGTCCTATTGGAGCCCAAATGGACTTGTTTGATCGTAATAGAGCCCAATTAGACATTTTAGGTCATATAGGACCTAAGTGGGCCAATTTGTACTTCTTTGGTCCTAATGGAACCCAAATGGACATTTTAGGTCATATAGGACCTAACTGGGCCAATTTGTGCTTCTTTGGTCCTATTGGAGCCCAAATGGACTTGTTTGATCCTAATAGAGCCCAAATGGACTTTTTAGGTCATATTGGACCTAAGTGGGCCAATTTGTACGTCTTTGGTCCTATTTGAGCCCAACTGGACATTTTAGGTCATATAGGACCTAAGTGGGTCAATTTGTACTTCTTTGGTCCTATTGGAGCCCAAATGGACTTGTTTGATCCTAATAGAGCCCAAATGGACTTTTTAGGTCATATAGGACCTAACTCGGCCAATTTGTACTTCTTTGGTCCTACTGGAGCCCAAATGGACTTGTTTGATCCTAATATAGCCCAACTGGACATTTTAGGTCATATAGGACCTAACTGTGCCAATTTGTACTTCTTTGGTCCTATTGGAGCCCAAATGGACTTGTTTGATCCAAATAGAGTCCAAATGGACTTTTTACGTCATATAGGACCTAATTGGGCCAATTTGTACTTCTTTGGTCCTAATGGAGCCGAAATGGACTTGTTTGACCCTAATAGATCCCAAATGGACTTGTTTGATCCTTGTAGAGCCCAAATGGACTTGTTAGGTCATATAGGACCTAATTGGGCCAATTTGTACTTCTTTGGTCCTAATGGAGCCCAAATGGACTTGTTTGATCCTAATAGAGCCCCAATGGATTTGTTTGATCCTAATAGAGCTCACATGGACTTGTTAGGTCATAAAGGACCTAACTGGGCCAATTTGTACTTCTTTGGTCCTAATGGAGCCCAAATGGACCTGTTTGATCCTAATAGAGCCCAAATGGACTTTTTAGGTCATATAGGACCTAACTGGGTCAATTTGTACTTCTTTGGTCCTATTGGAGCCCAAATGCACTTGTGTGATCCTAATAAAGCCCAAATAGACTTGTTAGGACCTAATTGGGCCCATCGCCCCGATCGGCCCAATTGTACTTCTTTGGTCCTATTGGAGCCAAAATGGACTTGTTTGAACCTAATAGAGCCCAAATGGACTTTTTAGGTCATATAAGACCTAACTGGGCCAATTTGTACATCTTTGGTCCTAATGGAGCCCAAATGGACTTGTTTTATCCCCTTGCCATGATCCCATGGTTAAACCACGACCCTCCCGCCATGATCCCTTGGTTAACCTATGACCCACTTGTATTGATCCCATGGTTTGCCCATGATCCTCTTGCCATGAAACCATGGTTAACCCATGACCATCATGTAATGATCCCATGGTTAACCCATGACCTACTTGCCATGATCGCATGGTTAACCCATGACTCCCTTGCCATGGTCCCATGGTTAGCCCATGACGCTCTTGCCATGACCCCATGGTTAACCCACGACAGTCACGCCATGTTCCCATGGTTGACCCATGGCCCACTTGCCATGATCCCATGGGTAACTCATGACCCTCTTGCCATGATCCCATGCTTAAACCATGACCCTCATGCTCTGATCACATGGTTAACCCATGACCCACTTGCCTTCATCACAATGTTAACCCATGACCCTCACGCCATGATTCCATGGTTAACCCATGACGCTCACGTCATGATCCTATAGTTTACCCATGACCCCCTTGCCATGATACCATTGTTAACCCATGACCCTCACGCCATGATCCCCTGGTTAACCAATGACCCACTTGCCATTATCCCATGGTTAACCCATGACCCACTTGTCCTGATCACATGGTTAACCCATGACCCTCACGCCATGATCCCATGGTTAACCCATGACCCTTACTCCTTGATCCCATTGTTAACCCATGATCATCTTGCCATAATCCCTGGGTTAACCCATGACCCACTTGCCATGATCACATGCTTAACCCATGACCCTCACGCCATGTTCCCATGGTTAACCCATGTTGCTCACGACATGATCCCATGGTTAACCCATGACCCTCTTGCCATGATCCCTTGTTTAACCCATGACCCTCTTGCCATTATCACAAGGTTAACCCAAGACCCTAACTCCATGATCACATGATTAACCCATGATACTCACCCCATGATGCCATGGTTATCCCATCACCCACCCTCCATGATCTCATGGTTAACCCATTACCCTCCCGCCATGATCCCATGTTTAACCCATGACCCACCTGCCATTATCCCATGGTTAACCCATGCCCTCTTTTCATGACCGCGAAGATAACCCATGACCCTCAAACCATGATCCCATGGTTAAACCATGACCGACTTGCCATGATCCCATGGCTAACCCATGACCCATGGCCTTGATCCCATGGTTTACCCTCGACCCTCACGCCATGATCACATGGTTTACCCATGACCCCCTTGCCATGATCCCTTGGTTAAACCATGACCCTCCCGCCATGATCCCTTGGTTAACCCATGACCCACTTGTATTGATCAAATGGTTAGCCCATGATCCTCTTGCCATGAAACCATGGTTAACCCATTACCATCATGTAATGATCCCATGGTTAACCCATGACCCACTCGCCATGATCCCATGGTTAACCCATGACCCTCTTGCCATGATCCCATGCTTAAACCATGACCCTCTTACAACGATCACATGGTTAACCCATGACCCACTTCCCTTGATCACATGGTTAACCCATGACCCTCACGCCATGATCCCATGGTTAACCTATGACCCTCACTCCTTGATCCCATTGTTAACCCATGACCATCTTGCCATTATCCCAGGGTTAACCTATGACCCATTTGTCATGATCACATGGTTAACCCACGACCCTCACGTCATGATCCCATTGTTAACCCATGACGCTCACGACATGATCCCATGGTTAACCCATGAACCTCTTGCCTTGATCCCATGGTTAACCCATGACCCTCTTGCCATTATCCCAAGGTTAACCCTTGACCCACTTGCAATGATCACCTGGTTAACATATTACCCTCACGCCATGATCCCATGGTTAACCCATGACCCACTTGTCATTATCCCATGGTTTGCGCATGACCCTCTTGCCACGGCCGCTTGGTTAACCCATGACTCCCTTGCCATGGTCCCATGGTTAACCCATGACCCTCAAGCCATGATTACATGGTTAACCCATGACTCTCCCACCATGATCCGATGGTAAGCCAACAACCAACTTGCCTTGATCCCATGGTTAACCCATGACCCACTTGCCATGATCCCATGGTTAACCCTTGACCCTCTTGCCATGATCCCATGGTTAACCCATGATCCTCAAGCCATGAACCCAGGGTTAACCCATGACCCTAATTCCATGATCCCATGGTTAATCCATGACCCACTTGCCATGATTCCATGGTTAACCAATGAACCTCTTTCCATGATCCCTTGGTTAACCCATGACCCTCACATGGTTAACCCATGATACTCACCCCTTGATCCCATTGTTACCCCATCACCCACCCACTATGAGCCAATGGTTAACCCATGACCCTCCCGCTAAGATCCCAGGATTAAAACATGACTCACCTACCATGTTCCCATGGTTAACCCATGACCCTCTTTCCATGACCTCATGGTTATCCCTTGACTCTCAGGCCATGAGACACCTCATTGTGCCTCTTTGTGTCATTAGATTAAAACCTCATTATTTAATTAATTAATCATATGCTTAACGTGAAAATACGTAAAAATTAAAACTTACCTTATAAAGTATACAACTTCATATAGAATGGCATATCAAAATATAAGTATATTATGCATATTACAAAACACTGTTGAGGATATCCTATCAGTAGGATCCCTCACATGCATATACTGAGACAAAAAGTTAAACAGCGAAAAACATAATAAAAATACGCCTCACAAGACGCACTGGCCGTAACTAACTAGACCCTAATCTCCATGGGTCACAGCTCGTATTTTCAGATAGATGTACTTGTTAGGTCATATAGGACCTAATTGGGTCAATTTGTACTTCTTTGGTCCTAATGGAGCCCAAATGGACTTGTTTGATCCTAATTGAGCCCAAATGGACTTGTGTGATCCTAGTAGAGCCCAAATGGACTTGTTAGGTCATAAAGGACCTAACTGGGCCAATTTGTACTTCTTTGGTCCCAATGGAGCCCAAATGGACTTGTTTGACCCTAATAGAGCCCAAATGGACTTGTTTGATCCTAATAGATCCCAAATGGACTTGCTTGATCCTAATAGAGCCCAAATGGAATTGTTTGATCCTAATAGACTGGGCCAATTTGTACTTTTTAGGTCATGTTGGACCTAACTGGGCCAATTTGTACTTCTTTGGTCCTATTGGAGCCCAAATGGACTTGTTTGATCCAAATAGAGCCCAAATGGGCTTGTGTGATCCTAGTAGAGCCCAAATGGACTTGTTAGGTCATAAAGGATCTAACTGGGCCAATTTGCACTTCTTTGGTCCTAATGGAGCCCAAGTGGACTTGTTTGACCCTAATAGAGCCCAAATGGGCTTGTTTGATCCTAATAGAGCCCAAATGGACTTGTTAGGTCATAAAGGACCTAACTAGGCCAATTTGTACTTCTTTGATCCAAATGGAGTCCAAATGGACTTGTTTGATCCTAATAGAGCCCAAATCGACTTGTTAGGACCTAGTTGGGCCAATCACCCCGAACGGCCTAATTGTAATTCTTTGGTCCTAATGGAGCCCAAATGGACTTGTTTGATCCTAATAGAGCCCATTGTGGACTTTTTAGGTCATATAGGACCTAACTGGGCCAATTTGTACTTCTTTGGTCCTATTGGAGCCCAAATGGACTTGTTTGATCCTAATAGAGCCAAAATGCACTTTTTAGGTCATATAGGACCTAACTGGGTCAATTTGTACTTCTTTGGTCCTATTGGATCCCAAATGGACTTGTTTGATCCTAATAGAGCCCAAATGGACTTTTTAGGTCATATAGGACCTATCTGGGTCAATTTGTACTTCTTTGGTCCTAATGGAGCCCAAACGGACTTGTTTGACCCTAATAGAGCCCAAATGGACTTGTTTGATCCTAATAGAGCCCAAATGGACTTGTTAGGTCATAAAGGACCTAACTGTGCCAATTTGTACTTCTTTGGTCCTATTGGAGCCCAAATTGACTTGTTTGATCCTAATAGAGCCCAAATGCACATTTTAGGTCATATAGGACCTAACTGGGTCAATTTGTACTTCTTTGGTCCTATTGGAGCCCAAATGGACTTGTTTGATCCTAATAGAGCCCAAATGGACTTGTTAGGTCATAAAGGACCTAACTGTACCAATTTGTACTTGTTTGGTCCTATTGGAGCCCAAATGGACTTGTTTGATCCTAATAGAGCCCAAATGGACTTCTTAGGTCATATAGGACCTAATTCGGCCAATTTGTACTTCTTTGGTCCTAATGGAGCCCAAATGGACTTGTTTGATCCTAATAGAGCCCAAATGGACTTGTGTGATCCTAGTAGAGCCCAAATGGACTTGTTAGGTCATAAAGGACCTAACTGGGTCAATTTGTACTTCTTTGGTTCTAATGGAGCCCAAATGGACTTGTTTGACCCTAATAGAACCCAAATGGACTTGTTTGATCCTAATAGAGCCCAAATGGACTTGTTAGGTCATAATGGACCTTACTGGGCCAATTTGTACTTCTTTGGTCCAAATGGAGTCCAAATGGACTTGTTTGATCCTAATAGAGCCCAAATCGACTTGTTAGGACTGATAGTGTGATTTTATATCATATTTTATGTACACTTTTGCATGCATTTTTCATATAGATTAGGCATTCTTTATTTGATTTTAGTTAGTTTTTCCCTTGGAACGGGTGAAGCGGTTTCTTGGTGTTGTTTTGCAGGAATTAATGATTAAAATGCTCAAATCCAGTTAATTTAGAATTTACATGAAGAATGAGCATGACAGCAGCATGAATTTAATCTGAGTGAAAGAAGATTTGCAATTAATATCACGGGACCCACGTGATCAAGTGAAATTGAAAGAAGAATTTTGGAAATATTTGATGAGTTGATATGGAACAAAACTCCAGCAGCCATGTAAGAGGCCTAATTGATGGATTTGATGATTTGGATATTAATGACTTACCATAAAAATAGAAGATTTGAAGTCATTAATGAATATCAATCATCATATGCAAGGAGATAATGGCAGCATTAATTAGGGGATCAATTCATGATTTGGTTTTGAAATTCAAATTCAATATGTTACTAAATGCCAAGGGCCCCACGTGAATTCAAAGTGAAGAGGAATAATGAAGATTGCACTACAATTAAGGGAATCTACATATTATTTGATTTTTATGATAATTGAGAAGATAGTGCTGATTTTTCCTAATCATGCAACACTTTGGCGTTTTGGGGCAATAAATGGAGCAGGGGGCGTTTTGGCGATTTGCACCCTAAAAAGGTGGTTTTTGTCTACTCTTGGATCGGAAGAAGAATTGGAGGATTCGTCACGAGTTTCTTCATCTCTTCTCTCTTTTTCTCCTTTGTAATTTCTATTACTATGAGTAGCTAAATCCCGGTTGTTGGGATTAGATGTAACCAAACTGATTATTATGTATGTGCCTTGACTGATTATTCTGTGTTCATGCCTTCGTATTAGTGATTAATTTTCCATGCTTAATGCTTGTTGTGGCTAGCACCCCCATGACTCGATTAGTGTTTTGGTATGCAATTGGGAAATTCATATTAGAACCGGAATTGAATTTAATCACCTAGTAACCCTTGCATCTAGGAATGGAGTTTGGTTTACTAGTAATCGCGTAATCCCTAATCCTAATGTAAATTCATTAATCTAGGCCACCTAAGAAATTAGGGTCTATTAGTGGATTTAGGCTCTTGTCATCCGAGGAATCGGGGCTTGAGTAATTTAGCGGATTGATTTTAATATTTGAAGCATGGATGGGAGGTATCTAGTCCTGGTAGTACATGAGTTAGAGGTTTGGTGAAGTCTAGTCCCAACATATCCTTTTCGCATTCCAAGTGCTTGACAAAAATACAAAAAGATTTTATTCCTTTTGTTTTGTTTGTTTTGAATTCTATCCATAGTCTAGATAGTTGCTGAATTTGTGAACTGGTAATTGACATCCAATCCCAGTGGATACGATAATCGGTCTAACCACCGTATTACTTGTATGACTAGGAATACTTGCCT
This sequence comes from Sophora flavescens, assembly GCA_030762895.1. NCBI lineage: Eukaryota > Viridiplantae > Streptophyta > Magnoliopsida > Fabales > Fabaceae > Sophora > Sophora flavescens. The sequence continues at coordinate 3,300,187 of JAUPTC010000010.1, read as the reverse complement.
ATATTTTAGTCCCAACAAGGACCCAGTTGGGTCAATCGCCTCGAACGGCCTAATTGTAATTCTTTGGTCCTAATGGAGCCCAAATGGACCTGTTTGATCCTAATAGAGCCCATTGTGGACTTTTTAGGTCATATAGGACCTAACTGGGCCAATTTGTACTTCTTTGGTCCTATTGGAGCCCAAATGGACTTGTCTGATCCTAATAGAGCCAAAATGCACTTTTTAGGTCATATAGGACCTAACTGGGCCAATTTGTACTTCTTTGGTCCTATTGGAGCCCAAATGGACTTGTTTGATCCTAATAGAGCCCAAATGGACTTTTTAGCTCATATAGGACCTATTTTGGCCAATTTGTACTTCTTTCGTCCTATTGGAGCCCAAATGGACTTGTTTGATCCTAATAGAGCCAAAATGCACTTTTTAGGTCATATAGGACCTAAATGGGCCAATTTGTACTTCTTTGGTCCTATTGGAGCCCAAATGGACTTGTTTGAACCTAATAGAGCCCAAATGGACTTTTTAGGTCATATAGGACCTAACTGGGCCAATTTGTACTTCTTTGGTCCTACTGGAGCCCAAATGGACTTTTTTGATCCTAATAGATACAAAATGCACTTTTAGGTCATATAGGACCTAACTGGGCCAATTTGTACTTCTTTGATCCTATTGGAGCCCAAATGGACTTGTTTGATCCTAATAGAGGTAAAATGCACTTTTTAGGTCATTAAAAACCTAACTGGGCCAATTTGTACTTCTTTGGTCCTATTGGAGCCCAAATGGACTTGTTTGATCCTAATAGAGCCCAAATGGACTTTTTAGGTCATATAGGACCTAACTGGGCCAATTTGTACTTCTTTGGTCCTAATGGAGCCCAAATGGACTTGTTTGACCGTAATAGAGCCCAAATACACTTGTTTGATCCTAATTGAGCCCAAATGGACTTGTTAGGTTATAAAGGACCTAACTGGGCCAATTTGTACTTCTTTGGTCCTATTGGAGCCCAAATGGACTTGTTTGATCCTAATAGAGCCAAAATGCACTTTTTAGGTCATATAGGACCTAACTGGCCCAATTTGTACTTCTTTGGTCCTATTGGATCCCAAATGGACTTGTTTGATCCTAATAGAGCCCAAATGGACGTTTTAGGTCATATAGGACCTATCCGGGTCAATTTGTACTTCTTTGGTCCTATTGGAGCCCAAATGGACTTGTTTGATCCTAATGGAGCCCAAATGGACTTTTTAGGTCATACAGGACCTAACTGGGCCAATTTGTACTTCTTTGGTCCAATTGGTGCCCAAATGAACTTGTTTGATCCTAATAGAGCCAAAATGCACTTTTTAGGTCATTTAAGACCTAACTGGGCCAATTTGTACTTCTTTGGTCCTATTGGAGCCCAAATGGACTTGTTTGATCCTAATAGAGCCCAAATGGACTTTTTAGGTCATATAGGACCTAACTGGGTCAATTTGTACTTCTTTGGTCCTGTTGGAGCCCAAATGGACTTGTTTGATCCTAATAGAGCCAAAATACACTTTTTAGGTCATATAGGAACTAACTGGGCCAATTTGTACTTCTTTGGTCCTTTTGGAGCCCCAATGGACTTGTTTGATCCTAATAGAGCCCAAATGGACTTTTTAGGTCATATAGGACCTAACTGGGCCAATTTGTACTTCTTTGGTCCTAATGGAGCCCAAATGGACTTGTTTGACCCTAATAGAGCCCAAATGGACGTTTGATCCTAATAGAGCCCAAATGGACTTGTTAGGTCATAAAGGACCTAACTGTGCCAATTTGTACTTCTTTGGTCTTATTGGAGCCCAAATGGACTTGTTTGATCCTAATAGATCCAAAATGCACTTTTTAGGTCATATAGGACCTAACTGGGCCAATTTGTACTTCTTTGGTCCTATTGGATCCCAAATGGACTTGTTTGATCCTAATAGAGCCCAAATGGACTTTTTAGGTCATATAGGACCTATCCGGGCCAATTTGTACTTCTTTGGTCCTATTGGAGCCCAAATGGACTTGTTTGATCCTAATAGAGCCCCAATGGACTTTTTAGGTCATACAGGACCTAACTGGGCCAATTTGTACTTCTTTGGTCCTATTGGAGCCCAAATGGACTTGTTTGATCCTAATAGTGCCCAAATGGGCTTGTGTGATCCTAGTAGAGCCCAAATGGACTTGTTAGGTCGTAAAGGATCTAACTGGGCCAATTTGTACTTCTTTTGTCCTAATGGAGCCCAAATGGACTTGTTTGACCCTAATAGAGCCCAAATGGACTTGTTTGACCCTAATAGAGCCCAAATGGACTTGTTAGGTCATCAAGGACCTAACTAGGCCAATTTGTACTTCTTTGGTCCAAATGGAGTCCAAATGGACTTGTTTGATCCTAATAGAGCCCAAATCGACTTGTTAGGACCTAGTTGGGCCAATCGCCCCGAACGGCCTAATTGTAATTCTTTGGTCCTGATGGAGCCCAAATGGACTTGTTTGACCCTAATAGAGCCCATTGTGGACTTTTTTGGTCATATAGGACCTAACTGGTCCAATTTGTACTTCTTTGGTCCTATTGGAGCCCAAATGGACTTGTTTGATCCTAATAGAGCCAAAATGCACTTTTTAGGTCATATAGCACCTAACTGGGCCAATTTGTACATCTTTGGTCCTATTGGAGCCCAAATGGACTTGTTTGATCCTAATAGAGCCCAAATGGACTTTTTAGGTCATATAGGACCTATTTTGGCCAATTTGTACTTCTTTCATCCTATTGGAGCCCAAATGGACTTGTTTGATCCTAATAGAGCCCAAATGGACGTTTTAGATCATGTAGGACCTAACTGGGCCAATTTGTACATCTTTGGTCCTATTGGAGCCCAAATGGACTTGTTTGATCCTAATAGAGCCAAAATGCACTTTTTAGGTCATATAGGACCTAACTGGGCCAATTTGTACTTCTTTGGTCCTATTGGAGCCCAAATGGACTTGTTTGATCCTAATAGAGCCCATATGGACTTTTTAGGTCATATAGGACCTATCTGGGCCAATTTGTACTTCGTTGGTCCTAATGGAGCCCAAATGGACTTGTTTGACACTAATGGAGCCCAAATGGACTTGTTTGATCCTAATAGAGCCCAAATGGACTTGTTAGGTCATAAAGAACCTAACTGTGCCAATTTGTACTTCTTTGGTCCTATTGGAGCCCAAATGGACTTGTTTGATCCTAATAGAGCCAAAATGTACTTTTTAGGTCATATAGGACCTAATTGGGCCAATTTGTACTTCTTTGGTCCTATTGGAGCCCAAATGGAGTTGTTTGATCCTAATAGAGCCCAAATGGACTTTTTAGGTCATATAGGACCTAACTGGGCCAATTTGTACTTCTTTGGTCCTATTGGAGCCCAAATGGACTTTTTTGATCCTAATAGATACAAAATGCACTTTTAGGTCATATAGGACCTAACTGGGCCAATTTGTACTTCTTTGGTCCTATTGGAGCCCAAATGGAATTGTTTGATCCTAATAGAGGTAAAATGCACTTTTTAGGTCATTAAAAACCTAACTGGGCCAATTTGTACTTCTTTGGTCCTATTGGAGCCCCAATGGACTTGTTTGATCCTAATAGAGCCCAAATGGACTTTTTAGGTCATATAGGACCTAACTGGGCCAATTTGTACTTCTTTGGTCCTAATGGAGCCCAAATGGACTTGTTTGACCGTAATAGAGCCCATATGCACTTGTTTGATCCTAATTGAGCCCAAATGGACTTGTTAGGTTATAAAGGACCTAACTGTGCCAATTTGTACTTCTTTGGTCCTATTGGAGCCCAAATGGACTTGTTTGATCCTAATAGAGCCAAAATGCACTTTTTAGGTCCTTTAAGACCTAACTGGGCCAATTTGTACTTCTTTGGTCCTATTGGAGCCCAAATGGACTTGTTTGATCCTAATAGAGCCCAAATGGACTTTTTTGGTCATATAGGACCTAACTGGGTCAATTTGTACTTCTTTGATCCTGTTGGAGCCCAAATGGACTTGTTTGATCCTAATAGAGCCAAAATACACTTTTTAGGTCATATAGGACCTAACTGGGCCAATTTGTACTTCTTTGGTCCTATTGGAACCCAAATGGAGTTGTTTGATCCTAATGGAGCCCAAATGGACTTTTTAGGTCATATAGGGCCTAACTGGGCCAATTTGTACTTCTTTGGTCCTAATGGAGCCCAAATGGACTTGTTTGACCCTAATAGAGCCCAAATGGACGTTTGATCCTAATAGATCCAAAATGCACTTTTTAGGTCATATAGGACCTAACTGGGCCAATTTGTACTTCTTTGGTCCTATTGGATCCCAAATGGACTTGTTTGATCCTAATAGAGCCCAAATGGACTTTTTAGGTCATATAGGACCTATCCGGGCCAATTTGTACTTCTTTGGTCCTATTGGAGCCCAAATGGACTTGTTTGATCCTAATAGAGCCCAAATGGACTTTTAGGTCATACAGGACCTAACTGGGCCAATTTGTACTTCTTTGGTCCTATTAGAGCCCAAATGGACTTGTTTGATCCTAATAGTGCCCAAATGGGCTTGTGTGATCCTAGTAGAGCCCAAATGGACTTGTTAGGTCATAAAGGATCTAACTGGGCCAATTTGTACTTCTTTTGTCCTAATGGAGCCCAAATGGACTTGTTTGACCCTAATAGAGCCCAAATGGACTTGTTTGACCCTAATAGAGCCCAAATGGACTTGTTAGGTCATAAAGGACCTAACTAGGCCAATTTGTACTTCTTTGGTCCAAATGGAGTCCAAATGGACTTGTTTGATCCTAATAGAGCCCAAATCGACTTGTTAGGACCTAGTTGGGCCAATCGCCCCGAACGGCCTAATTGTAATTCTTTGGTCCTAATGGAGCCCAAATGGACTTGTTTGACCCTAATAGAGCCCATTGTGGACTTTTTAGGTCATATAGGACCTAACTGGGCCAATTTGTACTTCTTTGGTCCTATTGGAGCCCAAATGGACTTGTTTGATCCTAATAGAGCCAAAATGCACTTTTTAGGTCATATAGGACCTAACTGGGCCAATTTGTACATCTTTGGTCCTATTGGAGCCCAAATGGACTTGTTTGATCCTAATAGAGCCCAAATGGACTTTTTAGGTCATATAGGACCTATTTTGGCCAATTTGTACTTCTTTCGTCCTATTGGAGCCCAAATGGACTTGTTTGATCCTAATAGAGCCCAAATGGACGTTTTAGGTCATGTAGGACCTAACTTGGCCAATTTGTACATCTTTGGTCCTATTGGAGCCCAAATGGACTTGTTTGATCCTAATAGAGCCAAAATGCACTTTTTAGGTCATATAGGACCTAACTGGGACAATTTGTACTTCTTTGGTCCTATTGGAGCCCAAATGGACTTGTTTGATCCTAATAGAGCCCATATGGACTTTTTAGGTCATATAGGACCTATCTGGGCCAATTTGTACTTCGTTGGTCCTAATGGAGCCCAAATGGACTTGTTTGACACTAATAGAGCCCAAATGGACTTGTTTGATCCTAATAGAGCCCAAATGGACTTGTTAGGTCATAAAGGACCTAACTGTGCCAATTTGTACTTCTTTGGTCCTATTGTAGCCCAAATGGACTTGTTTGATCCTAATAGAGCCCAAATGGACTTTTTAGGTCATATAGGACCTATTTTGGCCAATTTGTACTTCTTTCGTCCTATTGGAGCCCAAATGGACTTGTTTGATCCTAATAGAGCCCAAATGGACGTTTTAGGTCATGTAGGACCTAACTTGGCCAATTTGTACATCTTTGGTCCTATTGGAGCCCAAATGGACTTGTTTGATCCTAATAGAGCCAAAATGCACTTTTTAGGTCATATAGGACCTAACTGGGACAATTTGTACTTCTTTGGTCCTATTGGAGCCCAAATGGACTTGTTTGATCCTAATAGAGCCCATATGGACTTTTTAGGTCATATAGGACCTATCTGGGCCAATTTGTACTTCGTTGGTCCTAATGGAGCCCAAATGGACTTGTTTGACACTAATAGAGCCCAAATGGACTTGTTTGATCCTAATAGAGCCCAAATGGACTTGTTAGGTCATAAAGGACCTAACTGTGCCAATTTGTACTTCTTTGGTCCTATTGTAGCCCAAATGGACTTGTTTGATCCTAATAGAGCCAAAATGTACTTTTTAGGTCATATAGGACCTAATTGGGCCAATTTGTACTTCTTTGGTCCTATTGGAGCCCAAATGGACTTGTTTGATCATAATAGAGCCCAAATGGACTTTTTAGGTCATATAGGACCTAACTGGGCCAATTTGTACTTCTTTGGTCCTATTGGAGCCCAAATGGACTTTTTTGATCCTAATAGATACAAAATGCACTTTTAGGTCATATAGGACCTAACTGGGCCAATTTGTACTTCTTTGGTCCTATTGGAGCCCAAATGGACTTGTTTGATCCTAATAGAGGTAAAATGCACTTTTTAGGTCATTAAAAACCTAACTGGGCCAATTTGTACTTGTTTGGTCCTATTGGAGCCCCAATGGACTTGTTTGATCCTAATAGAGCCCAAATGGACTTTTTAGGTCATATAAGACCTAACTGGGCCAATTTGTACTTCTTTGGTCCTAATGGAGCCCAAATGAACTTGTTTGATCGTAATAGAGCCCATATGCACTTGTTTGATCCTAATTGAGCCCAAATGGACTTGTTAGGTTATAAAGGACCTAACTGTGCCAATTTGTAGTTCTTTGGTCCTATTGGAGCCCAAATGGACTTGTTTGATCCTAATAGAGCCAAAATGCACTTTTTAGGTCATATAGGACCTAACTGGCCCAATTTGTACTTCTTTGGTCCTATTGGATCCCAAATGGACTTTTTAGGTCATATAGGACCTATACGGGTCAATTTGTACTTCTTTGGTCCTATTGGAGGCCAAATGGACTTGTTTGATCCTAATGGAGCCCAAATGGACTTTTTAGGTCATACAGGACCTAACTGGGCCAATTTGTACTTCTTTGGTCCAATTGGTGCCCAAATGGACTTGTTTATCCTAATAGAGCCAAAATGCACTTTTTAGGTCATTTAATACCTAACTGGGCCAATTTGTACTTCTTTGGTCCTATTGGAGCCCAAATGGACTTGTTTGATCCTAATAGAGCCCAAATGGACTTTTTAGGTCATATAGGACCTAACTGGGTCAATTTGTACTTCTTTGGTCCTGTTGGAGCCCAAATGGACTTGTTTGATCCTAATAGAGCCAAAATACACTTTTTAGGTCATATAGGACCTAACTGGGCCAATTTGTACTTCTTTGGTCCTATTGGAACCCAAATAGAGTTGTTTGATCCTAATAGAGCCCAAATGGACTTTTTAGGTCATATAGGACCTAACTGGGCCAATTTGTACTTCTTTGGTCCTAATGGAGCCCAAATGGACTTGTTTGACCCTAATAGAGCCCAAATGGACGGTTGATCCTAATAGAGCCCAAATGGACTTGTTAGGTCATAAAGGACCTAACTGTGCCAATTTGTACTTCTTTGGTCTTATTGGAGCCCAAATGGACTTGTTTGATCCTAATAGATCCAAAATGCACCTTTTAGGTCATATAGGACCTAACTGGGCCAATTTGTACTTCTTTGGTCCTATTGGATCCCAAATGGACTTGTTTGATCCTAATAGAGCCCAAATGGACTTTTTAGCATATAGGACCTATCTGGGCCAGTTTGTACTTCTTTGGTCCTATTGGAGCCCAAATGGACTTGTTTGATCCTAATAGAGACTAATGGACTTTTTAGGTCATACAGGACCCTACTGGGCCAATTTGTACTTCTTTGGTCCTATTGGAGCCCAAATGGACTTGTTTGATCCTAATAGTGCCCAAATGGGCTTGTGTGATCCTAGTAGAGCCCAAATGGACTTGTTAGGTCATAAAGGATCTAACTGGGCCAATTTGTACTTCTTTTGTCCTAATGGAGCCCAAATGGACTTGTTTGACCCTAATAGAGCCCAAATGGACTTGTTTACCCCTAATAGAGCCCAAATGGACTTGTTAGGTCATAAAGGACCTAACTAGGCCAATTTGTACTTCTTTGGTCCAAATGGAGTCCAAATGGACTTGTTTGATCCTAATAGAGCCCAAATCGACTTGTTAGGACCTAGTTGGGCCAATCGCCCCGAACGGCCTAATTGTAATTCTTTGGTCCTAATGGTGCCCAAATGGACTTGTTTGACCCTAATAGAGCCCATTGTGGACTTTTTAGGTCATATAGGACCTAACTGGGCCAATTTGTACTTCTTTGGTCCTATTGGAGCTCAAATGGACTTGTTTGATCCTAATAGAGCTAAAATGCACTTTTTAGGTCATATAGGACCTAACTGGGCCATTTTGTACTTCTTTGGTCCTATTGGAGCCCAAATGGACTTGTTTGATCCTAATAGAGCCCAAGTGGACTTTTTAGGTCATATAGGATCTATTTTGGCCAATTTGTACTTCTTTCGTCCTATTGGAGCCCAAATGGACTTGTTTGATCCTAATAGAGCCAAAATGCACTTTTTGGGTCATATAGGACCTAACTGGGCCAATTTGTACTTCTTTGGTCCTATTGGAGCCCAAATGGACTTGTTTGATCCTAATAGAGCCCAAATGGAATTTTTAGGTCATATAGGACCTAATTGGGCAAATTTGTACTTCTTTGGTCCTATTGGACCCCAAATGGACTTGTTTGATCCGAATAGAGCCAAAATGCACTTTTTAGGTCATTTAAGACCTAACTGGGCCAATTTGTACTTCTTTGGTCCTAATGGAGCCCAAATGGACTTGTTTGACCCTAATAGAGCCCAAATGGACTTGTTTGATCCTAATAGAGCCCAAATGGACTTGTTAGGTCATAAAGGACCTAACTGTGCCAATTTGTACTTCTTTGGTCCTATTGGAGCCTAAATGGACTTGTTTGATCCTAATAGAGCCAAAATGCACTTTTTAGGTCATATAGGACCTAACTGGGCCAATTTGTACTTCTTTGGTCCTATTGGATCCCAAATGGACTATTTTGATCCTAATAGAGCCCAAATGGACTTTTTAGGTCATACTGGACCTAACAGGGCCAATTTGTACTTCTTTGGTCTTATTGGAGCCCAAATGGACTTGTTTGATCCTAATAGAGCCCAAATGGACTTTTTAGGTCATATAGGACCTAACTGGGCCAATTTGTACTTCTTTGGTCCTAATGGAGTCCAAATGAACTTGTTTGACCCTAATAGAGCCCAAATGGACTTGTTTGATCCTAATAGAGCCAAAATGCACTTTTTAGGTCATATAGGACCTAACTGGGCCAATTTTCACTTCTTTGGTCCTATTGGAGCCCAAATGGACTTGTTTGATCCTAATAGAGCCCATATGGACTTTTTAGGTCATATAGGACCTATCTGGGACAATTTGTACTTCTTTGGTCCTAATGGAGCCCAAATGGACTTGTTTGACATTAATAGAGCCCAAATGGACTTGTTTGATCCTAATAGAGCCCAAATGGACTTGTTAGGTCATAAAGGACCTAACTGTGCCAATTCGTGCTTCTTTGGTCCTATTGGAGCCCAAATGGACTTGTTTGATCCTAATAGAGCCCAAATGGACTTTTTAGGTCATATAGGACATATTTTGGCCAATTTGTACTTTTTTCGTCCTATTGGAGCCCAAATGGACTTGTTTGATCCTAATAGAGCCCAAATGGACTTTTTAGGTCATATAGGACCTAACTGGGCCAATTTGTACTTCTTTGGTCCTATTGGAGCCCAAATGGACTTGTTTGATCCTAATAGAGCCAAAATGTACTTTTTAGGTCATAAGGACCTAACTGGGCCAATTTGTACTTCTTTGGTCCTATTGGAGCCCAAATGGACTTGTTTGATCCGAATAGAGCCAAAATGCACTTTTTAGGTCATTTAAGACCTAACTGGGCCAATTTGTACTTCTTTGGTCCTATTGGACCCCAAATGGACTTGTTTGATCCGAATAGAGCCAAAATGCACTTTTTAGGTCATTTAAGACCTAACTGGGCCAATTTGTACTTCTTTGGTCCTAATGGAGCCCAAATGGACTTGTTTGACCCTAATAGAGCCCAAATGGACTTGTTTGATCCTAATAGAGCCCAAATGGACTTGTTAGGTCATAAAGGACCTAACTGTGCCAATTTGTACATCTTTGGTCCTATTGGAGCCTAAATGGACTTGTTTGATCCTAATAGAGCCAAAATGCACTTTTTAGGTCATATAGGACCTAACTGGGCCAATTTGTACTTCTTTGGTCCTAATGGAGCCCAAATGGACTTGTTTGACATTAATAGAGCCCAAATGGACTTGTTTGATCCTAATAGAGCCCAAATGGACTTGTTAGGTCATAAAGGACCTAACTGTGCCAATTTGTACTTCTTTGGTCCTATTGGAGCCCAAATGGACTTGTTTGATCCTAATAGAGCCCAAATGGACTTTTTAGGTCATATAGGACATATTTTGGCCAATTTGTACTTTTTTCGTCCTATTGGAGCCCAAATGGACTTGTTTGATCCAAATAGAGCCCAAATGGACTTTTTAGGTCATATAGGACCTAACTGGGCCAATTTGTACTTCTTTAGTCGTATTGGAGGCCAAATGGACTTGTTTGATCCTAATAGAGCCAAAATGTACTTTTTAGGTCATAAGGACCTAACTGGGCCAATTTGTACTTCTTTGGTCCTATTGGAGCCCAAATGGACTTGTTTGATCCGAATAGAGCCACAATGCACTTTTTAGGTCATTTAAGACCTAACTGGGCCAATTTGTACTATTTCCTATTGGACCCCAAATGGACTTGTTTGATCCGAATAGAGCCAAAATGCACTTTTTAGGTCATTTAAGACCTAACTGGGCCAATTTGTACTTCTTTGGTCCTAATGGAGCCCAAATGGACTTGTTTGACCCTAATAGAGCCCAAATGGACTTGTTTGATCCTAATAGAGCCCAAATGGACTTGTTAGGTCATAAAGGACCTAACTGTGCCAATTTGTACTTCTTTGGTCCTATTGGAGCCTAAATGGACTTGTTTGATCCTAATAGAGCCAAAATGCACTTTTTAGGTCATATAGGACCTAACTGGGCCAATTTGTACTTCTTTGGTCCTATTGGATCCCAAATGGACTATTTTGATCCTAATAGAGCCCAAATGGACTTTTTAGGTCATACAGGACCTAACAGGGCCAATTTGTACTTCTTTGGTCTTATTGGAGCCCAAATGGACTTGTTTGATCCTAATAGAGCCCAAATGGACTTTTTAGGTCATATAGGACCTAACTGGGCCAATTTGTACTTCTTTGGTCCTAATGGAGTCCAAATGAACTTGTTTGACCCTAATAGAGCCCAAATGGACTTGTTTGATCCTAATAGAGCCCAAATGAACTTGTTAGGTCATAAAGGACCTAACTGTGCCAATTTGTACTTCTTTGGTCCTATTGGAGCCCAAATGGACTTGTTTGATCCTAATAGAGCCCAAATGCACTTTTTACGTCATATAGGACCTAACAGGGCCAATTTGTACTTCTTTGGTCCTATTGGAGCCCAAATGGACTTGTTTGATCCTAATAGAGCCCAAATGGACTTGTTAGGTCATAAAGGACCTAATTGTGCCAATTTGTACTTGTTTGCTCCTATTGGAGCCCAAATGGACTTGTTTGATCCTAATAGAGCCCAAATGGACTTTTTAGGTCATACAGGACCTAACTGGGCCAATTTGTACTTCTTTGGTCCTATTGGAGCCCACATGGACTTGTTTGATCCTAATAGAGCCCAAATGGGCTTGTGTGATCCTAGTAGAGCCCAAATGGACCTGTTAGGTCATAAAGGATCTAACTGGGCCAATTTGTACTTCTTTGGTCCTAATGGAGCCCAAATGGACTTGTTTGACCCTAATAGAGCCCAAATGGACTTGTTTGATCCTAATAGAGCCCAAATGGACTTGTTTGGTCATAAAGGACCTAACTGGGCCAATTTGTACTTCTTTGGTCCAAATGGAGTCCAAATGGACTTGTTTGATCCTAATAGAGCCCAAATTGACTTGTTAGGACCTAGTTGGGCCAATCGCCCCGAACGGCCTAATTGTAATTCTTTGGTCCTAATGGAGCCCAAATGGACTTGTTTGATCCTAATAGAGCCCATTGTGGACTTTTTAGGTCATATAGGACCTAACTGGGCCAATTTGTACTTCTTTGGTCCTATTGGAGCTCAAATGGACTTGTTTGATCCTAATAGAGCTAAAATGCACTTTTTAGGTCATATAGGACCTAACTGGGCCATTTTGTACTTCTTTGGTCCTATTGGAGCCCAAATGGACTTGTTTGATCCTAATAGAGCCCAAGTGGACTTTTTAGGTCATATAGGATCTATTTTGGCCAATTTGTACTTCTTTCGTCCTATTGGAGCCCAAATGGACTTGTTTGATCCTAATAGAGCCAAAATGCACTTTTTGGGTCATATAGGACCTAACTGGGCCAATTTGTACTTCTTTGGTCCTATTGGAGCCCAAATGGACTTGTTTGATCCTAATAGAGCCCAAATGGAATTTTTAGGTCATATAGGACCTAATTGGGCAAATTTGTACTTCTTTGGTCCTATTGGACCCCAAATGGACTTGTTTGATCCGAATAGAGCCAAAATGCACTTTTTAGGTCATTTAAGACCTAATGGGCCAATTTGTACTTCTTTGGTCCTAATGGAGCCCAAATGGACTTGTTTGACCCTAATAGAGCCCAAATGGACTTGTTTGATCCTAATAGAGCCCAAATGGACTTGTTAGGTCATAAAGGACCTAACTGTGCCAATTTGTACTTCTTTGGTCCTATTGGAGCCTAAATGGACTTGTTTGATCCTAATAGAGCCAAAATGCACTTTTTAGGTCATATAGGACCTAACTGGGCCAATTTGTACTTCTTTGGTCCTATTGGATCCCAAATGGACTATTTTGATCCTAATAGAGCCCAAATGGACTTTTTAGGTCATACTGGACCTAACAGGGCCAATTTGTACTTCTTTGGTCTTATTGGAGCCCAAATGGACTTGTTTGATCCTAATAGAGCCCAAATGGACTTTTTAGGTCATATAGGACCTAACTGGGCCAATTTGTACTTCTTTGGTCCTAATGGAGTCCAAATGAACTTGTTTGACCCTAATAGAGCCCAAATGGACTTGTTTGATCCTAATAGAGCCCAAATGAACTTGTTAGGTCATAAAGGACCTAACTGTGCCAATTTGTACTTCTTTGGTCCTATTGGAGCCCAAATGGACTTGTTTGATCCTAATAGAGCCCAAATGCACTTTTTACGTCATATAGGACCTAACAGGGCCAATTTGTACTTCTTTGGTCCTATTGGAGCCCAAATGGACTTGTTTGATCCTAAGAGAGCCCAAATGGACTTGTTAGGTCATAAAGGACCTAATTGTGCCAATTTGTACTTGTTTGCTCCTATTGGAGCCCAAATGGACTTGTTTGATCCTAATAGAGCCCAAATGGACTTTTTAGGTCATACAGGACCTAACTGGGCCAATTTGTACTTCTTTGGTCCTATTGGAGCCCACATGGACTTGTTTGATCCTAATAGAGCCCAAATGGGCTTGTGTGATCCTAGTAGAGCCCAAATGGACCTGTTAGGTCATAAAGGATTTAACTGGGCCAATTTGTACTTCTTTGGTCCTAATGGAGCCCAAATGGACTTGTTTGACCCTAATAGAGCCCAAATGGACTTGTTTGATCCTAATAGAGCCAAATGGACTTGTTTGGTCATAAAGGACCTAACTGGGCCAATTTGTACTTCTTTGGTCCAAATGGAGTCCAAATGGACTTGTTTGATCCTAATAGAGCCCAAATTGACTTGTTAGGACCTAGTTGGGCCAATCGCCCCGAACGGCCTAATTGTAATTCTTTGGTCCTAATGGAGCCCAAATGGACTTGTTTGATCCTAATAGAGCCCATTGTGGACTTTTTAGGTCATATAGGACCTAACTGGGCCAATTTGTACTTCTTTGGTCCTATTGGAGCTCAAATGGACTTGTTTGATCCTAATAGAGCTAAAATGCACTTTTTAGGTCATATAGGACCTAACTGGGCCATTTTGTACTTCTTTGGTCCTATTGGAGCCCAAATGGACTTGTTTGATCCTAATAGAGCCCAAGTGGACTTTTTAGGTCATATAGGATCTATTTTGGCCAATTTGTACTTCTTTCGTCCTATTGGAGCCCAAATGGACTTGTTTGATCCTAATAGAGCCAAAATGGGCTTGTGTGATCCTAGTAGAGCCCAAATGGACCTGTTAGGTCATAAAGGATCTAACTGGGCCAATTTGTACTTCTTTGGTCCTAATGGAGCCCAAATGGACTTGTTTGACCCTAATAGAGCCCAAATGGACTTGTTTGATCCAAATAGAGCCCAAATAGACATGTTAGGTCATAAAGGACCTAACCGTGCCAATTTGTACTTCTTTGGTCCTATTGGAGCCCAAATGGACTTGTTTGATCCTAATAGAGCCAAAATGCACTTTTTAGGTCATATAGGACCTAACTGGGCCATTTTGTACTTCTTTGGTCCTATTGGAGCCCAAATGGACTTGTTTGATCCTAATAGAGCCCAAGTGGACTTTTTAGGTCATATAGGATCTATTTTGGCCAATTTGTACTTCTTTCGTCCTATTGGAGCCCAAATGGACTTGTTTGATCCTAATAGAGCCAAAATGCACTTTTAGGTCATATAGGACCTAACTGGGCCAATTTGTACTTCTTTGGTCCTATTGGAGCCCAAATGGACTTGTTTGATCCTAATAGAGCCCAAATGGAATTTTTAGGTCATATAGGACCTAATTGGGCAAATTTGTACTTCTTTGGTCCTATTGGAGCCCAAATGGACTTGTTTGATCCTAATAGAGCCAAAATGTACTTTTTAGGTCATATAGGACCTAACTGGGCCAATTTGTACTTCTTTGGTCCTATTGGAGCCCAAATGGACTTGTTTGATCCTAATAGAGCCAAAATGCACTTTTTAGGTCATTTAAGACCTAACTGGGTCAATTTGAACTTCTTTGGTCCTATTGGAGCCCAATTGGACTTGTTTGATCCTAATACAGCCCAAATGGACTTTTTAGGTCATATAGGACCTAACTGGTCCAATTTGTACTTCTTTGGTCCTAATGGAGCCCAAATGGACTTGTTTGACCCTAATAGAGCCCAAATGGACTTCTTTGGTCCAAATAGAGCCCAAATGGACATGTTAGGTCATAAAGGACTTAACTGTGCCAATTTGTCCTTCTTTGGTCCTATTGGAGCCCAAATGGACTTGTTTAATCCTAATAGAGCCAAAATGCACTTTTTAGGTCATATAGGAACAAACTGGGCCAATTTGTACTTCTTTGGTCCTATTGGATCCCAAATGGACTTGTTTGATCCTAATAGAGCCCAAATGGACTTTTTAGGTCATACAGGACCTAACAGGGCCAATTTGTACTTCTTTGGTCCTATTGGAGCCCAAATGGACTTGTTTGATCCTAATAGAGTCAAAATGCACTTTTTAGGTCATTTAAGACCTAACTTGGCCAATTTGTACTTCTTTGGTCCTATTGGAGCCCAAATGGACTTGTTTGATCCTAATAGAGCCCAAATGGACTTTTTAGGTCATATAGGACCTAACTGGGCCAATTTATACTTCTTTGGTCCTAATGGAGCCCAAATGGACTTCTTTGACCGTAATTGAGCCCAAATGGACTTGTTTGATCCTAATAGAGCCCAAATGAACTTGTTAGGTCATAAAGGACCTAACTGTGCCAATTTGTACTTCTTTGGTCCTATTGGAGCCCAAATTGACTTGTTTGATCCTAATGGAGCCCAAATGCACTTTTTACATCATATAGGACCTAACTGGGCCAATTTGTACTTCTTTGGTCCTATTGGAGCCTAAATGGACTTGTTTCATCCAAACAGAGCCCAAATGGACTTGTTAAGTCATAAAGGACCTAACTGTGCCAATTTGTACTTGTTTGGTCCTATTGGAGCCCAAATGGACTTGTTTGATCCTAATAGAGCCCAAATGGACTTTTTAGGTCATAAAGGACCTAACTGGGCCAATTTGTACTTCTTTGGTCCTATTGGAGCCCACATGGACTTGTTTGATCCTAATAGAGCCCAAATGGGCTTGTGTGATCCTAGTAGAGCCCAAATGGAACTGTTAGGTCATAAAGGATCTAACTGGGCCAATTTGTACTTCTTTGGTCCTAATGGAGCCCAAATGGACTTGTTTGACCCTAATAGAGCCCAAATGGACTTGTTTGATCCAAATAGAGCCCAAATAGACATGTTAGGTCATAAAGGACCTAACCGTGCCAATTTGTACTTCTTTGGTCCTATTGGAGCCCAAATGGACTTGTTTGATCCTAATAGAGCCAAAATGCACTTTTTAGGTCATATAGGACCTAACTGGGCCATTTTGTACTTCTTTGGTCCTATTGGAGCCCAAATGGACTTGTTTGATCCTAATAGAGCCCAAGTGGACTTTTTAGGTCAT
Organism: Sophora flavescens; assembly: GCA_030762895.1. Taxonomy (NCBI): domain Eukaryota; kingdom Viridiplantae; phylum Streptophyta; class Magnoliopsida; order Fabales; family Fabaceae; genus Sophora; species Sophora flavescens. The sequence continues at coordinate 3,283,599 of JAUPTC010000010.1, read as the reverse complement.
ATAGGATCTATTTTGGCCAATTTGTACTTCTTTCGTCCTATTGGAGCCCAAATGGACTTGTTTGATCCTAATAGAGCCAAAATGCACTTTTAGGTCATATAGGACCTAACTGGGCCAATTTGTACTTCTTTGGTCCTATTGGAGCCCAAATGGACTTGTTTGATCCTAATAGAGCCCAAATGGAATTTTTAGGTCATATAGGACCTAATTGGGCAAATTTGTACTTCTTTGGTCCTATTGGAGCCCAAATGGACTTGTTTGATCCTAATAGAGCCAAAATGTACTTTTTAGGTCATATAGGACCTAACTGGGCCAATTTGTACTTCTTTGGTCCTATTGGAGCCCAAATGGACTTGTTTGATCCTAATAGAGCCAAAATGCACTTTTTAGGTCATTTAAGACCTAACTGGGCCAATTTGAACTTCTTTGGTCCTATTGGAGCCCAATTGGACTTGTTTGATCCTAATACAGCCCAAATGGACTTTTTAGGTCATATAGGACCTAACTGGTCCAATTTGTACTTCTTTGGTCCTAATGGAGCCCAAATGGACTTGTTTGACCCTAATAGAGCCCAAATGGACTTCTTTGGTCCAAATAGAGCCCAAATGGACATGTTAGGTCATAAAGGACTTAACTGTGCCAATTTGTCCTTCTTTGGTCCTATTGGAGCCCAAATGGACTTGTTTAATCCTAATAGAGCCAAAATGCACTTTTTAGGTCATATAGGAACAAACTGGGCCAATTTGTACTTCTTTGGTCCTATTGGATCCCAAATGGACTTGTTTGATCCTAATAGAGCCCAAATGGACTTTTTAGGTCATACAGGACCTAACAGGGCCAATTTGTACTTCTTTGGTCCTATTGGAGCCCAAATGGACTTGTTTGATCCTAATAGAGTCAAAATGCACTTTTTAGGTCATTTAAGACCTAACTTGGCCAATTTGTACTTCTTTGGTCCTATTGGAGCCCAAAGGGACTTGTTTGATCCTAATAGAGCCCAAATGGACTTTTTAGGTCATATAGGACCTAACTGGGCCAATTTATACTTCTTTGGTCCTAATGGAGCCCAAATGGACTTCTTTGACCGTAATTGAGCCCAAATGGACTTGTTTGATCCTAATAGAGCCCAAATGAACTTGTTAGGTCATAAAGGACCTAACTGTGCCAATTTGTACTTCTTTGGTCCTATTGGAGCCCAAATTGACTTGTTTGATCCTAATGGAGCCCAAATGCACTTTTTACATCATATAGGACCTAACTGGGCCAATTTGTACTTCTTTGGTCCTATTGGAGCCTAAATGGACTTGTTTCATCCAAACAGAGCCCAAATGGACTTGTTAAGTCATAAAGGACCTAACTGTGCCAATTTGTACTTGTTTGGTCCTATTGGAGCCCAAATGGACTTGTTTGATCCTAATAGAGCCCAAATGGACTTTTTAGGTCATAAAGGACCTAACTGGGCCAATTTGTACTTCTTTGGTCCTATTGGAGCCCACATGGACTTGTTTGATCCTAATAGAGCCCAAATGGGCTTGTGTGATCCTAGTAGAGCCCAAATGGACCTGTTAGGTCATAAAGGATCTAACTGGGCCAATTTGTACTTCTTTGGTCCTAATGGAGCCCAAATGGACTTGTTTGACCCTAATAGAGCCCAAATGGACTTGTTTGATCCAAATAGAGCCCAAATGGACATGTTAGGTCATAAAGGACCTAACCGTGCCAATTTGTACTTCTTTGGTCCTATTAGAGCCCAAATGGACTTGTTTGATCCTAATAGAGCCAAAATGCACTTTTTAGGTCATATAGGACCTAACTGGGCCATTTTGTACTTCTTTGGTCCTATTGGAGCCCAAATGGACTTGTTTGATCCTAATAGAGCCCAAGTGGACTTTTTAGGTCATATAGGATCTATTTTGGCCAATTTGTACTTCTTTCGTCCTATTGGAGCCCAAATGGACTTGTTTGATCCTAATAGAGCCAAAATGCTCTTTTTAGGTCATATAGGACCTAACTGGGCCAATTTGTACTTCTTTGGTCCTATTGGAGCCCAAATGGACTTGTTTGATCCTAATAGAGCCCAAATGGAATTTTTAGGTCATATAGGACCTAATTGGGCAAATTTGTACTTCTTTGGTCCTATTGGAGCCCAAATGGACTTGTTTGATCCTAATAGAGCCAAAATGTACTTTTTAGGTCATATAGGACCTAACTGGGCCAATTTGTACTTCTTTGGTCCTATTGGAGCCCAAATGGACTTGTTTGATCCTAATAGAGCCAAAATGCACTTTTTAGGTCATATAGGACCTAAGTGGGCCAATTTGTACTTCTTTGGTCCTATTGGATCCCAAATGGACTTGTTTGATCCTAATAGAGCCCAAATGGACTTTTTAGGTCATACAGGACCTAACAGGGCCAATTTGTACTTCTTTGGTCCTATTGGAGCCCAAATGGACTTGTTTGATCCTAATAGAGTCAAAATGCACTTTTTAGGTCATTTAAGACCTAACTGGGCCAATTTGCACTTCTTTGGTCCTATTGGAGCCCAAATGGACTTGTTTGATCCTAATAGAGCCCAAATGGACTTTTTAGGTCATATAGGACCTAAGTGGGCCAATTTATACTTCTTTGGTCCTAATGGAGCCCAAATGGACTTCTTTGACCCTAATAGAGCCCAAATGGACTTGTTTGATCCTAATAGAGCCCAAATGAACTTGTTAGGTCATAAAGGACCTAACTGTGCCAATTTGTACTTCTTTGGTCCTATTGGAGCCCAAATTGACTTGTTTGATCCTAATGGAGCCCAAATGCACTTTTTACGTCATATAGGACCTAACTGGGCCAATTTGTACTTCTTTGGTCCTATTGGAGCCCAAATGGACTTGTTTCATCCTAACAGAGCCCAAATGGACTTGTTAGGTCATAAAGGACCTAACTGTGCCAATTTGTACTTGTTTGGTCCTATTGGAGCCCAAATGGACTTGTTTGATCCTAATAGAGCCAAAATGTACTTTTTAGGTCATATAGGACCTAACTGGGCCAATTTGTACTTCTTTGGTCCTATTGGAGCCCACATGGACTTGTTTGATCCTAATAGAGCCCAAATGGGCTTGTGTGATCCTAGTAGAGCCCAAATGGACCTGATAGGTCATAAAGGATCTAACTGGGCCAATTTGTACTTCTTTGGTCCTAATGGAGACCAAATGGACTTGTTTTACCCTAATAGAGCCCAAATGGACTTGTTTGATCCAAATAGAGCCCAAATGGACATGTTAGGTCATAAAGGACCTAACCGTGCCAATTTGTACTTCTTTGGTCCTATTGGAGCCCAAATGGACTTGTTTGATCCTAATAGAGCCAAAATGCACTTTTTAGGTCATATAGGACCTAACTGGGCCAATTTGTACTTCTTTGGTCCTATTGGAGCCCAAATGGACTTGGTTGATCCTAATAGAGCCCAAATGGACTTTTTAGGTCATATAGGACCTAACTGGGTCAATTTGTACTTCTTTGGTCCTATTGGAGCCCAAATGGACTTGTTTGATCCTAATAGAGCCCAAATGGAATTTTTAGGTCATATAGGACCTAATTGGGCAAATTTGTACTTCTTTGGTCCTATTGGAGCCCAAATGGACTTGTTTGATCCTAATAGAGCCAAAATGTACTTTTTAGGTCATATAGGACCTAACTGGGCCAATTTGTACTTCTTTGGTCCTATTGGAGCCCAAATGGACTTGTTTGATCCTAATAGAGCCAAAATGCACTTTTTAGGTCATTTAAGACCTAACTGGGCCAATTTGAACTTCTTTGGTCCTATTGGAGCCCAATTGGACTTGTTTGATCCTAATACAGCCCAAATGGACTTTTTAGGTCATATAGGACCTAACTGGTCCAATTTGTACTTCTTTGGTCCTAATGGAGCCCAAATGGACTTGTTTGACCCTAATAGAGCCCAAATGGACTTCTTTGGTCCAAATAGAGCCCAAATGGACATGTTAGGTCATAAAGGACTTAACTGTGCCAATTTGTCCTTCTTTGGTCCTATTGGAGCCCAAATGGACTTGTTTGATCCTAATAGAGCCAAAATGCACTTTTTAGGTCATATAGGAACTAACTGGGCCAATTTGTACTTCTTTGGTCCTATTGGATCCCAAATGGACTTGTTTGATCCTAATAGAGCCCAAATGGACTTTTTAGGTCATACAGGACCTAACAGGGCCAATTTGTACTTCTTTGGTCCTATTGGAGCCCAAATGGACTTGTTTGATCCTAATAGAGTCAAAATGCACTTTTTAGGTCATTTAAGACCTAACTGGGCCAATTTGCACTTCTTTGGTCCTATTGGAGCCCAAATGGACTTGTTTGATCCTAATAGAGCCCAAATGGACTTTTTAGGTCATATAGGACCTAAGTGGGCCAATTTATACTTCTTTGGTCCTAATGGAGCCCAAATGGACTTCTTTGACCCTAATAGAGCCCAAATGGACTTGTTTGATCCTAATAGAGCCCAAATGAACTTGTTAGGTCATAAAGGACCTAACTGTGCCAATTTGTACTTGTTTGGTCCTATTGGAGCCCAAATTGACTTGTTTGATCCTAATGGAGCCCAAATGCACTTTTTACGTCATATAGGACCTAACTGGGCCAATTTGTACTTCTTTGGTCCTATTGGAGACCAAATGGACTTGTTTCATCCTAACAGAGCCCAAATGGACTTGTTAGGTCATAAAGGACCTAACTGTGCCAATTTGTACTTGTTTGGTCCTATTGGAGCCGAAATGGACTTGTTTGATCCTAATAGAGCCAAAATGTACTTTTTAGGTCATATAGGACCTAACTGGGCCAATTTGTACTTCTTTGGTCCTATTGGAGCCCACATGGACTTGTTTGATCCTAATAGAGCCCAAATGGGCTTGTGTGATCCTAGTAGAGCCTAAATGGACCTGATAGGTCATAAAGGATCTAACTGGGCCAATTTGTACTTCTTTGGTCCTAATGGAGACCAAATGGACTTGTTTTACCCTAATAGAGCCCAAATGGACTTGTTTGATCCAAATAGAGCCCAAATGGACATGTTCGGTCATAAAGGACCTAACCGTGCCAATTTGTACTTCTTTGGTCCTATTGGATCCCAAATGGACTTGTTTGATCCTAATAGAGCCAAAATGCACTTTTTAGGTCATATAGGACCTAACTGGGCCAATTTGTACTTCTTTGGTCCTAATGGAGCCCACATGGACTTGTTTGATCCTAATAGAGCCCAAATGGGCTTGTGTGGTCCTAGTAGAGCCCAAATGGACCTGTTAGGTCATAAAGGATCTAAATGGGCCAATTTGTACTTCTTTGGTCCTAATGGAGCCCAAATGGATTTGTTTGACCCTAATAGAGCCCAAATGGACTTGTTTGATCCTAATAGAGCCCAAATGGACTTGTTAGGTCATAAAGGAACTAACTGGGCCAATTTGTACTTCTTTGGTCCAAATGGAGTCCAAATGGACTTGTTTGATCCTAACAGAGCCCAAATTGACTTGTTAGGACCTAGTTGGGCCAATCGCCCCGAACGGCCTAATTGTAATTCTTTGGTCCTAATGGAGCCCAAATGGACTTGTTTGACCCTAATAGAGCTCATTGTGGACTTTTTAGGTCATATAGTACTTAACTGGGCCAATTTGTACTTCTTTGGTCCTATTGGAGCCCAAATGGACTTGTTTGATCCTAATAGAGCTAAAATGCACTTTTTAGGTCATATAGGACCTAACTAGGCCAATTTGTACTTCTTTGGTCCTATTGGAGCCCAAATGGACTTGTTTGATCCTAATAGAGCTAAAATGCACTTTTTAGGTCATATAGGACCTAACTGGGCCAATTTGTACTTCTTTGGTCCTAATGGAGCCCAAATGGACTTGTTTGACCCTAATAGAGCCCAAATGGACTTGTTTGATCCAAATAGAACCCAAATGGACATGTTAGGTCATAAAGGACCTAACTGTGCCAATTTGTACTTCTTTGGTCCTATTGGAGCCCAAATGGACTTGTTTGATCCTAATAGAGCCAAAATGCACTTTTTAGGTCATATAGGACCTAACTGGCCAATTTGTACTTCTTTGGTCGTATTGGATCCCAAATGGACTTGTTTGATCCTAATAGAGCCCAAATGGACTTTTTAGGTCATACAGGACCTAACAGGGCCAAATCGTACTTCTTTCGTCCTATGGGAGCCCAAATGGACTTGTTTGATCCCAATAGAGCCAAAATGCACTTTTTAGGTCATTTAAGACCTAACTGGGCCAATTTGTACTTCTTTGGTCCTATTGGAGCCCAAATGGACTTGTTTGATCCTAATAGAGCCCAAATGGACTTTTTAGGTCATATAGGACCTAACTGGGCCAATTTGTACTTCTTTGGTCCTAATGGATCCCAACTGGACTTGTTTGACCCTAATGGACTTGTTTGACCCTAATAGAGCCCAAATGGACTTGTTTGATCCTAATAGAGCCCAAATGGACTTGTTAGGTCATAAAGGACCTAACTGTGTCAATTTGTACTTCTTTGGTCTTGTTGGAGCCCGAATGGACTTGTTTGATCCTAATAGAGCCAAAATGCACTTTTTAGGTCATATAGGACCTTGCTGGTCCAATTTGTACTTCTTTGGTCCTATTGGAGCCCAAATGGACTTGTTTGATCCTAATAGAGCCAAAATGCACTTTTTAGGTCATATTGGACCTAGCTGGGCCAATTTGTACTTCTTTGGTCCTATTGGAGCCCAAATGGACTTGTTTGATCCTAATAGAGCTAAAATGCACTTTTTAGGTCATATAGGACCTAACTAGGCCAATTTGTACTTCTTTGGTCCTATTGGAGCCCAAATGGACTTGTTTGATCCTAATAGAGGTAAAATGCACTTTTTAGGTCATATAGGACCTAACTGGGCCAATTTGTACTTCTTTGGTCCTAATGGAGCCCAAATGGACTTGTTTGACCCTAATAGAGCCCAAATGGACTTGTTTGATCCAAATAGAACCCAAATGGACATGTTAGGTCATAAAGGACCTAACTGTGCCAATTTGTACTTCTTTGGTCCTATTGGAGCCCAAATGGACTTGTTTGATCCTAATAGAGCCAAAATGCACTTTTTAGGTCATGTAGGACCTAACTGGCCAATTTGTACTTCTTTGGTCGTATTGGATCCCAAATGGACTTGTTTGATCCTAATAGAGCCCAAATGGACTTTTTAGGTCATACAGGACCTAACAGGGTCAAATCGTACTTCTTTGGTCCTATGGGAGCCCAAATGGACTTGTTTGATCCCAATAGAGCCAAAATGCACTTTTTAGGTCATTTAAGACCTAACTGGGCCAATTTGTACTTCTTTGGTCCTATTGTAGCCCAAATGGACTTGTTTGATCCTAATAGAGCCCAAATGGACTTTTTAGGTCATATAGGACCTAACTGGGCCAATTTGTACTTCTTTGGTCCTAATGGATCCCAACTGGACTTGTTTGACCCTAATGGACTTGTTTGACCCTAATAGAGCCCAAATGGACTTGTTTGATCCTAATAGAGCCCAAATGGACTTGTTAGGTCATAAAGGACCTAACTGTGTCAATTTGTACTTCTTTGGTCTTGTTGGAGCCCGAATGGACTTGTTTGATCCTAATAGAGCCAAAATGCACTTTTTAGGTCATATAGGACCTTGCTGGTCCAATTTGTACTTCTTTGGTCCTATTGGAGCCCAAATGGACTTGTTTGATCCTAATAGAGCCAAAATGCACTTTTTAGGTCATATTGGACCTAGCTGGGCCAATTTGAACTTCTTTGGTCCTATTGGATCCCAAATGGACTTGTTTGATCCTAATAGAGCCCAAATGGACTTTTTAGGTCATATAGGACCTATCTAGGCCAATTTGTACTTCTTTGGTCCTATTGGAGCCCAAATGGACTTGTTTGATCCTAATAGAGCCCAAATGGACTTTTTAGGTCATATAGGACCTATCTGGGCCAATTTGTACTTCTTTGGTCCTATTGGAGCCCAAATGGACTTGTTTGATCCTAATAGAGCCCATTGTGGACTTTTTAGGTCATATAGGACCTAACTTGGCCAATTTGTACTTCTTTGGTCCTATTGGAGCCCAAATGGACTTGTCTGATCCTAATATAGCCAAAATGCACTTTTTAGGTCATATAGGACCTAACTGGGCCAATTTGTACTTCTTTGGTCCTATTGGAGCCCAAATGGACTTGTTTGATCCTAATAGAGCCCAAATGGACTTTTTAGGTCATATAGGACCTATTTTGGCCAATTTGTACTTCTTTCGTCCTATTGGAGCCCAAATGGACTTGTTTGATCCTAATAGAGCCAAAATGCACTTTTTAGGTCATATAGGACCTAGCTGGACCAATTTGTACTTCTTTGGTCCTATTGGAGCCCAAATGGACTTGTTTGATCCTAATAGAGCCCAAATGGACTTTTTAGGTCATATAGGACCTAACTGGGCCAATTTGTACTTCTTTGGTCCTGTTGGAGCCCTGGTCGCGCTGTCGCGCACGCGCCAAAAAGTACGAGCGGGTTTAAAACTGTCGTCTCTCAAGGACTCTGAGAATATTATCTTTCACAAAAATAAGTTTTGGGGGGTTTTGGGTTGGAGTGCAAGTAAGAAACAAACAAAATATTAAAGACAGAGCGATTGAAAGCAAACAGTTCAAGGAGGTTATCAATAGTCAAAGACAGATTAATCTATTGCTCTTGATTTCCCACTATCATAGGTTCATGCAACTTCCAAGCCCTAAGCAAAATCTTATCCCCTCCCGGTTGTAACAACAATTTACAAACGAAACCACTGCTACAGATACATGTCCCTATTCCCGAATTAAACAAACGGGGTTAAGCCCTCATGAACTAAACGAACATGAACGTACACACGCGAATTAAACAAACGCGATTGATTATAGGAACATGATATTACCCGAAATAAATCAATACAATGCATTATACTCCTGAATTAAACAAACAGAAATACAAGGCATGGCATTGAAGAGGGAAAAGCATGCAAAACAGGAAAGTGTAAGAACCTCAAGTATGTGGAAATCAATTACAATAGATCAATCCTAAGGATTTAGTTCTCCATAGCACAAACGAAATCACAGAGAAAAGTGTAAAAAAAGAAAAATGGAGAAGCAAAAGTCTTTACAAAATGTTCAGAACAGCCTTTTATACAAATTCAGAATTCAGACGGTTCGCGAGGCGAACAACCATTCGCGAGGCGAATTTCATGAACTGTCAGCAACCCTTGGCATTCTGGCGAGGCGAAGTGTTTCTCGCGAGGCGAGGATGTGAAGAGTTTTCTCCTTACGCCCGTTATGGCCATCAGGGCCTAACCGTGATGCTCTCTGACTTCCAGATTCGCGAGGCGAAGGAATACTCGCGAGGCGAGACTCTTCAGCTTCAAAACTGCCACGGCCATGACCTTCAACACGGGCAAGCCGTGATCGTCTCTGACTTTTTCAGGTTTGCAAGGCTCGCGGGACGAGACCTTCTTCGCGCGGTGACCCAGAGACTTAGCAATTTCTTGGAACAGTCAGGCTTCGGGGTCGCGTGGCGAGCGTGTCCTTCGCGGGGCGAGACCTCTGTTCTTTATTTTTCTAGCTTCTACTTACCTGAAAACAAGGAAGTAAGCATAAGTGTATTATTCTGACTTAAAACTAGCTAAATTAACTTAAAACTACTCTAGAGACTCAAAACCTTGCTTGAGGACAATCTAATCTAATTTGGGTGAAAACACGATATAATTTGCACAAAACCCTGGTCATACTAGCTATAAAACTAGATGAGCCAGAGGCTTATCAAAATACCCCAAACTTAAACTTTGCTTGTCCCCAAGCAAACTAAGACTCAAAAATCAAAAAGACTCAAGACCTGGCAAGCTCAAAAGATTCAATCAACATTGCACACATTCAAGCAATACATCACAAACAGTTTTTTCTTCATTGTTCCCCCCTTTTCAAACAGAGCAATCCCCACATTCATTTATTCCAAACCATTGAGAGTTTCATCATGAAAACAATCAGAAATCTAAGCAGGGGATCTAAGTCACACACAAGAGGGAGATCACCAAATCCAAACAACTACCTTCCTCACAAGGGCATTATTTGTTCACTCAGTCACTCAGTTTATGTCAGGCTAACAACTTGCACTCAGTTTCACTTTTCAAGTACACTTCCCAAAAATTTGCTTTTCATCTCAAAATGGTTCCCATAGAAAACATGCAAGCAACATCAGAAGGTCTTTATTGGGTTGTAATGGGGCCTGGCTAAGGATAGGATATACAAAAGGAACTAAGCTGAAGACCCTAGGAACTAAGAGAGCATGAACTATATTTACACCTAGAAATTCACTCAAGCTCCTTTCTTTATTTTTTTCTTTACACTTCTGGGTGGCTACAGCTCTTTTTATTTCTTTGTGGCATTTTTTTATTTTTGTAATTTTTTTTTCATTTTTTTTTCAACATTTGTACAAATTTTTTTTTTTTTTTTTTACAATCCCAACAACATATTACACCTTGCAGCCACCCCAAACTTAGTTTCTTGCACCCATTCTAAGATTACATGCTCTCCTAATCCTAAGATCGGGTTAACATGGTTTTCCAGATTTTTGGGCTTATAACATTAGGTTATCAAGAACTAATAGGCTAATAGGCTCAAAAGGGCTAACTAGGGAACATGCAATAGGAATTAGTTTATTCAGGCCAAGTAGCTATTTACAAAGAAACTGCCTAAATCATTTGCTACACACGTATAATCATGCAAACCAAAAAGAGATTCAATCAAATCCAGGGAAGTGCAACTTGAAAGCGATTTTCACACATTTTAAAACATGTTGGAGGCTCAAAACCTCACCTGGACATTCATGCAAATTGTTTGAAAGAGATACTATCCCTAGTGTGTGCTTCCTATCACCCCAAACTTATCATTCATCATGTTATCATAACAAAATCCCAAAGTTCAGTTTTCAACTTCACATGGTAATCACAAAATTTTTCAGCCTAGGGGGAATCATTACATATCAATCATGCAAGCAATCTGTGCAACATCAATCAAAATCTAACAAACTTGCCAATCAAAAGACTCAACACACAAATGCTCCTGAGCTTCTCAAATTATTCAGGAGCTTTATTCAAAGAAAAGAAAACTTTATTCAAAGAAAAGAAAAACTACAACTAGTTCCCTCCCCCACACTTAAAACATGCATTGTCCTCAATGAACAACAAAATTATACAATCAGAGTGAGGGAAAGGAAAAGAAAACTCCCTGATCAAGCATCAGTGTAGGTTGGAGCATCCAAAGATAGCTCCTCAACATTAGCATCCGCAGGGTCAGCAGCCTCCACACCATGGAATGGCTTCAACCTTTGTCCATTAACCTTGAAGGTTTTGTTGGTACCTGCATCCTTGATCTCAACTGCACCATATGGAAACACATTAGTAACAACAAATGGTCATATCCACCTGGACCTAAGTTTCCCAGCCATCAATCTTAGGCGGGAATTAAACAATAAGACTTTCTGACCCACAAAAAATTCTTTCCTAACAATCATTCTATCATGAACAAGTTTTGTTTTCTCTTTATACATCCTGGAGCTCTCATAGGCTTCAAGCCTAAGCTCCTCAAGTTGCTGCAACTGCAGTTTTCTCTCAACACCAGATTTCTTCATGTCCATGTTGCAACACTTTATTGCCCAATATGCTCTATGCTCAACTTCCACCGGGAGGTGACATGCCTTGCCAAAAACTAGCCGGAAGGGGGACATCCCTATAGGTGTCTTAAAAGCAGTCCTCTGGGCCCACAGTGCGTCTTCCAGACGGCGGCTCCATTCCCTTCTGTTTGGCTGCACCATCTTCTCTAGAACTTGCTTAATCTCCCTGTTTGATATTTCTGCCTGGCCATTTGTTTGGGGATGGTAAGCAGTAGACACTCTATGTACAACCCCATATTTTCTGAGTAAGGCCTCCAAGGTTCTGTTGCAAAAATGTGTGCCCTGGTCACTGATGATGGCCTTGGGTATGCCAAACCTGCAAAAGATGTTGGACCTAACAAATTTTGAAACAATCCGAGCATCGTTAGTCCTAGTGGGGATTGCTTCCACCCACTTTGAAACATAATCTACAGCTAACAAAATATATACAAAACCAAAAGAAGGGGGAAAAGGACCCATGAAGTCCATCCCCCACACATCAAAGACCTCACAATAGAGCATTGGCTGCTGAGGCATCTCACTCCTACGAGTGATTGCCGGGCCTGTTATTTGACATTCCTTACAACTCTTATACACCTCATATGAATCCCTGAAAATTGTGGGCCAGTAGAACCCGGAGTCCAAGACTTTTCTTGCTGTCCTTTGAGGTCCAAAGTGTCCTCCAACTGGAGATGCATGTGAGAAATGCAGGAATGACTCAGTCTCATGCTCGGGTACACACCTCCGAATGACCTGGTCACCGCAAAACTTCCACGAGATGGGGGTCGCCCCACACATAATATTTTGCATCGCTCTTCAGCTTGTGGAACTTTGTCTACTTGTACTGCGGGGAACAACACCAAAGAACTAGAAAATTTACAATGTCAGCAAACCAGGGGGTTACCCCATACATATGTAACAATCTCTCATCAGGGAAATCATCCTGGATGGGAAAAATATCCTCATCCCTTGCTATCCTACTCAAATGATCTGCTACCAGATTTTCAGCTCCACTTTTATCCTTTATCTCCACATTGAATTCCTGAAGCAAAAGCATCCACCTGATCAGTCTGGGCTTAGCTTCTGGCTTCTTCAGCAGATATTTTAAAGCTGCATGGTCAGTAAAAACAGTTACGCTAGAACCTAGCAAATAAGACCTAAACTTGTCAAGTGCAAATGCAATAGCTAGCAGCTCTTTCTCAGTTGTTGTGTAATTTGCCTGTGCGGCATCTAGGGTCCTAGAAGCATAGTGAATTACATGGGCAACCTTGCCCACCCTTTGTGCCAGAACTGCCCCCACAGCAAAATTTGAGGCATCACACATCAGTTCAAATGGAAGTGTCCAGTCTGGGGGCTGGATGACAGGGGTAGAAGTCAACGCCTTCTTCAGATAGTCAAATGACTCTTTGCACTTTTCATCAAACTGGAACAGGGCATCATTTTTCAGCAGATTTGACAGTGGTAGTGCTATCTTGCTGAAGTCCTTTATAAAGCGCCTGTAGAAACCTGCATGTCCAAGAAAGGAACGTATCTCGCGTACGCAAGATGGGTAAGGCAATGAAGCAATTACATTTATTTTCGCAGGATCCACAGAAATACCCTCTTTGGAAATTACATGACCCAATACCATCCCCTGTTCTACCATGAAATGACATTTCTCATAATTCAGAATCAAATCAGTATCAATGCATCTCTGAAGGACTAGATCTAGACTATGCAAACAAGCATCAAAAGAGGAGCCATACACAGTAAAATCATCCATAAACACCTCTATGCAATTTTCAATAAAATCAGAGAAAATACTAAGCATGCATCTTTGAAAGGTGCCAGGAGCATTACAGAGGCCGAAAGGCATCCTCCTATAAGCAAACGTACCGAAGGGGCACGTGAAGGTGGTCTTTTCCTGATCCTCAGGGGCAATATGAATCTGGAAATACCCGGAAAAGCCATCTAGAAAACAATAATGGGACTGACCAGCCAGCCGATCTAGCATCTGATCTATGAACGGCAAAGGAAAATGATCCTTTCGGGTGGCCTGGTTTAGCTTCCTATAGTCTATACAAACTCTCCAGCTATTCTGGACTCTAGTAGGCACAAGTTCATTATTTTCATTCCTAACTACTGTTAAACCAGATTTCTTTGGTACAACTTGAACCGGACTTACCCAAGAACTATCAGAAATGGGATAGATAATACCTGCCTGTAGAAGCTTGGTCACCTCTTTCTTTACCACATCCAGAATCAGTGGGTTAAGTCGCCTTTGGGCCTGTCTGACTGGCTTAGCCCCATCCTCCAGTAAAATTCTGTGCATGCATCTGGAGGGGCTAATTCCTGGAATATCGGCCAATGTCCACCCAATGGCCTTCTCGTTCTTCCTCAGAACTTCTAAAAGCTTGTCTTCCTGATCAGAGTTGAGGCTGGAGGAAATGATGACTGGCAATGTTGCATCCCTCCCCAAGTAGGCATACTTTAAGTTTTCAGGAAGTGGTTTGAGTTCCAAAGGAGGCGGCTGCTCAACAGATGGAGCATTGGGAGCAGCCATAGGGTCAAGGACTTTTGCTGAGTAGATGACTTCACTCTCATTATCACTTTCACTATCATCCTCACCCCGCAATGTTAAATCCAAAAACTCGGAACAAACAGAACATGGGTTAGTGTTAGTACAATTAGTACAAGTATATACATCATCAAAACCAGAAATAACAGGAAAATCGGAAATAAGGTCATCATGAGTGTCCTCAATGAGCTCGAGACAAAGCAACTCTAAGTGGAATACAGAGTGCTCCTCTCTTGGGTGCTTCATAGCATCAAAAATCTTGAATTTGGCCACAATACCACCAAACTCCATTGACATAGTCCCATCATAAACATCAATCTTGGTCTTGGATGTCATCATGAACAGTCTCCCCAAGATTATGGGTGATCTATTGACCGAGTCTCGCTTGCCATATCTAGGATATAGAAATCCGCAGGGAATATCAAATCATCAACTTGCACTAGGACATCCTCTACCATCCCCATGGGTCGGGCATCGGTCCTGTTAGCCAATCGAATGGTAAGACTGTGTACTGCAATGGCCCCAGATCAAGATTATTAAAGATGGAGGTAGGCATGACATTGATTGATGCTCCCAAGTCCAACATACAGTTCTCAAACTTCTTGTCCCCAATAGTGCATGGGATAGTGAAGGTGCCTGGATCCTTGCACTTTTGTGGCAGTACTTGATTAGGGCCTATAGAAGCAACTCTCTCTATCTTTGACTGGATAAGCGCTGAGACATTCATTCCCAAGTCAACCCTCTCATTAGACTTCATCTTCCTCTTGTTAGTGCATAGGTCCTTCAGAAATTTAGCATATCTGGGTACTTGCTTGATCACATCCAACAGTGGGATGTTAATGACTACTTTTACGAAAACATCAAGAATCTCCTTCTCTTTATTCTCACCACCCATCTTCAAATTTTTCTGAATTCTATGTGGGAATGGAATGGGTGGTCTATACACCCTCTCAGTTTCAACTTCAACCACAGGCTCAGGAGTAGCCTCAATAGTAGGCTCAGGAGTAGCCTCAACAGTATCTTCATCCTTTCCAGAAGTGGCCTCAACAACCTTTCCAGATCTCAGAGAGATGACACTCACATTAGGGTTGGAGGCATTAGGATTTATCACTGGCTGTGCAGGCAGCTGATTTGTCCCTTGACCTTGTTTTATATTATTTATGTCTGTGGCCATCTGTCCAATCTGTGTATGCAGTGCCTGAATACTCGCATCCGTTCTCTGCTGAAACTGTACACTAGACGCAGCCATTTGCTTCACCAAGTCTTCTAATGATGGTCCAGAAGGTGCAGAAGTGGTCACTGGAGGATGATTCTGAGGTGCCATCGGCTGTTGTTGGGAAGAATTCCCATACCACAGATTAGGGTGATTTCTCCAGCTAGGATGGTACCTATTAGTAGAGAGGTCTGGAATGTTGTACCGATTCTGACTGCCTCCTTGATTATAGGGGTTCACTGCATAAGCCTGAGGTACTTCACTGACAAATTCTTCTCTCTGGATCGGGCATGGATCGAATGGATGCTCAGGTGCATTGCACATGCTACATAACTTTGCCGGCTGAACCTTGTCTATTGCCAATTGTCTCACAAAGGAAGTCAGCTCATCCAATCTATTCTCAAGGGTGGCCTGGTTAGAAGATGAACTATGAATCTCATGCACACCTCTTGGCTCAACTGAATTTCTTCTTGTAGAAAACTGCTGGGAGTTCAACGACATATTCTCAATAAGTTGCTTAGCAGCAGCTGGGGTCTTATCAACTAATGCTCCCCCACTAGCAGCATCCAACAGATTCCTATCCATAGGCAACAATCCTTCATAAAAGTATTGGACTAGGAGTTGTTCAGAAATTTGATGCTGGGGGCAACTAGATACCAGATGTTTGAACCTTTCCCAGTATTCAGCTAGTGACTCGTTCCCTTGCCTGATGCCACATATCTCTTTCCTTATTGAAGCAGCTCTTGAAGCAGGAAAATACCTTTCTAGAAACACCCTCTTCAAATCATTCCAAGTTGTGATGGAGTTAGGCTCAAGGTACAAAAGCCAATCCTTTGCAGCTCCTTGGAGTGAAAATGGAAAAGCCTTCAGCTTGATACTGTCCTCAGTGACTCCCTCTGCTCTCGAGGTTGTGGAGCACACAACTTGGAATTCTTTTAAGTGCTTGTGTGGATCCTCACCTGCAAGACCATTAAACTTGGGCAACAGGTGAATAAAACCAGATTTTAGTTCAAAAGGGGTGTCGCACACCAGGATAAGAAATACATAATCCATTATAGTTGACATCAGGGGCAGCAAGCTGCCTTAATGTCCTCTGGTCTCCCATGTTTTCAAAAGCAGTTTTAAAATTGGAATTACTACTAGTGTTGGCCCGAAATTCCCTACGGAGTGTGTGCAATGTTCTTTCAATTTCCGGGTCGAAATCACACAGCTCAGGGCAATGAGACCTAGTAGCCAGACCAATTCAAAACAGAACAGAAAATAAAAGAAAGAAAATAAAATAAAATAAAAACAAATTGAGAAAAATAACAACTCAGAGTCCCCGGCAACGGCGCCAATTTTTGGTCGCGCTGTCGCGCACGCGCCAAAAAGGACGAGCGGGTTTAAAACTGTAGTATAGTGCGACAACTCGGATGTCGTCTCTCAAGGACTCTGAGAATATTATCTTTCACAAAAATAAGTTTTTGGGGGGGGTTTTGGGTTGGAGTGCAAGTAAGAAACAAACAAAATATTAAAGACAGAGCGATTGAAAGCAAACAGTTCAAGGAGGTTATCAATAGTCAAAGACAGATTAATCTATTGCTCTTGATTTCCCACTATCATAGGTTCATGCAACTTCCAAGCCCTAAGCAAAATCTTATCCCCTCCCGGTTGTAACAACAATTTACAAACGAAACCACTGCTACAGATACATGTCCCTATTCCCGAATTAAACAAACGCGATTGATTATAGGAACATGATATCACCGGAAATAAATCAATACAATGCATTATACTCCTGAATTAAACAAACAGAAATACAAGGCATGGCATTGAAGAGGGAAAAGCATGCAAAACAGGAAAGTATAAGAACCTCAAGTATGTGGAAATCAATTACAATAGATCAATCCTAAGGATTTAGTTCTCCATAGCACAAACGAAATCACAGAGAAAAGTGTAAAAAAAGAAAAATGGAGAAGCAAAAGTCTTTACAAAATGTTCAGAACAGCCTTTTATACAAATTCAGAATTCAGACGGTTCGCGAGGCGAACAACCATTCGCGAGGCGAATTTCATGAACTGTCAGCAACCCTTGGCATTCTGGCGAGGCGAAGTGTTTCTCGCGAGGCGAGGATGTGAAGAGTTTTCTCCTTACGCCCGTTATGGCCATCAGGGCCTAACCGTGATGATCTCGACTTCCCGATTCGCGAGGCGAAGGAATACTCGCGAGGCGAGACTCTTTGACTTCAAAACTGCCACGGCCATGACCTTCAACACGGGCAAGCCGTGATCGTCTCTGACTTTTTCAGGTTTGCAAGGCTCGCGGGGCGAGACCTTCTTCGCGCGGCGACCCAGAGACTTAGCAATTTCTTGGAACAGTCAGGCTTCGGGGTCGCGTGGTGAGCGTGTCCTTCGCGGGGCGAGACCTCTGTTCTTTATTTTTCTAGCTTCTACTTACCTGAAAACAAGGAAGTAAGCATAAGTGTATTATTCTGACTTAAAACTAGCTAAATTAACTTAAAACTACTCTAGAGACTCAAAACCTTGCTTGAGGACAATCTAATCTAATTTGGGTGAAAACACGATATAATTTGCACAAAACCCTGGTCATACTAGCT
This sequence comes from Sophora flavescens, assembly GCA_030762895.1. Classification (NCBI taxonomy): domain Eukaryota; kingdom Viridiplantae; phylum Streptophyta; class Magnoliopsida; order Fabales; family Fabaceae; genus Sophora; species Sophora flavescens. Next base: position 3,265,508 of record JAUPTC010000010.1, on the reverse strand, counting down.
ATAAAACTAGATGAGCCAGAGGCTTATCAAGCCCAAATGGACTTTTTTGATCCTAATAGATACAAAATGCACTTTTAGGTCATATAGGACCTAACTGGGCCAATTTGTACTTCTTTGGTCTTATTGGAGCCCAAATGGATTTGTTTGATCCTAATAGAGGTAAAATACACTTTTTAGGTCATTAAAAACCTAATTGGGCGAATTTGTACTTCTTTGGTCCTATTGGAGCCCTAATGGACTTGTTTGATCCTAATAGAGCCCAAATGGACTTTTTAGGTCATATAGGACCTAACTGGGCCAATTTGTACTTCTTTGGTCCTAATGGAGCCCAAATGGACTTGTTTGACCCTAATAGAGCCCAAATGGACATGTTTGATCCAAATAGAACCCAAATGGACATGTTAGGTCATAAAGGACCTAACTGTGCCAATTTGTACTTCTTTGGTCCTATTGGAGCCCAAATGGACTTGTTTGATCCTAATAGAGCCAAAATGCACTTTTTAGGTCATATAGGACCTAACTGGGCCAATTTGTACTTCTTTGGTCCTATTGGATCCCAAATGGACTTGTTTGATCCTAATAGAGCCCAAATGGACTTTTTAGGTCATACAGGACCTAACAGGGCCAAATTGTACTTCTTTGGTCCTATTGGAGCCCAAATGGACTTGTTTGATCCTAATAGAGCCAAAATGCACTTTTTAGGTCATTTAAGACCTAACTGGGCCAATTTGTACTTCTTTGGTCCTATTGGAGCCCATATGGACTTTTTAGGTCATATAGGACCTTACTGGGCAATTTATACTTCTTTGGTCCTAATGGAGCCCAAATGGACTTCTTTGACCCTAATAGAGCCCAAATGGACTTGTTTGATCCTAATAGAGCCCAAATGAACTTGTTAGGTCATAAAGGACCTAACTGTGCCAATTTATACTTCTTTGGTCCTATTGGAGCCCAAATTGACTTGTTTGATCCTAATAGAGCCCAAATGCACTTTTTACGTCATATAGGACCTAACTGGGCCAATTTGTACTTCTTTGGTCCTATTGGAGCCAAATGGACTTGTTTGATCCTAATAGAGCCCAAATGGACTTGTTAGGTCATAAAGGACCTAACTGTGCCAATTTGTACTTGTTTGGTCCTATTGGAGCCCAAATGGACTTGTTTGATCCTAATAGAGCCCAAATGGACCTTTTAGGTCATACAGGACCTAATTGGGCCAATTTGTACTTCTTTGGTCCTATTGGAGCCCACATGGACTTGTTTGATCCTAATAGATCCCAAATGGGCTTGTGTGATCCTAGTAGAGCCCAAATGGACCTGTTAGGTCATAAAGGATCTACCTGGGCCAATTTGAACTTCTTTGGTCCTAGTGGAGCCCAAATGGACTTGTTTGACCCATATAGAGCCCAAATGGACTTGTTTGATCCAAATAGAGCCCAAATGGACATGTTAGGTCATAAAGGACCTAACTGTGCCAATTTGTACTTCTTTGGTCCTATTGGAGCCCACATGGACTTGTTTGATCCTAATAGAGCCCAAATGGGCTTGTGTGGTCCTAGTAGAGCCCAAATGGACCTGTTAGGTCATAAAGGATCTAACTGGGCCAATTTGTACTTCTTTGGTCCTAATGGAGCCCAAATGGACTTTTTTGACCCTAATAGAGCCCAAATGGACTTGTTTGATCCTAATAGAGCCCAAATGGACTTTTTAGGTCATATAGGACCTAACTGGACCAATTTGTACTTCTTTGGTCCTAATGGAGCCCAAATGGACTTGTTTGATCCTAATAGAGCCCAAATTGACTTGTTACGACCTAGTTGGGCCAATCGCCCCGAACGGCCTAATTGTAATTCTTTGGTCCTAATGGAGCCCAAATGGACTTGTTTGACCCTAATAGAGCTCATTGTGGACTTTTTAGGTCATATAGGACCTAACTGGGCCAATTTGTACTTCTTTGGTCCTATTGGAGCCCAAATGGACTTGTTTGATCCTAATAGAGCTAAAATGCACTTTTTAGGTCATATAGGACCTAACAGGGCCAATTTGTACTTCTTTGGTCCTATTGGAGCCCAAATGGACTTGTTTGATCCTAATAGAGCCCAAGACTTTTTAGGTCATATAGGACCTATGTTGGCCAATTTGTACTTCTTTCGTCTTATTGGAGCCCAAATGGACTTGTTTGATCCTAATAGAGCCAAAATGCACTTTTTAGGTCATACAGGACCTAACAGGGCCAAATTGTACTTCTTTGGTCCTATTGGAGCCCAAATGGACTTGTTTGATCCTAATAGAGCCAAAATGCACTTTTTAGGTCATTTAAGACCTAACTGGGCCAATTTGTACTTCTTTGGTCCTATTGGAGCCCATATGGACTTTTTAGGTCATATAGGACCTTACTGGGCAATTTATACTTCTTTGGTCCTAATGGAGCCCAAATGGACTTCTTTGACCCTAATAGAGCCCAAATGGACTTTTTGATCCTAATAGAGCCCAAATGAACTTGTTAGGTCATAAAGGACCTAACTGTGCCAATTTATACTTCTTTGGTCCTATTGGAGCCCAAATTGACTTGTTTGATCCTAATAGAGCCCAAATGCACTTTTTACGTCATATAGGACCTAACTGGGCCAATTTGTACTTCTTTGGTCCTATTGGAGCCAAATGGACTTGTTTGATCCTAATAGAGCCCAAATGGACTTGTTAGGTCATAAAGGACCTAACTGTGCCAATTTGTACTGGTTTGGTCCTATTGGAGCCCAAATGGACTTGTTTGATCCTAATAGAGCCCAAATGGACCTTTTATGTCATACAGGACCTAATTGGGCCAATTTGTACTTCTTTGGTCCTATTAGAGCCCACATGGACTTGTTTGATCCTAATAGATCCCAAATGGGCTTGTGTGATCCTAGTAGAGCCCAAATGGACCTGTTAGGTCATAAAGGATCTACCTGGGCCAATTTGAACTTCTTTGGTCCTAGTGGAGCCCAAATGGACTTGTTTGACCCTAATAGAGCCCAAATGGACTTGTTTGATCCAAATAGAGCCCAAATGGACATGTTAGGTCATAAAGGACCTAACTGGGCCAATTTGTACTTCTTTGGTCCTATTGGAGCCCACATGGACTTGTTTGATCCTAATAGAGCCCAAATGGGCTTGTGTGGTCCTAGTAGAGCCCAAATGGACCTGTTAGGTCATAAAGGATCTAACTGGGCCAATTTGTACTTCTTTGGTCCTAATGGAGCCCAAATGGACTTTTTTGACCCTAATAGAGCCCAAATGGACTTGTTTGATCCTAATAGAGCCCAAATGGACTTTTTAGGTCATATAGGACCTAACTGGACCAATTTGTACTTCTTTGGTCCTCATGGAGCCCAAATGGACTTGTTTGATCCTAATAGAGCCCAAATTGACTTGTTACGACCAAGTTGGGCCAATCGCCCGAACGGCCTAATTGTAATTCTTTGGTCCTAATGGAGCCCAAATGGACTTGTTTGACCCTAATAGAGCTCATTGTGGACTTTTTAGGTCATATAGGACCTAACTGGGCCAATTTGTACTTCTTTGGTCCTATTGGAGCCCAAATGGACTTGTTTGATCCTAATAGAGCTAAAATGCACTTTTTAGGTCATATAGGACCTAACTGGTCCAATTTGTACTTCTTTGGTCCTATTGGAGCCCAAATGGACTTGTTTGATCCTAATAGAGCCCAAGACTTTTTAGGTCATATAGGACCTATGTTGGCCAATTTGTACTTCTTTCGTCTTATTGGAGCCCAAATGGACTTGTTTGATCCTAATAGAGCCAAAATGCACTTTTTAGGTCATATAGGACCTAACTGGGCCAATTTGTAGTTCTTTGGTCCTATTGGAGCCCAAATGGACTTGTTTGATCCTAATAGATCCCAAATGGAATTTTTAGGTCATATAGGACCTAACTGGGCAAATTTGTACTTCTTTGGTCCTATTGGAGCCCAAATGGACTTGTTTGATCCTAATAGAGCCAAAATGCACTTTTTAGGTCATATAGGACCTAACTGGGCCAATTTGTACTTCTTTGGTCCTATTGGAGCCCAAATGGACTTGTTTGATCCTAATAGAGCCAAAATGCACTTTTTAGGTCATTTAAGACCTAACTGGGCCAATTTGTACTTCTTTGGTCCTATTGGAGCCCAAATGGACTTGTTTGATCCTAATAGAGCCCAAATGGACTTTTTAGGTCATATAGGACCTAACTGGGCAAATTTGTACTTCTTTGGTCCTAATGGATCCCAACTGGACTTGTTTGACCTAATGGACTTGTTTGACCCTAATAGAGCCCAAATGGACTTGTTTGATCCTAATAGAGCCCAAATGGACTTGTTAGGTCATAAAGGACCTAACTGTGTCAATTTGTACTTCTTTGGTCCTATTGGAGCCCAAATGGACTTGTTTGATCCTAATAGAGCCCAACTGGACATTTTAGGTCATATAGGACCTAACTGGGCCAATTTGTACTTCTTTGGTCCTATTGGATCCCAAATGGACTTGTTTGATCCTAATAGAGCCCAAATGGACTTTTTAGGTCATATAGGACCTATTTGGGCCAATTTGTACTTCTTTGGTCCTATTGGTGCCCAAATGGATTTGTTTGATCCTAATAGAGCCCAAACGGACTTTTTAGGTCATAAAGGACCTATCTGGGCCAATTTGTACTTCTTTGTCCTATTGGAGCCCAAATGGACTTGTTTGATTCTAATAGAGCCCATTGTGGATTTTTTAGGTCATATAGGACCTAACTAGGCCAATTTGTACTTCTTTGGTCCTATTGGAGCCCAAATGGACTTGTCTGATCCTAATATAGCCAAAATGCACTTTTTAGGTCATATAGGACCTAACTGGGCCAATTCGTACTTCTTTGGTCCTATTGGAGCCCAAATGGACTTGTTTGATCCTAATAGAGCCTAAATGGACTTTTTAGGTCATATAGGACCTATTTTGGCCAATATGTACTTCTTTCGTCCTATTGGAGCCCAAATGGACTTGTTTGATCCTAATAGAGCCAAAATGCACTTTTTAGGTCATATAGGACCTAACTGGGCCAATTTGTACTTCTTTGGTCCTATTGGAGCCCAAATGGACTTGTTTGATCCTAATAGAGCCCAAATGGACTTTTTAGGTCATATAGGACCTAACTGGGCCAATTTGTACTTCTTTGGTCCTGTTGGAGCCCAAATGGACTTTTTTGATCCTAATAGATACAAAATGCACTTTTAGGTCATATAGGATCTAACTGGGCCAATTTGTACTTCTTTGGTCCTATTGGAGCCCAAATGGACTTGTTTGATCCTAATAGAGGTAAAATGCACTTTTTAGGTCATTAAAAACCTAACTGGGCAAATTTGTACTTCTTTGGTCCTATTGGAGCCCTAATGGACTTGTTTGATCCTAATATAGCCCAAATGGACTTTTTAGGTCATATAGGACCTAACTGGGCCAATTTGTACTTCTTTGGTCCTAATGGAGCCCAAACGGACTTGTTTGACCGTAATAGAGCCCAAATGCACTTGTTTGGTCCTAATTGAGCCTAAATGGACTTGTTAGGTCATAAAGGACCTAACTGTGCCAATTTGTACTTCTTTGGTCTTATTGGAGTCCAAATGGACTTGTTTGACCCTAATAGAGCCCAAATGCATTTTTTAGGTCATATAGGACCTAACTGGCCCAATTTGTACTTCTTTGGTCCTATTGGATCCCAAATGGACTTGTTTGATCCTAATTGAGCCCAAATGGACTTTTTAGGTCATATAGGACCTATCCGGGTCAATTTGTACTTCTTTGGTCCTATTGGAGCCCAAATGGACTTGTTTTATCCTAATGGAGCCCAAATGGACTTTTTAGGTCATACAGGACCTAACTGGGCCAATTTGTACTTCTTTGGTCCTATTGGTGCCCAAATGGACTTGTTTGATCCTAATAGAGCCAAAATGCACTTTTTTGGTCATTTAAGACCTAACTGGGCCAATTTGTATTTCTTTGGTCCTATTGGAGCCCAAATGGACTTGTTTGATCCTAATAGAGCCCAAATGGACTTTTTAGGTCATATATGACCCAACAGGGCCAATTTGTACTTCATTGGTCCTAATGGAGCCCAAATGGACTTGTTTGACCCTAATAGAGCCCAAATGGACTTGTTTGCTCCTAATAGAGCCCAAATGGACTTGTTAGGTCATAAAGGACCTAACTGTGCCAATTTGTACTTCTTTGGTCCTATTGGAGCTCAAATGGACTTGTTTGATCCTAATTGAGCCCAAATGCACTTTTTAGGTCATATAGGACCTAACTAGGCCAATTTGTACTTCTTTGGTCCTAATGGAGCCCAAATGGACTTGTTTGATCCTAATAGAGTCCAAATGGACTTGTGTGATCCTAGTAGAGCCCAAATGGACTTGTTAGGTCATAAAGGACCTAACTGTGGCAATTTGTACTTCTTTGGTCCTATTGGAGCCCAAATGGACTTGTTTGATCCTAATAGAGCCCAAATGGACTTGTTAGGTCATAAAGGGCCTAACTGGGCCAATTTGTACTTCTTTGGTCCAAATGGAGTCCAAATGGACTTGTTTGATCCTAATAGAGCCCAAATCGACTTGTTAGGACCTAGTTGGGCCAATCGCCCGAACGGCCTAATTGTAATTCTTTGGTCCTAATGGAGCCCAAATGGACCTGTTTGATCCTAATAGAGCCCAAATGGACTTTTTTGGTCATATAGGACCTAACTGGACCAATTTGTACATCTTTGGTCCTAATGGAGCCCAAATGGACTTGTTTGATCCTAATAGGGCCCAAATGGACTTTTTAGGTCATATAGGACCTAACTGGGCCAATTGGTACTTCTTTGGTCCTATTGGAGCCCAAATGGACTTGTTTGATCCTAATAGAGCCCAAATGGACTTGTTTGATCCTAATAGAGCCCAAATGGACTTTTTAGGTCATATAGGACCTAACTGGACCAATTTGTACTTCTTTGGTCCTAATGGAGCCCAAATGGACTTGTTTGATCCTAATAGAGCCCAAATTGACTTGTTACGACCTAGTTGGGCCAATCGCCCCGAACGGCCTAATTGTAATTCTTTGGTCCTAATGGAGCCCAAATGGACTTGTTTGACCCTAATAGAGCTCATTGTGGACTTTTTAGGTCATATAGGACCTAACTGGGCCAATTTGTTCTTCTTTGGTCCTATTGGAGCCCAAATGGACTTGTTTGATCCTAATAGTGCTAAAATGCACTTTTTAGGTCATATAGGACCTAACAGGGCCAATTTGTACTTCTTTGGTCCTATTGGAGCCCAAATGGACTTGTTTGATCCTTATAGAGCCCAAGACTTTTTAGGTCATATAGGACCTATGTTGGCCAATTTCTACTTCTTTCGTCTTATTGGAGCCCAAATGGACTTGTTTGATCCTAATAGAGCCAAAATGCACTTTTTAGGTCATATAGGACCTAAACTGGGCCAATTTGTAGTTCTTTGGTCCTATTGGAGCCCAAATGGACTTGTTTGATCCTAATAGATCCCAAATGGAATTTTTAGGTCATATAGGACCTAACTGGGCAAATTTGTACTTCTTTGGTCCTATTGGAGCCCAAATGGACTTGTTTGATCCTAATAGAGCCAAAATGCACTTTTTAGGTCATATAGGACCTAACTGGGCCAATTTGTACTTCTTTGGTCCTATTGGAGCCCAAATGGACTTGTTTGATCCTAATAGAGCCAAAATGCACTTTTTAGGTCATTTAAGACCTAACTGGGCCAATTTGTACTTCTTTGGTCCTATTGGAACCCAAATGGACTTGTTTGATCCTAATAGAGCCCAAATGGACTTTTTAGGTCATATAGGACCTAACTGGGCAAATTTGTACTTCTTTGGTCCTAATGGATCCCAACTGGACTTGTTTGACCTAATGGACTTGTTTGACCCTAATAGAGCCCAAATGGACTTGTTTGATCCTAATAGAGCCCAAATGGACTTGTTAGGTCATAAAGGACCTAACTGTGTCAATTTGTACTTCTTTGGTCCTATTGGAGCCCAAATGGACTTGTTTGATCCTAATAGAGCCCAACTGGACATTTTAGGTCATATAGGACCTAACTGGGCCAATTTGTACTTCTTTGGTCCTATTGGATCCCAAATGGACTTGTTTGATCTTAATAGAGCCCAAATGGACTTTTTAGGTCATATAGGACCTATTTGGGCCAATTTGTACTTCTTTGGTCCTATTGGTGCCCAAATGGATTTGTTTGATCCTAATAGAGCCCAAACGGACTTTTTAGGTCATAAAGGACCTATCTCGGGCCAATTTGTACTTCTTTGTCCTATTGGAGCCCAAATGGACTTGTTTGATTCTAATAGAGCCCATTGTGGATTTTTAGGTCATATAGGACCTAACTAGGCCAATTTGTACTTCTTTGGTCCTATTGGAGCCCAAATGGACTTGTCTGATCCTAATATAGCCAAAATGCACTTTTTAGGTCATATAGGACCTAACTGGGCCAATTCGTACTTCTTTGGTCCTATTGGAGCCCAAATGGACTTGTTTGATCCTAATAGAGCCTAAATGGACTTTTTAGGTCATATAGGACCTATTTTGGCCAATATGTACTTCTTTCGTCCTATTGGAGCCCAAATGGACTTGTTTGATCCTAATAGAGCCAAAATGCACTTTTTAGGTCATATAGGACCTAACTGGGCCAATTTGTACTTCTTTGGTCCTATTGGAGCCCAAATGGACTTGTTTGATCCTAATAGAGCCCAAATGGACTTTTTAGGTCATATAGGACCTAACTGGGCCAATTTGTACTTCTTTGGTCCTGTTGGAGCCCAAATGGACTTTTTTGATCCTAATAGATACAAAATGCACTTTTAGGTCATATAGGATCTAACTGGGCCAATTTGTACTTCTTTGGTCCTATTGGAGCCCAAATGGACTTGTTTGATCCTAATAGAGGTAAAATGCACTTTTTAGGTCATTAAAAACCTAACTGGGCAAATTTGTACTTCTTTGGTCCTATTGGAGCCCTAATGGACTTGTTTGATCCTAATATAGCCCAAATGGACTTTTTAGGTCATATAGGACCTAACTGGGCCAATTTGTACTTCTTTGGTCCTAATGGAGCCCAAATGGACTTGTTTGACCGTAATAGAGCCCAAATGCACTTGTTTGGTCCTAATTGAGCCTAAATGGACTTGTTAGGTCATAAAGGACCTAACTGTGCCAATTTGTACTTCTTTGGTCTTATTGGAGTCCAAATGGACTTGTTTGACCCTAATAGAGCCCAAATGCATTTTTTAGGTCATATAGGACCTAACTGGCCCAATTTGTACTTCTTTGGTCCTATTGGATCCCAAATGGACTTGTTTGATCCTAATTGAGCCCAAATGGACTTTTTAGGTCATATAGGACCTATCCGGGTCAATTTGTACTTCTTTGGTCCTATTGGAGCCCAAATGGACTTGTTTTATCCTAATGGAGCCCAAATGGACTTTTTAGGTCATACAGGACCTAACTGGGCCAATTTGTACTTCTTTGGTCCTATTGGTGCCCAAATGGACTTGTTTGATCCTAATAGAGCAAAAATGCACTTTTTAGGTCATTTAAGACCTAACTGGGCCAATTTGTATTTCTTTGGTCCTATTGGAGCCCAAATGGACTTGTTTGATCCTAATAGAGCCCAAATGGACTTTTTAGGTCATATATGACCCAACCGGGCCAATTTGTACTTCATTGGTCCTAATGGAGCCCAAATGGACTTGTTTGACCCTAATAGAGCCCAAATGGACTTGTTTGCTCCTAATAGAGCCCAAATGGACTTGTTAGGTCATAAAGGACCTAACTGTGCCAATTTGTACTTCTTTGGTCCTATTGGAGCTCAAATGGACTTGTTTGATCCTAATTGAGCCCAAATGCACTTTTTAGGTCATATAGGACCTAACTAGGCCAATTTGTACTTCTTTGGTCCTAATGGAGCCCAAATGGACTTGTTTGATCCTAATAGAGTCCAAATGGACTTGTGTGATCCTAGTAGAGCCCAAATGGACTTGTTAGGTCATAAAGGACCTAACTGTGGCAATTTGTACTTCTTTGGTCCTATTGGAGCCCAAATGGACTTGTTTGATCCTAATAGAGCCCAAATGGACTTGTTAGGTCATAAAGGGCCTAACTGGGCCAATTTGTACTTCTTTGGTCCAAATGGAGTCCAAATGGACTTGTTTGATCCTAATAGAGCCCAAATCGACTTGTTAGGACCTAGTTGGGCCAATCGCCCGAACGGCCTAATTGTAATTCTTTGGTCCTAATGGAGCCCAAATGGACCTGTTTGATCCTAATAGAGCCCAAATGGACTTTTTTGGTCATATAGGACCTAACTGGGCCAATTTGTACATCTTTGGTCCTAATGGAGCCCAAATGGACTTGTTTGATCCTAATAGGGCCCAAATGGACTTTTTAGGTCATATAGGACCTAACTGGGCCAATTTGTACTTCTTTGGTCCTATTGGAGCCCAAATGGACTTGTTTGATCCTAATAGAGCCCAAATGGACTTGTTTGATCCTAATAGAGCCCAAATGGACTTTTTAGGTCATATAGGACCTAACTGGACCAATTTGTACTTCTTTGGTCCTAATGGAGCCCAAATGGACTTGTTTGATCCTAATAGAGCCCAAATTGACTTGTTACGACCTAGTTGGGCCAATCGCCCCGAACGGCCTAATTGTAATTCTTTGGTCCTAATGGAGCCCAAATGGACTTGTTTGACCCTAATAGAGCTCATTGTGGACTTTTTAGGTCATATAGGACCTAACTGGGCCAATTTGTACTTCTTTGGTCCTATTGGAGCCCAAATGGACTTGTTTGATCCTAATAGAGCTAAAATGCACTTTTTAGGTCATATAGGACCTAACAGGGCCAATTTGTACTTCTTTGGTCCTATTGGAGCCCAAATGGACTTGTTTGATCCTAATAGAGCCCAAGACTTTTTAGGTCATATAGGACCTATGTTGGCCAATTTGTACTTCTTTCGTCTTATTGGAGCCCAAATGGACTTGTTTGATCCTAATAGAGCCAAAATGCACTTTTTAGGTCATATAGGACCTAACTGGGCCAATTTGTAGTTCTTTGGTCCTATTGGAGCCCAAATGGACTTGTTTGATCCTAATAGATCCCAAATGGAATTTTTAGGTCATATAGGACCTAACTGGGCAAATTTGTACTTCTTTGGTCCTATTGGAGCCCAAATGGACTTGTTTGATCCTAATAGAGCCAAAATGCACTTTTTAGGTCATATAGGACCTAACTGGGCCAATTTGTACTTCTTTGGTCCTATTGGAGCCCAAATGGACTTGTTTGATCCTAATAGAGCCAAAATGCACTTTTAGGTCATTTAAGACCTAATCTGGGCCAATTTGTACTTCTTTGGTCCTATTGGAGCCCAAATGGACTTGTTTGATCCTAATAGAGCCCAAATGGACTTTTTTAGGTCATATAGGACCTAACTGGGCAAATTTGTACTTCTTTGGTCCTAATGGATCCCAACTGGACTTGTTTGACCTAATGGACTTGTTTGACCCTAATAGAGCCCAAAAGGACTTGTTTGATCCTAATAGAGCCCAAATGGACTTGTTAGGTCATAAAGGACCTAACTGTGTCAATTTGTACTTCTTTGGTCCTATTGGAGCCCAAATGGACTTGTTTGATCCTAATAGAGCCCAACTGGACATTTTAGGTCATATAGGACCTAACTGGGCCAATTTGTACTTCTTTGGTCCTGTTGGATCCCAAATGGACTTGTTTGATCCTAATAGAGCCCAAATGGACTTTTTAGGTCATATAGGACCTATTTGGGCCAATTTGTACTTCTTTGGTCCTATTGGTGCCCAAATGGATTTGTTTGATCCTAATAGAGCCCAAACGGACTTTTTAGGTCATAAAGGACCTATCTGGGCCAATTTGTACTTCTTTGTCCTATTGGAGCCCAAATGGACTTGTTTGATTCTAATAGAGCCCATTGTGGAGTTTTTAGGTCATATAGGACCTAACTAGGCCAATTTGTACTTCTTTGGTCCTATTGGAGCCCAAATGGACTTGTCTGATCCTAATATAGCCAAAATGCACTTTTTAGGTCATATAGGACCTAACTGGGCCAATTCGTACTTCTTTGGTCCTATTGGAGCCCAAATGGACTTGTTTGATCCTAATAGAGCCTAAATGGACTTTTTAGGTCATATAGGACCTATTTTGGCCAATATGTACTTCTTTCGTCCTATTGGAGCCCAAATGGACTTGTTTGATCCTAATAGAGCCAAAATGCACTTTTTAGGTCATATAGGACCTAACTGGGCCAATTTGTACTTCTTTGGTCCTATTGGAGCCCAAATGGACTTGTTTGATCCTAATAGAGCCCAAATGGACTTTTTAGGTCATATAGGACCAAACTGGGCCAATTTGTACTTCTTTGGTCCTGTTGGAGCCCAAATGGACTTTTTTGATCCTAATAGATACAAAATGCACTTTTAGGTCATATAGGATCTAACTGGGCCAATTTGTACTTCTTTGGTCCTATTGGAGCCCAAATGGACTTGTTTGATCCTAATAGAGGTAAAATGCACTTTTAGGTCATTAAAAACCTAACTGGGCAAATTTGTACTTCTTTGGTCCTATTGGAGCCCTAATGGACTTGTTTGATCCTAATATAGCCCAAATGGACTTTTTAGGTCATATAGGACCTAACTGGGCCAATTTGTACTTCTTTGGTCCTAATGGAGCCCAAATGGACTTGTTTGACCGTAATAGAGCCCAAATGCACTTGTTTGGTCCTAATTGAGCCTAAATGGACTTGTTAGGTCATAAAGGACCTAACTGTGCCAATTTGTACTTCTTTGGTCTTATTGGAGTCCAAATGGACTTGTTTGACCCTAATAGAGCCCAAATGCACTTTTTAGGTCATATAGGACCTAACTGGCCCAATTTGTACTTCTTTGGTCCTATTGGATCCCAAATGGACTTGTTTGATCCTAATTGAGCCCAAATGGACTTTTTAGGTCATATAGGACCTATCCGGGTCAATTTGTACTTCTTTGGTCCTATTGGAGCCCAAATGGACTTGTTTTATCCTAATGGAGCCCAAATGGACTTTTTAGGTCATACAGGACCTAACTGGGCCAATTTGTACTTCTTTGGTCCTATTGGTGCCCAAATGGACTTGTTTGATCCTAATAGAGCCAAAATGCACTTTTTAGGTCATTTAAGACCTAACTGGGCCAATTTGTATTTCTTTGGTCCTATTGGAGCCCAAATGGACTTGTTTGATCCTAATAGAGCCCAAATGGACTTTTTAGGTCATATATGACCCAACCGGGCCAATTTGTACTTCATTGGTCCTAATGGAGCCCAAATGGACTTGTTTGACCCTAATAGAGCCCAAAAGGACTTGTTTGCTCCTAATAGAGCCCAAATGGACTTGTTAGGTCATAAAGGACCTAACTGTGCCAATTTGTACTTCGTTGGTCCTATTGGAGCTCAAATGGACTTGTTTGATCCTAATAGAGCCCAAATGCACTTTTTAGGTCATATAGGACCTAACTAGGCCAATTTGTACTTCTTTGGTCCTAATGGAGCCCAAATGGACTTGTTTGATCCTAATAGAGTCCAAATGGACTTGTGTGATCCTAGTAGAGCCCAAATGGACTTGTTAGGTCATAAAGGACCTAACTGTGGCAATTTGTACTTCTTTGGTCCTATTGGAGCCCAAATGGACTTGTTTGATCCTAATAGAGCCCAAATGGACTTGTTAGGTCATAAAGGGCCTAACTGGGCCAATTTGTACTTCTTTGGTCCAAATGGAGTCCAAATGGACTTGTTTGATCCTAATAGAGCCCAAATCGACTTGTTAGGACCTAGTTGGGCCAATCGCCCCGAACGGCCTAATTGTAATTCTTTGGTCCTAATGGAGCCCAAATGGACCTGTTTGATCCTAATAGAGCCCAAATGGACTTTTTTGGTCATATAGGACCTAACTGGGCCAATTTGTACATCTTTGGTCCTAATGGAGCCCAAATGGACTTGTTTGATCCTAATAGGGCCCAAATGGACTTTTTAGGTCATATAGGACCTAGCTGGGCCAATTTGTACTTCTTTGGTCCTATTGGAGCCCAAATGGACTTGTTTGATCCTAATAGAGCCCAACTGGACATTTTAGATCATATAGGACCTAACTGGGCCAATTTGTACTTATTTGGTCCTATTGGAGCCCAAATGGACTTGTTTGATCCTAATAGAGCCCAACTGGACATTTTAGGTCATATAGGACCTAACTGGGCCAATTTGTACTTCTTTGTCCTATTGGAGCCCAAATGGACTTGTTTGATCCTAATAGAGCCCAAATCGACTTGTTAGGACCTAGTTGGGCCAATCGCCCCGAACGGCCTAATTGTAATTCTTTGGTCCTAATGGAGCCCAAATGGACTTGTTTGATCCTAATAGAGCCCATTGTGGACTTTTTAGGTCATATAGGACCTAACTAGGCCAATTTGTACTTCTTTGGTCCTATTGGAGCCCAAATGGACTTGTTTGATCCTAATAGAGCCCAAATGGACTTTTTAGGTCATATAGGACCTAACTGGGCCAGTTTGTACTTCTTTGGTCCTATTGGAGCCCAAATGGACTTGTTTGATCCTAACAGAGCCAAAATGCACTTTTTAGGTCATATAGGACCTAACTGGGCCAATTTGTACTTCTTTGGTCCTATTGGAGCCCAAATGGACTTGTTTGATCCTAATAGTGCCAAAATGCACTTTTTAGGTTATTTAAGACCTAACTAGGCCAATTTGTACTTCTTTGGTCCTATTGGAGCCCAAATGGACTTGTTTGATCCTAATAGAGCCCAAATGGACTTTTTAGGTCATATAGGACCAAACTGGACCAATTTGTACTTCTTTGGTCCTAATGGAGCCCAAATGGACTTCTTTGATCCTAATAGAGTCCAAATGGACTTGTGTGATCCTAGTAGAGCCCAAGTGGACTTGTTAGGTCATAAAGGACCTAACTGGGCCAATTTGTACTTCTTTGGTCCTAATGGAGCACAAATGGACTTGTTTGACCCTAGTAGAACCCAAATGGACTTGTTTGATCCTAATAGAGCCCAAATGGACTTGCTAGGTCATAAAGGACCTAACTGGGCCAATTTGTACTTCTTTGGTCCAAATGGAGTCCAAATGGACTTGTTTGATCCTAATAGAGCCCAAATCGAGTTGTTAGGACCTAGTTGGGCCAATCGCCCCTAACGGCCTAATTGTAATTCTTTGGTCCTAATGGAGCCCAAATGGACCTGTTTGATCCTAATAGAGCCCAAATGGACTTTTTTGGCCATATAGGACCTAACTAGGCCAATTTGTACATCTTTGGTCCTAATGGTGCCCAAATGGACTTGTTTGATCCTAATAGAACCCAAATGGACTTTTTAGGTCATATAGGACCTAACTGGGCCAATTTGTACTTATTTGGTCCTATTGGAGCCCAAATGGACTTGTTTGATCCTAATAGAGCCCAACTGGACATTGTAGATCATATAGGACCAAACTGGGCCAATTTGTACTTATTTGGTCCTATTGGAGCCCAAATGGACTTGTTTGATCCTAATAGAGCCCAAATGGACTTTTTAGGTCATATAGGACCTAACTGGGCCAATTTGTACTTCTTTGGTCCTATTGGAGGCCAAATGGACTTGTTTGATCCTAATAGAGCCCAACTGGACATTTTCGATCATATAGGACCAAACTGGGCCAATTTGTACTTATTTGGTCCTATTGGAGCCCAAATGGACTTGTTTGATCCTAATAGAGCCCAAATGGACTTTTTAGGTCATATAGGACCTAACTGGTCCACTTTCTACTTCTTTGGTCCTATTGGAGCCCAAATGGACTTCATTGATCCTAATAGAGCCCAACTGGACATTTTAGGTCATATAGGACCCTAACTGGGTCAATTTGTACTTCTTTGGTCCTATTGGAACCCAAATGGACTTGTTTGATCCTAATACAGCCCAAATTGACTTTTTAGTTCATATTGGACCTAACTGGGCCAATTTGTACTTCTTTGCTCCTATTGGAGCCCAAATGGACTTGTTTGATCCTAATAGAGCCCAAATCGACTTGTTAGGACCTAGTTGGGCCAATCGCCCCGAACGGCCTAATTGTAATTCTTTGGTCCTGATGGAGCCCAAATGGACTTTTTAGGTCATAAAGGACTGGGCCAATTTGTACTTCTTTGGTCCTATTGGAGCCCAAAAGGACTTGTTTGATCCTAATAGAGCCCAAATGGACTTTTTAGGTCATATAGGACCAAACTGTGCCAATTTGTACTTCTTTGGTCCTATTGGATCCCAAATGGACTTGTTTGATCCTAATAGAGCCAAAATGCAATTTTTAGGTCATATAGTACCTAACTGGGCCAATTTGTACTTCTTGGGTCCTATTGGAGCCCAAATGGACTTGTTTGATCCTAATAGAGCCCAAATGGACTTGTTAGGTCATAAAGGACCTAACTGTGCCAATTTGTACTTGTTTGGTCCTATTGGAGCCCAAATGGACTTGTTTGATCCTAATATAGCCCAGATGGACTTTTTAGGTCATATAGGACCTAATTGGGCCAATTTGTACATCTTTTGTCCTAATGGAGCCCAAATGGACTTGTTTGACCCTAGTAGAACCCAAATGGACTTGTTTGATCCTAATAGAGCCCAAATGGACTTGTTAGGTCATAAAGGACCTAACTGGGCCAATTTGTACTTCTTTGGTCCAAATGGAGTCCAAATGGACTTGTTTGATCCTAATAGAGCCCAAATCGACTTGTTAGGACCTAGTTGGGCCAATCGCCCCGAACGGCCTAATTGTAATTCTTTGATCCTAATGGAGCCCAAATGGACCTATTTGATCCTAATAGAGCCCAAATGGACTTTTTTGGTCATATAGGACCTAATTGGGCCAATTTGTTCATCTTTGGTCCTAATGGAGCCCAAATGGACTTGTTTGATCCTAATAGGGCCCAAATGGACTTTTTAGGACATATAGGACCTAACTGGGCCAATTTGTACTTCTTTGGTCCTATTGGAGCCCAAATGGACTTGTTTGATCCTTATAGAGCCCAAATGGACTTTTTAGGTCATATAGGACCTAACTGGGCCAATTTGCACTTCTTTTGTCCTATTGGAGCCCAAATGGTCTTGTTTGATCCTAATAGAGCCCAACTGGACATTTTAGGTCATATAGGACCTAACTGGGCCAATTTGTACTTCTTTGGTCCTATTGGAGCCCAAATGGACTTTTTTGATCCTATTAGAGCCCAAATGCACTTTTTAGGTCATATAGGACCTAACTGAGCCAATTTGTACTTCTTTGGTCCTATTTGAGTCCAAATGGACTTGTTTGATCCGAATAGAGCCCAAATGGACTTGTTAGGTCATAAAGGACCTAACTGTGCCAATTTGTACTTGTTTGGTCCTATTGGAGCCCAAATGGACTTGTTTGATCCTAATAGAGCTCAAATGGACTTTTTAGGTCATATAGGACCTAACTGGGCCAATTTGTACTTCTTTGGTCCAAATGGAGTCCAAATGGACTTGTTTGATCCTAATAGAGCCCAAATCGAGTTGTTAGGACCTAGTTGGGCCAATCGCCCCTAACGGCCTAATTGTAATTCTTTGGTCCTAATGGAGCCCAAATGGACCTGTTTGATCCTAATAGAGCCCAAATGGACTTTTTTGGCCATATAGGACCTAACTAGGCCAATTTGTACATCTTTGGTCCTAATGGTGCCCAAATGGACTTGTTTGATCCTAATAGAACCCAAATGGACTTTTTAGGTCATATAGGACCTAACTGGGCCAATTTGTACTTATTTGGTCCTATTGGAGCCCAAATGGACTTGTTTGATCCTAATAGAGCCCAACTGGACATTGTAGATCATATAGGACCAAACTGGGCCAATTTGTACTTATTTGGTCCTATTGGAGCCCAAATGGACTTGTTTGATCCTAATAGAGCCCAAATGGACTTTTTAGGTCATATAGGACCTAACTGGGCCAATTTGTACTTCTTTGGTCCTATTGGAGGCCAAATGGACTTGTTTGATCCTAATAGAGCCCAACTGGACATTTTCGATCATATAGGACCAAACTGGGCCAATTTGTACTTATTTGGTCCTATTGGAGCCCAAATGGACTTGTTTGATCCTAATAGAGCCCAAATGGACTTTTTAGGTCATATAGGACCTAACTGGGCCAATTTGTACTTCTTTGGTCCTATTGGAGCCCAAATGGACTTCTTTGATCCTAATAGAGCCCAACTGGACATTTTAGGTCATATAGGACCTAACTGGGTCAATTTGTACTTCTTTGGTCCTATTGGAACCCAAATGGACTTGTTTGATCCTAATACAGCCCAAATTGACTTTTTAGTTCATATTGGACCTAACTGGGCCAATTTGTACTTCTTTGCTCCTATTGGAGCCCAAATGGACTTGTTTGATCCTAATAGAGCCCAAATCGACTTGTTAGGACCTAGTTGGGCCAATCGCCCCGAACGGCCTAATTGTAATTCTTTGGTCCTGATGGAGCCCAAATGGACTTTTTAGGTCATATAGGACCTAACTGGGCCAATTTGTACTTCTTTGGTCCTATTGGAGCCCAAAAGGACTTGTTTGATCCTAATAGAGCCCAAATGGACTTTTTAGGTCATATAGGACCAAACTGTGCCAATTTGTACTTCTTTGGTCCTATTGGATCCCAAATGGACTTGTTTGATCCTAATAGAGCCAAAATGCAATTTTTAGGTCATATAGTACCTAACTGGGCCAATTTGTACTTCTTGGGTCCTATTGGAGCCCAAATGGACTTGTTTGATCCTAATAGAGCCCAAATGGACTTGTTAGGTCATAAAGGACCTAGCTGTGCCAATTTGTACTTGTTTGGTCCTATTGGAGCCCAAATGGACTTGTTTGATCCTAATATAGCCCAGATGGACTTTTTAGGTCATATAGGACCTAATTGGGCCAATTTGTACATCTTTTGTCCTAATGGAGCCCAAATGGACTTGTTTGACCCTAGTAGAACCCAAATGGACTTGTTTGATCCTAATAGAGCCCAAATGGACTTGTTAGGTCATAAAGGACCTAACTTGGCCAATTTGTACTTCTTTGGTCCAATTGGAGTCCAAATGGACTTGTTTGATCCTAATAGAGCCCAAATCGAGTTGTTAGGACCTAGTTGGGCCAATCGCCTGAACGGCCTAATTGTAATTCTTTGATCCTAATGGAGCCCAAATGGACCTATTTGATCCTAATAGAGCCCAAATGGACTTTTTTTGGTCATATAGGACCTAATTGGGCCAATTTGTTCATCTTTGGTCCTAATGGAGCCCAAATGGACTTGTTTGATCCTAATAGGGCCCAAATGGACTTTTTAGGACATATAGGACCTAACTGGGCCAATTTGTACTTCTTTGGTCCTATTGGAGCCCAAATGGACTTGTTTGATCCTTATAGAGCCCAAATGGACTTTTTAGGTCATATAGGACCTAACTGGGCCAATTTGCACTTCTTTTGTCCTATTGGAGCCCAAATGGTCTTGTTTGATCCTAATAGAGCCCAACTGGACATTTTAGGTCATATAGGACCTAACTGGGCCAATTTGTACTTCTTTGGTCCTATTGGAGCCCAAATGGACTTTTTTGATCCTATTAGAGCCCAAATGCACTTTTTAGGTCATATAGGACCTAACTGAGCCAATTTGTACTTCTTTGGTCCTATTTGAGTCCAAATGGACTTGTTTGATCCGAATAGAGCCCAAATGGACTTGTTAGGTCATAAAGGACCTAACTGTGCCAATTTGTACTTGTTTGGTCCTATTGGAGCCCAAATGGACTTGTTTGA
This sequence comes from Sophora flavescens, assembly GCA_030762895.1. NCBI lineage: Eukaryota > Viridiplantae > Streptophyta > Magnoliopsida > Fabales > Fabaceae > Sophora > Sophora flavescens. The sequence goes on along the minus strand of JAUPTC010000010.1, from coordinate 3,245,557 downwards.
TCCTAATAGAGCTCCAATGGACTTTTTAGGTCATATAGGACCTAATTGGGCCAATTTGTACTTCTTTGGTCCTAATGGAGCCTAAATGGACTTGTTTAATCCTAATAGAGTCCAAATGGACTTGTGTGATCCTAGTAGAGCCCAAGTGGACTTGTTAGGTCATAAAGGACCTAACTGGGCCAATTTGTACTTCTTTGGTCCTCATGGAGCCCAAATGGACTTGTTTGACTCTAGTAGAACCCAAATGGACTTGTTTGATCCTAATAGAGCCCAAATGGACTTGTTAGGTCATAAAGGACCTAACTTGGCCAATTTCTACTTCTTTGGTCCAAATGGAGTCCAAATGGACTTGTTTGATCCTAATAGAGCCCAAATCGACTTGTTAGGATCTAGTTGGGCCAATCACCCCGAACGGCCTAATTGTAATTCTTTGGTCCTAATGGAGACCAAATGGACCTGTTTATCCTAATAGAGCCCAAATGGACTTTTTTGGTCATATAGGATCTAACTGACCTAACTGGGCCAATTTGTATATCTTTGGTCCTATTGGAGCCCAAATGGACTTGTTTGATCCTAACTGGACATTTTAGGTCATATAGGACCTAACTGTGCCAATTTGTACTTCTTTGGTCCTATTGGAGCCCAAATGGACTTGTTTGATCATAATAGAGCCCAAATGGACTTTTTAGGTCATATAGGAGCTAACTGGGTCAATTTGTACTTCTTTGGTCCAATTGGAGCCCAAATGGACTTGTTTGATCCTAAAAGAGCAAAAATGCACTTTTTAGGTCATTTAAGACCTAACTTGGCCAATTTGTACTTCTTTGGTCCTATTGGAGACCAAATGGACTTGTTTGATCCTAATAGAGCCCAAATGGACTTGTTAGGTCATAAAGGACCGAACTGTGCCAATTTGTACTTGTTTGGTCCTATTGGAGCCCAAATGGACTTGTTTGATCCTAATAGAGCCCAAATGGGCTTTTTAGGTCATATAGGACCTAATTGGGCCAATTTGTACTTCTTTGGTCCTAATGGAGCCCAACTGGACTAGTTTGACCCTAATAGAGCCCAAATGGACTTGTTTGATCCTAATTGAGCCCAAATGGACTTGTTAGGTCATAAAGGACCTAACTGGGCCAATTTATACTTCTTTGGTCCAAATGGAGTCCAAATGGACTTGTTTGATCCTAATAGAGCCCAAATCGACTTGTTAGGACCTAGTTCCGAACGGCCAAATTGTAATTCTTTGGTCCTATTGGAGCCCAAATGGACCTGTTTGATCCTAATTGAGCCCAAATGGACTTTTTGGGTCATATAGGACCTAATTGACCTAACTGGGCCAATTTGTATATCTTTGGTCCTATAGAGCCCAACTGGACATTTTAGGTCATATAGGACCTAACTGGGCCAAGTTGTACTTCTTTGGTCCTATTGGAGCCCAAATGGACTTGTTTGATCCTAATAGTGCCCAAATGGACTTTTTAGGTCATATAGGACCTAACTGGGCCAATTTGTACTTCTTTGGTCCTATTGGAGCCCAAATGGACTTGTTTGATCCTAATAGAGCCCAAATGGACTTGTGTGATCCTAGTAGAGCCCAAATGGACTTGTTAGGTCATAAAGGACCTAACTGGGCCAATTTGTACTTCTTTGGTCCTAATGGAGCCCAAATGGACTTGTTTGACCCTAATAGAGCCCAAATGGAGTTGTTTGATCCTAATAGAGCCCAAATGGACTTGTTAGGTCATAAAGGACCTAACTGGGCCAATTTGTACTTCTTTGGTCCAAATGGACTCCAAATTGACTTGTTTGATCCTAATAGAGCCCAAATCGACTTGTTAGGACCTAGTTGGGCCAATCGCCCCGAACGGCCTAATTGTAATTCTTTGATCCTATTGGAGCCCAAATGGACTTGTTTGGTCCTAATAGAGCCAAAATGCACTTTTTAGGTCATATAGGACCTAACTGGGCCAATTTGTACTTCTTTGGTCCTATTGGAACCCAAATGGACTTGTTTGATCCTAATAGTGCCCAAATAGACCTTTTAGGTCATATAGGACCTAACTGGGCCAATTTGTACTTCTTTGGTCCGAATTTAGCCCAAATGGACTTGTGTGATCCTAGTAGAGCCCAAATGGACTTGTTTGATCCTAATAGAGCCCAAATGGAGTTGTTTGATCCTAGTGGAGCCCAAATGGACTTTTTAGGTCATATAGGACCTAACTGGGCCAATTTGTACTTCTTTGGTCCTATTGGAGCCCAAATGGACTTGTTTGATCCTAATAGAGCCAAAATGCACTTTTTAGGTCATATAGGACCTAACTGGGCCAATTTGTACTTCTTTGGTCCTATTGGATCCCAAATGGACTTGTTTGATCCTAATAGAGCCCAAATGCACTTTTTAGGTCATATAGGACTTAACTGGGGCAATTTGTACTTCTTTGGTCCTATTGGAGCCAAATGGACTTGTTTGATCCTAATAGAGCCCAACTGGACATTTTTGGTCATATAGGACCTAACTTTGCCAATTTGTACTTCTTAGATCCTAATAGAGCCCAAATGGACTTGTTTGATCCTAGTGGAGCCCAAATGGACTTTTTTGATCCTAATAGAGCCCAAATGGACTTGATAGGTCATAAAGGACCTAACTGGACCAATTTGTACTTCTTTGGTCCAAATGGAGCCCAAATGGACCTGTTTGATCCTGATAGAGCCCAAATGGACTTTTTAGTTCATATAGGAACTAACTGAGCCAATTTGTACTTCTTTAAGGCATATGGTACTTTGTTAGGACCTTTATGACCTAAGTGGGCCAATTTGTACTTCTTTGGTCCTAATATAGGCCAAATGGACTTGTGTGATCCTAGTAGAGCCCAAATGGACTTGTTTGATCCTAATAGAGCCCAAATGGACTTGTTTGATCCTAGTGGAGCCCAAATGGACTTTTTAGGTCATATAGGACCTAACTGGGTCAATTTGTACTTCTTTGGTCCTAATGAAGCCCAAATGGACGTGTTTGACCCTAATAGAGCCCAAATGGACTTGTTTGATCCTAATAGAGCCCAAATGGACTTGGTAGGTCATAAAGGACCTAACTGTGCCAATTGGTACTTCTTTGGTCCTATTGGAGCCCAAATGGACTTGTTTGATTCTAATAGAGCCCAATTAGTCATTTTAGGTCATATAGGACCTAACTGGGCCAATTTGTACTTCTTTGGTCCTATTGGAGCCCAAATGGACTTGTATGATCCTAATAGATCCCAAATGGACTTTTTAGGTCTAAAAGGACCAAACTGGGCCAATTTGTACTTCTTTGGTCCAAATGTAGCCCAAATGGACTTGTTTGATCCTAATAGAGCCCAAATGGACTTTTTAGGTCTAAAAGGACCTAACTGGGCCAATTTGTACTTCTTTGGTCCTAATGGAGCCCAAATGGACTTGTTTGACCCTTATAGAGCCCAAATGGACTTGTTTGATCCTAATAGATCCCAAATGGCCTTTTATGGTTATAAAGGACCTAACTGGGCCAATTTGTACTTCTTTGGTCCTATTAGAACCCAAATGGACTTGTTTGATCCTAGTAGAGCCCAAATGGACTTTTTAGGTCATGTAGGACCTAACTGGGTCAATTTGTACTTCTTTGGTCCAAATGGAGCATAAATGGATTTGTTTGATCCTAATAGAGCCCAAATCGACTTGTTTGGACCTAATTGGGCCAAGTGCACCGAACAGCACAATTGTAATTCTTTGGTCCCATTGGAGCCCAAATGGGCTTGTTTGAACCTAATAGAGCCCAAATGGACTTTTTAGGTCATAAAGGACTTAACTGGGTCAATTTGTACTTCTTTGGTCCTATTAGATCCCAATCGACTTGTTAGGACCTAGTTAGGCCAATTGCCCCGAACGGCCCAATTGTAATTCTTGGGTCCTAATGGAGCCCAAATGGACTTGTTTGATCCTAATGGAGTCCAAATGGACTTGTTTGATCCTAATAGAGCCCAAATGGACTTGTGTGATCCTAGTAGAGCCCAAATGGACATGTTTGATCCTAATAGAGCCCAAATGGACTTGTTTGATCCTAGTGGAGCCCAAATGGACTTTTTAGGTCATATAGGACCTAACTGGGCCAATTTGTACTTCTTTGGTCCAAATGGAGCCCAAATGGACTTGTTTGATCCTAATAGAGCCCAAATCGACTTGTTTGGACCTAATTGGGCCAATTGCCCGGAACGGCCCAATTGTAATTCTTTGGTCCTAAAGGAGCCCAAATGGGCTTGTTTGAACCTAATAGAGCCCAAATGGACTTTTTGATCTTAATAGAGCCCAAATGGACTTGTGTGATCCTAGTAAAGCCCAAAAGGACTTGTTTGATCCTAATAGAGCCCAAATGGACTTGTTTGATCCTAGTGGAGCCCAAAAGAACTTTTTAGGTCATATAGGACCTAACTAGGCTAATTTGTACTTCTTTGGTCCTATTATGACCTAACAAGTCCATTTGGGCCCATTGCCTTGATCGGCCCAATTGTACTTCTTTGGTCCTACACTGATTAGGTACAATTTGTACTTTCTGGCTCCTACCCTAAGTTCCCCGAACGGCCTAATTGTAATTCTTTGACTCTAATAGAGCCCAAATGGACTTGTTGGTCATATAGGACCTAACTGGGCCAGTTTTGTACTTCTTTGGTCCTATTGGAGCCCAAATGGACTTGTTTGATCCTAATAGAGCCCAACTGGACATTTTAGGTCATATAGGACCTAACTGTGCCAATTTGTACTTCTTTGATCCTAATAGAGCCCAAATAGATTTGTTTGATCCTAGTGGAGCCCAAATGGACATTTTAGGTCATATAGGACGTAACTGGGACAATTTGTACTTCTTTGGTCCTAATAGAGCCCAAATGGACTTGTTTGACCCTAATAGAGCCCAAATGGACATGTTTGATCCTAATAGAGCCCAAATGGACTTGATAGATCATAAATGACCTAACTGGGCCAATTTGAACTTCTTTGGTCTTAATGGAGCCCAAATTGACCTGTTTGATACTAATAGAGCCCAAATGGACTTTTTAGGTCATATAGGACCTAACTGGGCCAATTTGTAATTCTTTGGTCCTAATGGAGCCCAAATGCACTTGTTTGAACCTAATAAAGCCCAAATCGACTTGTTAGGACCTAATAGGGCCCATTACCCCGATCGCCCCAGTTTGTACTTCTTTAGTACTATTGGAGCCCAAATGGACTTGTTTGATCCTAATAGAGCCCAAATGGACTTTTTAGGTCATATAGGACCTAATTGGGCCAATTTGTACTTCTTTGGTCCTATTGGAGCCCAAATGGACTTGTTTGATCCTAATAGAGCCCAAATGGACTTTTTAGGTCATATAGGACCTAATTGGGCCTATTTGTACTTCTTTAGTCGTAATGGAGCCCAAAGGACTTGTTTGACCCTAATAGAGCCCAAATGGACTTGTTTGATCCTAATAGAGCCCAAATGGACTTGTTAGGTCATAAAGGACCTAACTGTGCCAATTTGTACTTCGTTGGTCCTATTGGAGCCCAAATGGACTCGTTTGATCCTAATAGATCCCAAATGGACTTTTTAGGTCATATAGGACCTAATTGGGGCAATTTGTACTTCTTTGGTCCTAATGGAGCCCAAATGGACTTGTTTGACCCTAATAGAGTCCAAATGGACTTGTTTGATCCTAATAGAGCCCAAATGGACTTGTTAGGTCATAAAGGACCTAACTGTGCCAATTTGTACTTCTTTGGTCCTATTGGAGCCCAAATGGACTTGTTTGAACCTAATAGAGCCCAAATGGACTTTTTAGGTCATATAGGACCTAACTGGGCCAATTTGTACTTCTTTGGTCCTAATGGAGCCCAAATGGACTTGTTTGATCCTAATAGAGCCTAAATGGATTTTTTAGGTCATATAGGACCTAACTGGACCAATTTGTACTTCTTTGGTCCTATTGGAGCCCAAATGGACTTGTTTGATCCTAATAGAGCCCAACTGGACATTTTAGGTCATATAGGACCTAACTGGGCAAATTTGTACATCTTTGGTCCTATTGGAGCCCAAATGGACTTGTTTGATCCCAATAGAGCCGAAATGGACTTGTGTGATCCTAGTAGAGTCCAAATGGACTTGTTTGATCCTAATAGAGCCCAAATGGACTTGTGTGATCCTAGTAGAGCCCAAATGGACTTGTTAGGTCATAAAGGACTTGTTTGACACTAATAGAGCCCAAATGTACTTGTTTGATCCTAATAAAGCCCAAATCGACTTGTTAGGACCTAATTGGGTCCATTGCGCCGATCGGCCCAATTGTACTTCTTTGGTCCTATTGGAGCCAAAATGGACTTGTTTGAACCTAATAGAGCCCAAATGGACTTTTTTGGTCAAAAAGGACCTAACTGGGCCAATTTGTACTTCTTTGGTCCTATTGGAGCCAAAATGGACTTGTTTGAACCTAATAGAGCCCAAATGGACTTTTTAGGTCATATTGGACCTAACTGGGCCAATTTGTACATCTTAGGTCCTATTGGAGCCCAATGGACTTGTTTAATCCTAATAGAGCCCAACTGGACATTTGAGGTCATATAGGACCTAACTGGGCCAATTTGTACTTCTTTTGTCCTAATGGAGCCCAAACGGACTTGTTTGACCCTAATAGAGCCCAAATGGACTTGTTTGATCCTAACAGAGCCCAAATGGACTTGTTAGGTCATAAAGGACCTAACTGTGCCAATTTGTAATTCTTTGGTCCTATTGGAGCCCAAATGGACTTGTTTGATCCTAATAGAGCCCAAATGGACTTTTTAGGTCATATAGGACCTAATTGGGCCAATTTGTACTTCTTTGGTCCTAATGGAGCCCAAATGGACTTGTTTGACCCTAGTAGAGCCCAAATGGACTTGTTTGATCCTAATAGAGCCCAAATGGACTTGTTAGGTCATAAAGGACCAAAGAAGTAAAAATTGGCCCAGTTAGGTCCTATATGACCTACAAAGTCCATTTGGGCTCCAATAGGACCAAAGAAGTACAAATTCGCCCAATTAGGTCCTATATAACCTAAAAAGTCCATTTGGGCTCTACTAGGATCAAAAAAGTCCATTTGGGCTCCAATAGGACCAAAGAAGTACATATTGACCCAGTTAGGTCCTATATGACCTGAAAAGTCCATTTGGGCTCTATTATGATCAAACAAGTCCATTTGGTCTCCAATAGGACCAAAGAAGTACAAATTGGCCCAGTTTGGTCCTATATGACCTAAAAAGTCCATTTTGGCTCTATTAGGATCAAACAAGTCCATTTGGACTCCAATAGGACCAAAGATGTACAAATTGGCACAGTTAGGTCCTTTATGACCTAACAAGTCCATTTCGACTCTATTAGGATCAAACAAGTCGATTTGGGCTCTATTTGGGTCAAACAAGTCCATTTGTGCTCCATTGGGACCAAAGAAGTACAAATTGGCCCAGTTAGGTCCTATATGACCTAACAAGTCCATTTGGGCTCTATTAGGATCAAACAAGTCCATTTGGGCAATATTAGGGTCAAACAAGTCCATTTGGACACCATTAGGACCAAAGAAGTACAAATTGGCCCAGTTAGGTCCTTTATGACCTAACAAGTCCATTTGGGCTCTACTAGGATCACACAAGTCAATTTGGGCTCTATTAGGATCAAACAAGTCCATTTGGGCTCCATTAGTACCAAAGAAGTACAAATTGGCCCAATTAGGTCCTATATGACCTAAAAAGTTCATTTGGGCTCTATTAGGATCAAACAAGTCCATTTGGGCTCCAATAGGACCCAAGAAGTACAAATTGGCACAGTTAGGTCCTTTATGACCTAACAAGTCCATTTGGGCTCTATTAGGATCAAACAAGTCCATTTGGGCAATATTAGGGTCAAACAAGTCCATTTGGGCTCCATTAGGACCAAAGAAGTACAAATTGGCCCAGTTAGGTCCTTTATGACCTAACAAGTCCATTTGGGCTCTACTAGGATCAACAAGTCAATTTGGGCTCTATTAGGATCAAACAAGTCCATTTGGGCTCCATTAGTACCAAAGAAGTACAAATTGGCCCAATTAGGTCCTATATGACCTAAAAAGTTCATTTGGGCTCTATTGGGATCAAACAAGTCCATTTGGGCTCCAATAGGACCCAAGAAGTACAAATTGGCACAGTTAGGTCCTTTATGACCTAACAAGTCCATTTGGGCTCTGCTAGGATCACACAAGTCCATTTGGGCTCTATTAGGATCAAATAAGTCCATTTGGGCTCCATTAGGACCAAAGAAGTACAAATTGACACAATTAGGTCCTATATGACCTAAAAAGTCCATTTGGGCTCTACTAGGATCAAAAAAGTCCATTTGGGCTCCAATAGGACCAAAGAAGTACAGATTGGCCCAGTTAGGCCCTATATGACCTGAAAAGTCCATTTTGGATCTATTATGATCAAAGAAGTCCATTTGGTCTCCAATAGAACCAAAGAAGTACAAATTGGCCCAGTTAGGTCCTATATGACCTAAAATGACCAGTTGGGCTGTATTAGGATCAAACAAGTCCATTTGGGCTCCAATAGGACCAAAGAAGTACAAATTGGCCCAGTTTGGTCCTATATGACCTAAAAAGTCCATTTGGGCTCTATTAGGATTAAACATGTCCATTTGGGCTCCAATAGGACCAAAGAAGTACAGATTGGCCCAGTTAGGTCCTATATGACTTAAAAAGTAAATTTTGGCTCTATTAGGATCAAACAAGTCCATTTGGGCTCCAATAGGACCAAAGAAGTACAAATTGGCCCAGATTAGTTCCTATATGACCTAAAATGTCCAGTTGGGCTCTATTAGGATCAAACAAGTCCATTTGGGCTCCAATAGAACCAAAGAAGTACAAATTGGCCCACTGATTAGGTCCTTTATGACCAAACATGTCCATTTGGGCTCTACTAGGATCACACAAGTCCATTTGGGCTCTATTAGGATCAAACAAGTCCATTTGGGCTCCATTAGGACCAAAGAAGTACAAATTGGCCCAATTAGGTCCTATATGACCTAAAAGTCCATTTGGGCTCAATTAGGATCAAACAAGTCCATTTGGGCTCCAATAGGACCAAAGACGTACAAATTGGCACAGTTAGGTCCTTAATGACCTAACAAGTCCATTTGGGCTCTATTAGGATCAAACAAGTCCATTTGGGCTCTATTAGGATCAAACAAGTCCATTTGGGCTCCATTAGGACCAAAGAAGTACAAATTGGCCCGATTAGGTCCTATATGACCTAAAAAGAGCATTTTGGCTCTATTAGAAGAAGTACAAATTGGCCCAGTTAGGTCCTATATGACCTAAAACGTCCATTTGGGCTCTATTAGGATCAAACAAGTCCATTTGGGCTCCAATAGGACCAAAGAAGTACAAATTGGCCCCGTTAGGTCCTATATGACCTAAAAAGTGCATTTTTACTCTATTAGGATCAAACAAGTCCATTTGGGCTCCAATAGGACCAAAGAAGTACAAATTGGCCCAGTTAGGTCTTATATGACCTAAAAAGTCCATTTGGGCTCTATTAGGTTCAAACAAGTCCATTTGGACTCTATTAGGATGAAACAATTCCATTTGGCCTCCATTAGGACCAAAGAAGTACAAATTGTCCCACTTAGGTCATATAGGTCCTAACAAGTCGATTTGGGCTCTATTAGGATCAAACAAGTCCATTTGGACTCCATTTGGACCAAAGAAGTACAAATTGGCCCAATTAGGTCCTTTATGACCTAACAAGTCCATTTGGGCTCTATTAGGATCAAACAAGTCCATTTGGGCGATATTAGGGTCAAACAAGTCCATTTGGGCTCCATTAGGACCAAAGAAGTACAAATTGGCCCAATTAGGTCCTATATGACCTAAAAAGTCCATTTGGGCTCTACTAGGATCAAACAAGTCCATTTGGGCCCAATAGGACCAAAGAAGTACAAATTGGCCCAGTTAGGTCCTATATGACCTAAAAAGTCCATTTGGGCTCTATTAGGTTCAAACAAGTCCATTTGGGCTACATTAGGACCAAAGATGTACAAATTGGCCCAGTTAGGTCCTATATGACCTAAAAAGTCCATTTGGGCTCTATTAGGTTCAAACAAGTCCATTTGGGCTACATTAGGACCCAAGATGTACAAATTGGCCCAGTTAGGTCCTATATGACCTAAAAAGTCCATTTGGGCTCTATTAGGTTCAAACAAGTCCATTTGGGCTACATTAGGACCAAAGATGTACTAATTGGCCCAGTTAGGTCCTATATGACCTAAAAAGTTCATTTGGGCTCTATTAGGTTCAAACAAGTCCATTTTGGCTCCAATAGGACCGAAGTAGTACAGATTGGCCCAGTTAGGTCCTTTTTAACCTAAAAAGTCCATTGGGGCTCAATTAGGATCAAACAAGTCCATTTGGGCTCCATTAGGACCAAAGAAGTACAAATTGGCCCAATTAGGTCCTATATGACCTAAAAAGTCCATTTGGGCTCTACTAGGATCAAAAAAGTCCATTTGGGCTCCAATAGGACCAAAGAAGTACAGATTGGCCCAGTTAGGTCCTATATGACCTGAAAAGTCCATTTTGGCTCTATTATGATCAAAGAAGTCCATTTGGTCTCCAATAGGACCAAAGAAGTACAAATTGGCCCAGTTAGGTCCTTTATGACCAAACATGTCCATTTGGGCTCTACTAGGATCACACAAGTCCATTTGGGCTCTATTAGGATCAAACAAGTCCATTTGGGCTCCATTAGGACCAAAGAAGTACAAATTGGCCCAATTAGGTCCTATATGACCTAAAAGTCCATTTGGGCTCTATTAGGATCAAACAAGTCCATTTGGGCTCCAATAGGACCAAAGACGTACAAATTGGCACAGTTAGGTCCTTAATGACCTAACAAGTCCATTTGGGCTCTATTAGGATCAAACAAGTCCATTTGGGCTCTATTAGGATCAAACAAGTCCATTTGGGCTCCATTAGGACCAAAGAAGTACAAATTGGCCCAGTTAGGTCCTATATGACCTAAAAAGAGCATTTTGGCTCTATTAGAAGAAGTACAAATTGGCCCAGTTAGGTCCTATATGACCTAAAACGTCCATTTGGGCTCTATTAGGATCAAACAAGTCCATTTGGGCTCCAATAGGACCAAAGAAGTACAAATTGGCCCCGTTAGGTCCTATATGACCTAAAAAGTGCATTTTTACTCTATTAGGATCAAACAAGTCCATTTGGGCTCCAATAGGACCAAAGAAGTACAAATTGGCCCAGTTAGGTCTTATATGACCTAAAAAGTCCATTTGGGCTCTATTAGGTTCAAACAAGTCCATTTGGAATCTATTAGGATGAAACAATTCCATTTGGCCTCCATTAGGACCAAAGAAGTACAAATTGTCCCACTTAGGTCATATAGGTCCTAACAAGTCGATTTGGGCTCTATTAGGATCAAACAAGTCCATTTGGACTCCATTTGGACCAAAGAAGTACAAATTGGCCCAATTAGGTCCTTTATGACCTAACAAGTCCATTTGGGCTCTATTAGGATCAAACAAGTCCATTTGGGCAATATTAGGGTCAAACAAGTCCATTTGGGCTCCATTAGGACCAAAGAAGTACAAATTGGCCCAATTAGGTCCTATATGACCTAAAAAGTCCATTTGGGCTCTACTAGGATCAAACAAGTCCATTTGGGCCCAATAGGACCAAAGAAGTACAAATTGGCCCAGTTAGGTCCTATATGACCTAAAAAGTCCATTTGGGCACTATTAGGATCAAACAAGTCCATTTGATCTCCAATAGGACCAAAGAAGTACAAATTGGCCCAGTTAGGTCCTATATGACCTAAAAAGTCCATTTGGGCTCTATTAGGTTCAAACAAGTCCATTTGGGCTACATTAGGACCAAAGATGTACAAATTGGCCCAGTTAGGTCCTATATGACCTAAAAAGTTCATTTGGGCTCTATTAGGTTCAAACAAGTCCATTTTGGCTCCAATAGGACCGAAGTAGTACAGATTGGCCCAGTTAGGTCCTTTTTAACCTAAAAAGTCCATTGGGGCTCAATTAGGATCAAACAAGTCCATTTGGGCTCCATTAGGACCAAAGAAGTACAAATTGGCCCAATTAGGTCCTATATGACCTAAAAAGTCCATTTGGGCTCTACTAGGATCAAAAAAGTCCATTTGGGCTCCAATAGGACCAAAGAAGTACAGATTGGCCCAGTTAGGTCCTATATGACCTGAAAAGTCCATTTTGGCTCTATTATGATCAAAGAAGTCCATTTGGTCTCCAATAGGACCAAAGAAGTACAAATTGGCCCAGTTAGGTCCTATATGCCCTAAAATGACCAGTTGGGCTGTATTAGGATCAAACAAGTCCATTTGGGCTCCAATAGGACCAAAGAAGTACAAATTGACCCAGTTTGGTCCCATATGACCTAAAAAGTCCATTTGGGCTCTATTAGGATTAAACATGTCCATTTGGGCTCCAATAGGACCAAAGAAGTACAGATTGGTCCAATTAGGTCCTATATGACTTAAAAAGTAAATTTTGGCTCTATTAGGATCAAACATGTCCATTTGGGCTCCAATAGGACCAAAGAAGTACAAATTGGCCCAGTTAATTCCTATATGACATAAAATGTCCAGTTGGGCTCTATTAGGATCAAACAAGTCCATTTGGGCTCCAATAGAACCAAAGAAGTACAAATTGGCCCAGTTAGGTCCTTTATGACCAAACATGTCCATTTGGGCTCTACTAGGATCACACAAGTCCATTTGGGCTCTATTAGGATCAAACAAGTCCATTTGGGCTCCATTAGGACCAAAGAAGTACAAATTGGCCCAATTAGGTCCTATATGACCTAAAAGTCCATTTGGGCTCTATTAGGATCAAACAAGTCCATTTGGGCTCCAATAGGACCAAAGAAGTACAAATTGGCATAGTTAGGTCCTTAATGACCTAACAAGTGCATTTGGGCTCTATTAGGATCAAACAAGTCCATTTGGGCTCTATTAGGATCAAACAAGTCCATTTGGGCTCCATTAGGACCAAAGAAGTACAAATTGGCCCAATTAGGTCCTATATGACCTAAAAGTCCATTTGGGCTCTATTAGGATCAAACAAGTCCATTTGGGCTCCAATAGGACCAAAGAAGTACAAATTGGCACAGTTAGGTCCTTAATGACCTAACAAGTCCATTTGGGCTCTATTAGGATCAAACAAGTCCATTTGGGCTCCAATAGGACCAAAGAAGTACAAATTCGACCAATTAGGTCCTATATGACCTAAAAAGTCCATTTGGGCTCTACTAGGATCAAAATTGTCCATTTGGGCTCCAATAGGACCAAAGAAGTACATATTGACCCAGTTAGGTCCTATATGACCTGAAAAGTCCATTTGGGCTCTATTATGATCAAACAAGTCCATTTGGTCTCCAATAGGACCAAAGAAGTACAAATTGGCCCAGTTAGGTCCTATAAGACCTAAAATGACCAGTTGGGCTGTATTAGGATCAAAAAAGTCCATTTGGGCTCCAATAGGACCAAAGAAGTACAAATTGGCCCAGTTTGGTCCTATATGACCTAAAAAGTCCATTTTGGCTCTATTAGGATCAAACAAGTCCATTTGGTCTCCAATAGGACCAAAGAAGTACAAATTGGCCCAGTTAGGTCCTATAAGACCTAAAATGACCAGTTGGGCTGTATTAGGATCAAACAAGTCCATTTGGGCTCCAATAGGACCAAAGAAGTAGAAATTGGCACAGTTAGGTCCTTAATGACCTAACAAGTGCATTTGGGCTCTATTAGGATCAAACAAGTCCATTTGGGCTCTATTAGGATCAAACAAGTCCATTTGGGCTCCATTAGGACCAAAGAAGTACAAATTGGCCCAATTAGGTCCTATATGATCTAAAAGTCCATTTCGGCTCTATTAGGATCAAACAAGTCCATTTGGGCTCCAATAGGACCAAAGAAGTACAAATTGGCACAGTTAGGTCCTTAATGACCTAACAAGTCCATTTGGGCTCTATTAGGATCAAACAAGTCCATTTGGGCTCTATTAGGATCAAACAAGTCCATTTGGGCTCCAATAGGACCAAAGAAGTACAAATTCGCCCAATTAGGTCCTATATAACCTAAAAAGTCCATTTGGGCTCTACTAGGATCAAAAAAGTCCATTTGGGCTCCAATAGGACCAAAGAAGTACATATTGACCCAGTTAGGTCCTATATGACCTGAAAAGTCCATTTGGGCTCTATTATGATCAAACAAGTCCATTTGGTCTCCAATAGGACCAAAGAAGTACAAATTGGCCCAGTTTGGTCCTATATGACCTAAAAAGTCCATTTTGGCTCTATTAGGATCAAACAAGTCCATTTGGTCTCCAATAGGACCAAAGAAGTACAAATTGGCCCAGTTAGGTCCTATAAGACCTAAAATGACCAGTTGGGCTGTATTAGGATCAAACAAGTCCATTTGGGCTCCAATAGGACCAAAGAAGTACAAATTGGCCCAGTTTGGTCCTATATGACCTAAAAAGTCCATTTTGGCTCTATTAGGATCAAACAACTCCATTTGGGCTCCACTAGGATCAAAGAAGTACAAATTGGACCACTTAGGTCCTATATGACCTAAAAAGTCCATTTGGGCTCTATTAGGATCAAACAAGTCCATTTGGGCTCTATTAGGGTCAAACAAGTTCATTTGTGCTCCATTAGGATTAAAGAAGTACAAATTGGCCCAATTAGGTCCTATATGACCTAAAAAGTCCATTTGGGAACTATTAGGATCAAACAAGTCCATTTGGGCTCCAATAGGACCAAAGAAGTACAAATTGGCACAGTTAGGTCCTTTATGACCTAACAAGTCCATTTCCACTCTATTAGGATCAAACAAGTCGATTTGGGCTCTATTTGGGTCAAACAAGTCCATTTGTGCTCCATTGGGACCAAAGAAGTACAAATTGGCCCAGTTAGGTCCTATATGACCTAACAAGTCCATTTGGGCTCTATTAGGATCAAACAAGTCCATTTGGGCAATATTAGGGTCAAACAAGTCCATTTGGGCTCCATTAGGACCAAAGAAGTACAAATTGGCCCAGTTAGGTCCTTTATGACCTAACAAGTCCATTTGGGCTTTACTAGGATCACAGAAGTCAATTTGGGCTCTATTAGAATCAAACAAGTCTATTTGGGCTCCATTAGTACCAAAGAAGTACAAATTGGCCCAATTAGGTCCTATATGACCTAAAAAGTTCATTTGGGCTCTATTAGGATCAAACAAGTCCATTTGGGCTCCAATAGGACCCAAGAAGTACAAATTGGCACAGTTAGGTCCTTTATGACCTAACAAGTCCATTTGGGCTCTACTAGGATCACACAAGTCCATTTGGGCTCTATTAGGATCAAATAAGTCCATTTGGGCTCCATTAGGACCAAAGAAGTACAAATTGACCCAATTAGGTCCTATATGACCTAAAAAGTCCATTTGGGCTCTACTAGGATCAAAAAAGTCCATTTGGGCTCCAATAGGACCAAAGAAGTACAGATTGGCCCAATTAGCTCCTATATGACCTGAAAAGTCCATTTTGGATCTATTATGATCAAAGAAGTCCATTTGGTCTCCAATAGGACCAAAGAAGTACAAATTGGCCCAGTTAGGTCCTATATGACCTAAAATGACCAGTTGGGCTGTATTAGGATCAAACAAGTCCATTTGGGCTCCAATAGGACCAAAGAAGTACAAATTGGCCCAGTTTGGTCCTATATGACCTAAAAAGTCCATTTGGGCTCTATTAGGATTAAACATGTCCATTTGGGCTCCAATAGAACCAAAGAAGTACAGATTGGCCCAGTTAGGTCCTATATGACTTAAAAAGTAAATTTTGGCTCTATTAGGATCAAACAAGTCCATTTGGGCTCCAATAGGACCAAAGAAGTACAAATTGGCCCAGTTAGTTCCTATATGACCTAAAATGTCCAGTTGGGCTCTATTAGGATCAAACAAGTCCATTTGGGCTCCAATAGAACCAAAGAAGTACAAATTGGCCCAGTTAGGTCCTTTATGACCAAACATGTCCATTTGGGCTCTACTAGGATCACACAAGTCCATTTGGGCTCTATTAGGATCAAACAAGTCCATTTGGGCTCCATTAGGACCAAAGAAGTACAAATTGGCCCAATTAGGTCCTATATGACCTAAAAGTCCATTTGGGCTCTATTAGGATCAAACAAGTCCATTTGGGCTCCAATAGGACCAAAGAAGTACAAATTGGCACAGTTAGGTCCTTAATGACCTAACAAGTCCATTTGGGCTCTATTAGGATCAAACAAGTCCATTTGGGCTCTATTAGGAACAAACAAGTCCATTTGGGCTCCATTAGGACCAAAGAAGTACAAATTGGCCCAGTTAGGTCCTATATGACCTAAAAAGAGCATTTTGGCTCTATTAGAAGAAGTACAAATTGGCCCAGTTAGGTCCTATATGACCTAAAACGTCCATTTGGGCTCTATTAGGATCAAACAAGTCCATTTGGGCTCCAATAGGACCAAAGAAGTACAAATTGGCCCCGTTAGGTCCTATATGACCTAAAAAGTGCATTTTTACTCTATTAGGATCAAACAAGTCCATTTGGGCTCCAATAGGACCAAAGAAGTACAAATTGGCCCAGTTAGGTCTTATATGACCTAAAAAGTCCATTTGGGCTCTATTAGGTTCAAACAAGTCCATTTGGACTCTATTAGGATGAAACAATTCCATTTGGCCTCCATTAGGACCAAAGAAGTACAAATTGTCCCACTTAGGTCATATAGGTCCTAACAAGTCGATTTGGGCTCTATTAGGATCAAACAAGTCCATTTGGACTCCATTTGGACCAAAGAAGTACAAATTGGCCCAATTAGGTCCTTTATGACCTAACAAGTCCATTTGGGCTCTATTAGGATCAAACAAGTCCATTTGGGCGATATTAGGGTCAAACAAGTCCATTTGGGCTCCATTAGGACCAAAGAAGTACAAATTGGCCCAATTAGGTCCTATATGACCTAAAAGTCCATTTGGGCTCTATTAGGATCAAACAAGTCCATTTGGGCTCCAATAGGACCAAAGAAGTACAAATTGGCATAGTTAGGTCCTTAATGACCTAACAAGTGCATTTGGGCTCTATTAGGATCAAACAAGTCCATTTGGGCTCTATTAGGATCAAACAAGTCCATTTGGGCTCCATTAGGACCAAAGAAGTACAAATTGGCCCAATTAGGTCCTATATGACCTAAAAGTCCATTTGGGCTCTATTAGGATCAAACAAGTCCATTTGGGCTCCATTAGGACCAAAGAAGTACAAATTGGCACAGTTAGGTCCTTAATGACCTAACAAGTCCATTTGGGCTCTATTAGGATCAAACAAGTCCATTTGGGCTCCAATAGGACCAAAGAAGTACAAATTCGACCAATTAGGTCCTATATGACCTAAAAAGTCCATTTGGGCTCTACTAGGATCAAAATTGTCCATTTGGGCTCCAATAGGACCAAAGAAGTACATATTGACCCAGTTAGGTCCTATATGACCTGAAAAGTCCATTTGGGCTCTATTATGATCAAACAAGTCCATTTGGTCTCCAATAGGACCAAAGAAGTACAAATTGGCCCAGTTAGGTCCTATAAGACCTAAAATGACCAGTTGGGCTGTATTAGGATCAAAAAAGTCCATTTGGGCTCCAATAGGACCAAAGAAGTACAAATTGGCCCAGTTTGGTCCTATATGACCTAAAAAGTCCATTTTGGCTCTATTAGGATCAAACAAGTCCATTTGGTCTCCAATAGGACCAAAGAAGTACAAATTGGCCCAGTTAGGTCCTATAAGACCTAAAATGACCAGTTGGGCTGTATTAGGATCAAACAAGTCCATTTGGGCTCCAATAGGACCAAAGAAGTAGAAATTGGCACAGTTAGGTCCTTAATGACCTAACAAGTGCATTTGGGCTCTATTAGGATCAAACAAGTCCATTTGGGCTCTATTAGGATCAAACAAGTCCATTTGGGCTCCATTAGGACCAAAGAAGTACAAATTGGCCCAATTAGGTCCTATATGATCTAAAAGTCCATTTGGGCTCTATTAGGATCAAACAAGTCCATTTGGGCTCCAATAGGACCAAAGAAGTACAAATTGGCACAGTTAGGTCCTTAATGACCTAACAAGTCCATTTGGGCTCTATTAGGATCAAACAAGTCCATTTGGGCTCTATTAGGATCAAACAAGTCCATTTGGGCTCCAATAGGACCAAAGAAGTACAAATTCGCCCAATTAGGTCCTATATAACCTAAAAAGTCCATTTGGGCTCTACTAGGATCAAAAAAGTCCATTTGGGCTCCAATAGGACCAAAGAAGTACATATTGACCCAGTTAGGTCCTATATGACCTGAAAAGTCCATTTGGGCTCTATTATGATCAAACAAGTCCATTTGGTCTCCAATAGGACCAAAGAAGTACAAATTGGCCCAGTTTGGTCCTATATGACCTAAAAAGTCCATTTTGGCTCTATTAGGATCAAACAAGTCCATTTGGTCTCCAATAGGACCAAAGAAGTACAAATTGGCCCAGATTAGGTCCTATAAGACCTAAAATGACCAGTTGGGCTGTATTAGGATCAAACAAGTCCATTTGGGCTCCAATAGGACCAAAGAAGTACAAATTGGCCCAGTTTGGTCCTATATGACCTAAAAAGTCCATTTTGGCTCTATTAGGATCAAACAACTCCATTTGGGCTCCACTAGGATCAAAGAAGTACAAATTGGACCACTTAGGTCCTATATGACCTAAAAAGTCCATTTGGGCTCTATTAGGATCAAACAAGTCCATTTGGGCTCTATTAGGGTCAAACAAGTTCATTTGTGCTCCATTAGGATTAAAGAAGTACAAATTGGCCCAATTAGGTCCTATATGACCTAAAAAGTCCATTTGGGAACTATTAGGATCAAACAAGTCCATTTGGGCTCCAATAGGACCAAAGAAGTACAAATTGGCACAGATTAGGTCCTTTATGACCTAACAAGTCCATTTCCACTCTATTAGGATCAAACAAGTCGATTTGGGCTCTATTTGGGTCAAACAAGTCCATTTGTGCTCCATTGGGACCAAAGAAGTACAAATTGGCCCAGTTAGGTCCTATATGACCTAACAAGTCCATTTGGGCTCTATTAGGATCAAACAAGTCCATTTGGGCAATATTAGGGTCAAACAAGTCCATTTGGGCTCCATTAGGACCAAAGAAGTACAAATTGGCCCAGTTAGGTCCTTTATGACCTAACAAGTCCATTTGGGCTTTACTAGGATCACAGAAGTCAATTTGGGCTCTATTAGAATCAAACAAGTCTATTTGGGCTCCATTAGTACCAAAGAAGTACAAATTGGCCCAATTAGGTCCTATATGACCTAAAAAGTTCATTTGGGCTCTATTAGGATCAAACAAGTCCATTTGGGCTCCAATAGGACCCAAGAAGTTCAAATTGGCACAGTTAGGTCCTTTATGACCTAACAAGTCCATTTGGGCTCTACTAGGATCACACAAGTCCCTTTGGGCTCTATTAGGATCAAATAAGTCCATTTGGGCTCCATTAGGACCAAAGAAGTACAAATTGACCCAATTAGGTCCTATATGACCTAAAAAGTCCATTTGGGCTCTACTAGGATCAAAAAAGTCCATTTGGGCTCCAATAGGACCAAAGAAGTACAGATTGGCCCAATTAGGTCCTATATGACCTGAAAAGTCCATTTTGGATCTATTATGATCAAAGAAGTCCATTTGGTCTCCAATAGGACCAAAGAAGTACAAATTGGCCCAGTTAGGTCCTATATGACCTAAAATGACCAGTTGGGCTGTATTAGGATCAAACAAGTCCATTTGGGCTCCAATAGGACCAAAGAAGTACAAATTGGCCCAGTTTGGTCCTATATGACCTAAAAAGTCCATTTGGGCTCTATTAGGATTAAACATGTCCATTTGGGCTCCAATAGAACCAAAGAAGTACAGATTGGCCCAGTTAGGTCCTATATGACTTAAAAAGTAAATTTTGGCTCTATTAGGATCAAACAAGTCCATTTGGGCTCCAATAGGACCAAAGAAGTACAAATTGGCCCAGTTAGTTCCTATATGACCTAGAATGTCCAGTTGGGCTCTATTAGGATCAAACAAGTCCATTTGGGCTCCAATAGAACCAAAGAAGTACAAATTGGTCCAGTTAGGTCCTTTATGACCAAACATGTCCATTTGGGCTCTACTAGGATCACACAAGTCCATTTGGGCTCTATTAGGATCAAACAAGTCCATTTGGGCTCCATTAGGACCAAAGAAGTACAAATTGGCCCAATTAGGTCCTATATGACCTAAAAGTCCATTTGGGCTCTATTAGGATCAAACAAGTCCATTTGGGCTCCAATAGGACCAAAGAAGTACAAATTGGCCCAGTTAGGTCCTTAATGACCTAACAAGTCCATTTGGGCTCTATTAGGATCAAACAAGTCCATTTGGGCTCTATTAGGAACAAACAAGTCCATTTGGGCTCCATTAGGACCAAAGAAGTACAAATTGGCCCAGTTAGGTCCTATATGACCTAAAAAGAGCATTTTGGCTCTATTAGAAGAAGTACAAATTGGCCCAGTTAGGTCCTATATGACCTAAAACGTCCATTTGGGCTCTATTAGGATCAAACAAGTCCATTTGGGCTCCAATAGGACCAAAGAAGTACAAATTGGCCCCGTTAGGTCCTATATGACCTAAAAAGTGCATTTTTACTCTATTAGGATCAAACAAGTCCATTTGGGCTCCAATAGGACCAAAGAAGTACAATTTTGCCCAGATTTGTATTTTATGACCTAAAAAGTCCATTTGGGCTCTATTAGGTTCAAACAAGTCCATTTGGACTCTATTAGGATGAAACAATTCCATTTGGCCTCCATTAGGACCAAAGAAGTACAAATTGTCCCACTTAGGTCATATAGGTCCTAACAAGTCGATTTGGGCTCTATTAGGATCAAACAAGTCCATTTGGACTCCATTTGGACCAAAGAAGTACAAATTGGCCCAATTAGGTCCTTTATGACCTAACAAGTCCATTTGGGCTCTATTAGGATCAAACAAGTCCATTTGGGCGATATTAGGGTCAAACAAGTCCATTTGGGCTCCATTAGGACCAAAGAAGTACAAATTGGCCCAATTAGGTCCTATATGACCTAAAAAGTCCATTTGGGCTCTACTAGGATCAAACAAGTCCATTTGGGCCCAATAGGACCAAAGAAGTACAAATTAGCCCAGATTAGGTCCTATATGACCTAAAAAGTCCATTTGGGCTCTATTAGGTTCAAACAAGTCCATTTGGGCTACATTAGGACCAAAGATGTACAAATTGGCCCAGTTAGGTCCTATATGACCTAAAAAGTTCATTTGGGCTCTATTAGGTTCAAACAAGTCCATTTTGGCTCCAATAGGACCGAAGTAGTACAAATTGGCCCAGTTAGGTCCTTTTTAACCTAAAAAGTCCATTTGGGCTCTATTAGGATCAAACAAGCCCATTTGGGCACCAATAGGACCAAAGAAGTACAATTGGGCCGTTCGGGGCAATGGGCCCAATTAGGTCCTAAAAAGTCGATTTGGGCTTTATTTTGATCAAACAAGTGCATTTGGGCTCCATTAGGACCAAAGAAGTACAAATTGGCCCAGTTAGGTCCTATATGACCTAAAAAGTGCATTTTGGCTATATTAGGATCAAACAAGTCCATTTGGGCACCAATAGGACCAAAGAAGTACAAATTGGCCCAGTTAGGTCCTTTATGACCTAACAAGTCCATTTGGGCTCTGTTAGGATCAAAAAAGTCCATTTGGGCTTTATTAGGGTCAAACAAGTCCATTTGGGCTCTATTAGGACCAAAGAAGTACAAATTGGCCCAGTTAGGTCCTTTATGACCTAACAAGTCCATTTGGGCTCTACTTGGATCACACAAGTCCATTTGGGCTCTATTAGGATCAAACAAGTCCATTTGGGCTCCATTAGGACCAAAGAAGTACAAATTGGCCCAGTTAGGTCCTATATGACCTAAAAAGAGCATTTTGGCTCTATTAGAAGAAGTACAAATTGGCCCAGTTAGGTCCTATATGACCTAAAACGTCCATTTGGGCTCTATTAGGATCAAACAAGTCCATTTGGGCTCCAATAGGACCAAAGAAGTACAAATTGGCCCCGTTAGGTCCTATATGACCTAAAAAGTGCATTTTTACTCTATTAGGATCAAACAAGTCCATTTGGGCTCCAATAGGACCAACGAAGTACAAATTGGCCCAGTTAGGTCTTATATGACCTAAAAAGTCCATTTGGGCTCTATTAGGTTCAAACAAGTCCATTTGGACTCTATTAGGATGAAACAATTCCATTTGGCCTCCATTAGGACCAAAGAAGTACAAATTGTCCCACTTAGGTCATATAGGTCCTAACAAGTCGATTTGGGCTCTATTAGGATCAAACAAGTCCATTTGGACTCCATTTGGACCAAAGAAGTACAAATTGGCCCAATTAGGTCCTTTATGACCTAACAAGTCCATTTGGGCTCTATTAGGATCAAACAAGTCCATTTGGGCAATATTAGGGTCAAACAAGTCCATTTGGGCTCCATTAGGACCAAAGAAGTACAAATTGGCCCAATTAGGTCCTATATGACCTAAAAAGTCCATTTGGGCTCTACTAGGATCAAACAAGTCCATTTGGGCCCAATAGGACCAAAGAAGTACAAATTGGCCCAGTTAGGTCCTATATGACCTAAAAAGTCCATTTGGGCACTATTAGGATCAAACAAGTCCATTTGGTCTCCAATAGGACCAAAGAAGTACAAATTGGCCCAGTTAGGTCCTATATGACCTAAAAAGTCCATTTGGGCTCTATTAGGTTCAAACAAGTCCATTTGGGCTACATTAGGACCAAAGATGTACAAATTGGCCCAGTTAGGTCCTATATGACCTAAAAAGTTCATTTGGGCTCTATTAGGTTCAAACAAGTCCATTTTGGCTCCAATAGGACAGTAGTAGTACAGATTGGCCAATTTAGGTCCTTTTTAACCTAAAAAGTCCATTGGGGCTCAATTAGGATCAAACAAGTCCATTTGGGCTCCATTAGGACCAAAGAAGTACAAATTGGCCCAATTAGGTCCTATATGACCTAAAAAGTCCATTTGGGCTCTACTAGGATCAAAAAAGTCCATTTGGGCTCCAATAGGACCAATGTAGTACAGTTTGTCCCAGATTAGGTCCTATATGACCCGAAAAGTCCATTTTGGCTCTATTATGATCAAAGAAGTCCATTTGGTCTCCAATAGGACCAAAGAAGTACAAATTGGCCCAGATTAGGTCCTATATGACCTAAAATGACCAGTTGGGCTGTATTAGGATCAAACAAGTCCATTTGGGCTCCAATAGGACCAAAGAAGTACAAATTGGCCCAGTTTGGTCCCATATGACCTAAAAAGTCCATTTGGGCTCTATTAGGATTAAACATGTCCATTTGGGCTCCAATAGGACCAAAGAAGTACAGATTGGTCCAATTAGGTCCTATATGACTTAAAAAGTAAATTTTGGCTCTATTAGGATCAAACATGTCCATTTGGGCTCCAATAGGACCAAAGAAGTACAAATTGGCCCAGATTAGTTCCTATATGACATAAAATGTCCAGTTGGGCTCTATTAGGATCAAACAAGTCCATTTGGGCTCCAATAGAACCAAAGAAGTACAAATTGGCCCAGTTAGGTCCTTTATGACCAAACATGTCCATTTGGGCTCTACTAGGATCACACAAGTCCATTTGGGCTCTATTAGGATCAAACAAGTCCATTTGGGCTCCATTAGGACCAAAGAAGTACAAATTGGCCCAATTAGGTCCTATATGACCTAAAAGTCCATTTGGGCTCTATTAGGATCAAACAAGTCCATTTGGGCTCCAATAGGACCAAAGAAGTACAAATTGGCATAGTTAGGTCCTTAATGACCTAACAAGTGCATTTGGGCTCTATTAGGATCAAACAAGTCCATTTGGGCTCTATTAGTATCAAACAAGTCCATTTGGGCTCCATTAGGACCAAAGAAGTACAAATTGGCCCAATTAGGTCCTATATGACCTAAAAGTCCATTTGGGCTCTATTAGGATCAAACAAGTCCATTTGGGCTCCAATAGGACCAAAGAAGTACAAATTGGCACAGTTAGGTCCTTAATGACCTAACAAGTCCATTTGGGCTCTATTAGGATCAAACAAGTCCATTTGGGCTCCAATAGGACCAAAGAAGTACAATTGGGCCGTTCGGGGCAATGGGCCCAATTAGGTCCTAAAAAGTCGATTTGGGCTTTATTTTGATCAAACAAGTGCATTTGGGCTCCATTAGGACCAAAGAAGTACAAATTGGCCCAGTTTGGTCCTATATGACCTAAAAAGTCCATTTGGGCTCTATTAGGATTAAACATGTCCATTTGGGCTCCAATAGAACCAAAGAAGTACAGATTGGCCCAGTTAGGTCCTATATGACTTAAAAAGTAAATTTTGGCTCTATTAGGATCAAACAAGTCCATTTGGGCTCCAATAGGACCAAAGAAGTACAAATTGGCCCAGTTAGTTCCTATATGACCTAGAATGTCCTGTTGGGCTCTATTAGGATCAAACAAGTCCATTTGGGCTCCAATAGAACCAAAGAAGTACAAATTGGTCCAGTTTGGTCCTTTATGACCAAACATGTCCATTTGGGCTCTACTAGGATCACACAAGTCCATTTGGGCTCTATTAGGATCAAACAAGTCCATTTGGGCTCCATTAGGACCAAAGAAGTACAAATTGGCCCAATTAGGTCCTATATGACCTAAAAGTCCATTTGGGCTCTATTAGGATCAAACAAGTCCATTTGGGCTCCAATAGGACCAAAGAAGTACAAATTGGCCCAGTTAGGTCCTTAATGACCTAACAAGTCCATTTGGGCTCTATTAGGATCAAACAAGTCCATTTGGGCTCTATTAGGAACAAACAAGTCCATTTGGGCTCCATTAGGACCAAAGAAGTACAAATTGGCCCAGTTAGGTCCTATATGACCTAAAAAGAGCATTTTGGCTCTATTAGAAGAAGTACAAATTGGCCCAGTTAGGTCCTATATGACCTAAAACGTCCATTTGGGCTCTATTAGGATCAAACAAGTCCATTTGGGCTCCAATAGGACCAAAGAAGTACAAATTGGCCCCGTTAGGTCCTATATGACCTAAAAAGTGCATTTTTACTCTATTAGGATCAAACAAGTCCATTTGGGCTCCAATAGGACCAAAGAAGTACAAATTGGCCCAGTTAGGTCTTATATGACCTAAAAAGTCCATTTGGGCTCTATTAGGTTCAAACAAGTCCATTTGGACTCTATTAGGATGAAACAATTCCATTTGGCCTCCATTAGGACCAAAGAAGTACAAATTGTCCCACTTAGGTCATATAGGTCCTAACAAGTCGATTTGGGCTCTATTAGGATCAAACAAGTCCATTTGGACTCCATTTGGACCAAAGAAGTACAAATTGGCCCAATTAGGTCCTTTATGACCTAACAAGTCCATTTGGGCTCTATTAGGATCAAACAAGTCCATTTGGGCGATATTAGGGTCAAACAAGTCCATTTGGGCTCCATTAGGACCAAAGAAGTACAAATTGGCCCAATTAGGTCCTATATGACCTAAAAAGTCCATTTGGGCTCTACTAGGATCAAACAAGTCCATTTGGGCCCAATAGGACCAAAGAAGTACAAATTGGCCCAGTTAGGTCCTATATGACCTAAAAAGTCCATTTGGGCTCTATTAGGTTCAAACAAGTCCATTTGGGCTACATTAGGACCAAAGATGTACAAATTGGCCCAGTTAGGTCCTATATGACCTAAAAAGTTCATTTGGGCTCTATTAGGTTCAAACAAGTCCATTTTGGCTCCAATAGGACCGAAGTAGTACAAATTGGCCCAGTTAGGTCCTTTTTAACCTAAAAAGTCCATTTGGGCTCTATTAGGATCAAACAAGCCCATTTGGGCACCAATAGGACCAAAGAAGTACAATTGGGCCGTTCGGGGCAATGGGCCCAATTAGGTCCTAAAAAGTCGATTTGGGCTTTATTTTGATCAAACAAGTGCATTTGGGCTCCATTAGGACCAAAGAAGTACAAATTGGCCCGATTAGGTCCTATATGACCTAAAAAGTGCATTTTGGCTATATTAGGATCAAACAAGTCCATTTGGGCACCAATAGGACCAAAGAAGTACAAATTGGCCCGAGTTAGGTCCTTTATGACCTAACAAGTCCATTTGGGCTCTGTTAGGATCAAAAAAGTCCATTTGGGCTTTATTAGGGTCAAACAAGTCCATTTGGGCTCTATTAGGACCAAAGAAGTACAAATTGGCCCAGTTAGGTCCTTTATGACCTAACAAGTCCATTTGGGCTCTACTTGGATCACACAAGTCCATTTGGGCTCTATTAGGATCAAACAAGTCCATTTGGGCTCCATTAGGACCAAAGAAGTACAAATTGGCCCAGTTAGGTCCTATATGACCTAAAAAGAGCATTTTGGCTCTATTAGAAGAAGTACAAATTGGCCCAGTTAGGTCCTATATGACCTAAAACGTCCATTTGGGCTCTATTAGGATCAAACAAGTCCATTTGGGCTCCAATAGGACCAAAGAAGTACAAATTGGCCCCGTTAGGTCCTATATGACCTAAAAAGTGCATTTTTACTCTATTAGGATCAAACAAGTCCATTTGGGCTCCAATAGGACCAACGAAGTACAAATTGGCCCAGTTAGGTCTTATATGACCTAAAAAGTCCATTTGGGCTCTATTAGGTTCAAACAAGTCCATTTGGACTCTATTAGGATGAAACAATTCCATTTGGCCTCCATTAGGACCAAAGAAGTACAAATTGTCCCACTTAGGTCATATAGGTCCTAACAAGTCGATTTGGGCTCTATTAGGATCAAACAAGTCCATTTGGACTCCATTTGGACCAAAGAAGTACAAATTGGCCCAATTAGGTCCTTTATGACCTAACAAGTCCATTTGGGCTCTATTAGGATCAAACAAGTCCATTTGGGCAATATTAGGGTCAAACAAGTCCATTTGGGCTCCATTAGGACCAAAGAAGTACAAATTGGCCCAATTAGGTCCTATATGACCTAAAAAGTCCATTTGGGCTCTACTAGGATCAAACAAGTCCATTTGGGCCCAATAGGACCAAAGAAGTACAAATTGGCCCAGTTAGGTCCTATATGACCTAAAAAGTCCATTTGGGCACTATTAGGATCAAACAAGTCCATTTGGTCTCCAATAGGACCAAAGAAGTACAAATTGGCCCAGTTAGGTCCTATATGACCTAAAAAGTCCATTTGGGCTCTATTAGGTTCAAACAAGTCCATTTGGGCTACATTAGGACCAAAGATGTACAAATTGGCCCAGTTAGGTCCTATATGACCTAAAAAGTTCATTTGGGCTCTATTAGGTTCAAACAAGTCCATTTTGGCTCCAATAGGACCGAAGTAGTACAGATTGGCCCAGTTAGGTCCTTTTTAACCTAAAAAGTCCATTGGGGCTCAATTAGGATCAAACAAGTCCATTTGGGCTCCATTAGGACCAAAGAAGTACAAATTGGCCCAATTAGGTCCTATATGACCTAAAAAGTCCATTTGGGCTCTACTAGGATCAAAAAAGTCCATTTGGGCTCCAATAGGACCAAAGAAGTACAGATTGGCCCAGTTAGGTCCTATATGACCTGAAAAGTCCATTTTGGCTCTATTATGATCAAAGAAGTCCATTTGGTCTCCAATAGGACCAAAGAAGTACAAATTGGCCCAGTTAGGTCCTATATGACCTAAAATGACCAGTTGGGCTGTATTAGGATCAAACAAGTCCATTTGGGCTCCAATAGGACCAAAGAAGTACAAATTGGCCCAGTTTGGTCCCATATGACCTAAAAAGTCCATTTGGGCTCTATTAGGATTAAACATGTCCATTTGGGCTCCAATAGGACCAAAGAAGTACAGATTGGTCCAATTAGGTCCTATATGACTTAAAAAGTAAATTTTGGCTCTATTAGGATCAAACATGTCCATTTGGGCTCCAATAGGACCAAAGAAGTACAAATTGGCCCAGTTAGTTCCTATATGACATAAAATGTCCAGTTGGGCTCTATTAGGATCAAACAAGTCCATTTGGGCTCCAATAGAACCAAAGAAGTACAAATTGGCCCAGTTAGGTCCTTTATGACCAAACATGTCCATTTGGGCTCTACTAGGATCACACAAGTCCATTTGGGCTCTATTAGGATCAAACAAGTCCATTTGGGCTCCATTAGGACCAAAGAAGTACAAATTGGCCCAATTAGGTCCTATATGACCTAAAAGTCCATTTGGGCTCTATTAGGATCAAACAAGTCCATTTGGGCTCCAATAGGACCAAAGAAGTACAAATTGGCATAGTTAGGTCCTTAATGACCTAACAAGTGCATTTGGGCTCTATTAGGATCAAACAAGTCCATTTGGGCTCTATTAGTATCAAACAAGTCCATTTGGGCTCCATTAGGACCAAAGAAGTACAAATTGGCCCAATTAGGTCCTATATGACCTAAAAGTCCATTTGGGCTCTATTAGGATCAAACAAGTCCATTTGGGCTCCAATAGGACCAAAGAAGTACAAATTGGCACAGTTAGGTCCTTAATGACCTAACAAGTCCATTTGGGCTCTATTAGGATCAAACAAGTCCATTTGGGCTCCAATAGGACCAAAGAAGTACAAATTCGACCAATTAGGTCCTATATGACCTAAAAAGTCCATTTGGGCTCTACTAGGATCAAAATTGTCGATTTGGGCTCCAATAGGACCAAAGTAGTACATATTGACCCAGTTAGGTCCTATATGACCTGAAAAGTCCATTTGGGCTCTATTATGATCAAACAAGTCCATTTGGTCTCCAATAGGACCAAAGAAGTACAAATTGGCCCAGTTAGGTCCTATAAGACCTAAAATGACCAGTTGGTCTGTATTAGGATCAAAAAAGTCCATTTGGGCTCCAATAGGACCAAAGAAGTACAAATTGGCCCAGTTTGGTCCTATATGACCTAAAAAGTCCATTTTGGCTCTATTAGGATCAAACAAGTCCATTTGGTCTCCAATAGGACCAAAGAAGTACAAATTGGCCCAGTTAGGTCCTATAAGACCGAAAATGACCAGTTGGGCTGTATTAGGATCAAACAAGTCCATTTGGGCTCCAATAGGACCAAAGAAGTAGAAATTGGCACAGTTAGGTCCTTAATGACCTAACAAGTGCATTTGGGCTCTATTAGGATCAAACAAGTCCATTTGGGCTCTATTAGGATCAAACAAGTCCATTTGGGCTCCATTAGGACCAAAGAAGTACAAATTGGCCCAATTAGGTCCTATATGATCTAAAAGTCCATTTGGGCTCTATTAGGATCAAACAAGTCCATTTGGGCTCCAATAGGACCAAAGAAGTACAAATTGGCACAGTTAGGTCCTTAATGACCTAACAAGTCCATTTGGGCTCTATTAGGATCAAACAAGTCCATTTGGGCTCTATTAGGATCAAACAAGTCCATTTGGGCTCCAATAGGACCAAAGAAGTACAAATTCGCCCAATTAGGTCCTATATAACCTAAAAAGTCCATTTGGGCTCTACAAGGATCAAAAAAGTCCATTTGGGCTCCAATAGGACCAAAGAAGTACATATTGACCCAGTTAGGTCCTATATGACCTGAAAAGTCCATTTGGGCTCTATTATGATCAAACAAGTCCATTTGGTCTCCAATAGGACCAAAGAAGTACAAATTGGCCCAGTTTGGTCCTATATGACCTAAAAAGTCCATTTTGGCTCTATTAGGATCAAACAAGTCCATTTGGTCTCCAATAGGACCAAAGAAGTACAAATTGGCCCCGATTAGGTCCTATAAGACCTAAAATGACCAGTTGGGCTGTATTAGGATCAAACAAGTCCATTTGGGCTCCAATAGGACCAAAGAAGTACAAATTGGCCCAGTTTGGTCCTATATGACCTAAAAAGTCCATTTTGGCTCTATTAGGATCAAACAACTCCATTTGGGCTCCACTAGGATCAAAGAAGTACAAATTGGACCACTTAGGTCCTATATGACCTAAAAAGTCCATTTGGGCTCTATTAGGATCAAACAAGTCCATTTGGGCTCTATTAGGGTCAAACAAGTTCATTTGTGCTCCATTAGGATTAAAGAAGTACAAATTGGCCCAATTAGGTCCTATATGACCTAAAAAGTCCATTTGGGAACTATTAGGATCAAACAAGTCCATTTGGGCTCCAATAGGACCAAAGAAGTGCAAATTGGCACAGTTAGGTCCTTTATGACCTAACAAGTCCATTTCCACTCTATTAGGATCAAACAAGTCGATTTGGGCTCTATTTGGGTCAAACAAGTCCATTTGTGCTCCATTGGGACCAAAGAAGTACAAATTGGCCCAGTTAGGTCCTATATGACCTAACAAGTCCATTTGGGCTCTATTAGGATCAAACAAGTCCATTTGGGCAATATTAGGGTCAAACAAGTCCATTTGGGCTCCATTAGGACCAAAGAAGTACAAATTGGCCCAGTTAGGTCCTTTATGACCTAACAAGTCCATTTGGGCTTTACTAGGATCACAGAAGTCAATTTGGGCTCTATTAGAATCAAACAAGTCTATTTGGGCTCCATTAGTACCAAAGAAGTACAAATTGGCCCAATTAGGTCCTATATGACCTAAAAAGTTCATTTGGGCTCTATTAGGATCAAACAAGTCCATTTGGGCTCCAATAGGACCCAAGAAGTACAAATTGGCACAGTTAGGTCCTTTATGACCTAACAAGTCCATTTGGGCTCTACTAGGATCACACAAGTCCATTTGGGCTCTATTAGGATCAAATAAGTCCATTTGGGCTCCATTAGGACCAAAGAAGTACAAATTGACCCAATTAGGTCCTATATGACCTAAAAAGTCCATTTGGGCTCTACTAGGATCAAAAAAGTCCATTTGGGCTCCAATAGGACCAAAGAAGTACAGATTGGCCCAGTTAGGTCCTATATGACCCGAAAAGTCCATTTTGGATCTATTATGATCAAAGAAGTCCATTTGGTCTCCAATAGGACCAAAGAAGTACAAATTGGCCCAGTTAGGTCCTATATGACCTAAAATGACCAGTTGGGCTGTATTAGGATCAAACAAGTCCATTTGGGCTCCAATAGGACCAAAGAAGTACAAATTGGCCCAGTTTGGTCCTATATGACCTAAAAAGTCCATTTGGGCTCTATTAGGATTAAACATGTCCATTTGGGCTCCAATAGAACCAAAGAAGTACAGATTGGCCCAGTTAGGTCCTATATGACTTAAAAAGTAAATTTTGGCTCTATTAGGATCAAACAAGTCCATTTGGGCTCCAATAGGACCAAAGAAGTACAAATTGGCCCAGTTAGTTCCTATATGACCTAAAATGTCCAGTTGGGCTCTATTAGGATCAAACAAGTCCAATTGGGCTCCAATTGAACCAAAGAAGTACAAATTGGCCCAGTTAGGTCCTTTATGACCAAACATGTCCATTTGGGCTCTACTAGGATCACACAAGTCCATTTGGGCTCTATTAGGATCAAACAAGTCCATTTGGGCTCCATTAGGACCAAAGAAGTACAAATTGGCCCAGTTAGGTCCTTAATGACCTAACAAGTCCATTTGGGCTCTATTAGGATCAAACAAGTACATTTGGGCTCTATTAGGAACAAACAAGTCCATTTGGGCTCCATTAGGACCAAAGAAGTACAAATTGGCCCAGTTAGGTCCTATATGACCTAAAAAGAGCATTTTGGCTCTATTAGAAGAAGTACAAATTGGCCCAGTTAGGTCCTATAAGACCTAAAACGTCCATTTGGGCTCTATTAGGATCAAACAAGTCCATTTGGGCTCCAATTGGACCAAAGAAGTACAAATTGGCCCCGTTAGGTCCTATATGACCTAAAAAGTGCATTTTTACTCTATTAGGATCAAACAAGTCCATTTGGGCTCCAATAGGACCAAAGAAGTACAAATTGGCCCAGTTAGGTCTTATATGACCTAAAAAGTCCATTTGGGCTCTATTAGGTTCAATCAAGTCCATTTGGACTCTATTAGGATGAAACAATTCCATTTGGCCTCCATTAGGACCAAAGAAGTACAAATTGTCCCACTTAGGTCATATAGGTCCTAACAAGTCGATTTGGGCTCTATTAGGATCAAACAAGTCCATTTGGACTCCATTTGGACCAAAGAAGTACAAATTGGCCCAATTAGGTCCTTTATGACCTAACAAGTCCATTTGGGCTCTATTAGGATCAAACAAGTCCATTTGGGCGATATTAGGGTCAAACAAGTCCATTTGGGCTCCATTAGGACCAAAGAAGTACAAATTGGCCCAATTAGGTCCTATATGACCTAAAAAGTCCATTTGGGCTCTACTAGGATCAAACAAGTCCATTTGGGCCCAATAGGACCAAAGAAGTACAAATTGGCCCAGTTAGGTCCTATATGACCTAAAAAGTCCATTTGGGCTCTATTAGGTTCAAACAAGTCCATTTTGGCTCCAATAGCACCGAAGTAGTACAAATTGGCCCAGTTAGGTCCTTTTTAACCTAAAAAGTCCATTTGGGCTCTATTAGGATCAAACAAGCCCATTTGGGCACCAATAGGACCAAAGAAGTACAATTGGGCCGTTCGGGGCAATGGGCCCAATTAGGTCCTAAAAAGTCGATTTGGGCTTTATTTTGATCAAACAAGTGCATTTGGGCTCCATTAGGACCAAAGAAGTACAAATTGGCCCAGTTAGGTCCTATATGACCTAAAAAGTGCATTTTGGCTATATTAGGATCAAACAAGTCCATTTGGGCACCAATAGGACCAAAGAAGTACAAATTGGCCCAGTTAGGTCCTTTATGACCTAACAAGTCCATTTGGGCTCTGTTAGGATCAAAAAAGTCCATTTGGGCTTTATTAGGGTCAAACAAGTCCATTTGGGCTCTATTAGGACCAAAGAAGTACAAATTGGCCCAGTTAGGTCCTTTATGACCTAACAAGTCCATTTGGGCTCTACTTGGATCACACAAGTCCATTTGGGCTCTATTAGGATCAAACAAGTCCATTTGGGCTCCATTATGACCAAAGAAGTACAAATTGGCCCAATTAGGTCCTATATGACCTAAAAAGTCCATTTGGGCTCTATTAGGATCAAACAAGTCCATTTGGGCTCCAATAGGACCAAAGAAGTACAAATTGGCCCAGTTAGGTCCTTTATGACCTAACAAGTCCATTTGGGCTCTACTAGGATCACACAAGTCCATTTGGGCTCTATTAGGATCAAACAAGTCCATTTGGGCTCCATTAGGACCAAAGAAGTACAAATTGGCCCAATTAGGTCCTATATGACCTAAAAAGTCCATTTGGGCTCTACTAGGATCAAAAAAGTCCATTTGGGCTCCAATAGGACCAAAGAAGTACAAATTGGCCCAGTTAGGTCCTATATGACCTGAAAAGTCCATTTGGGCTCTATTATGATCAAACAAGTCCATTTGGTCACCAATAGGACCAAAGAAGTACAAATTGGCACAGTTAGATCCTTTATGACCTAACAAGTCCATTTGGGCTCTATTAGGATCAAACAAGTCGATTTGGGCTATATTAGGGTCAAACAAGTCCATTTGTGCTCCATTAGGACCAAAGAAGTACAAATTGGCCCAGTTAGGTCCTATATGACCTAACAAGTCCATTTGGGCTCTATTAGGATCAAACAAGTCCATTTGGGCAATATTAGGGTCAAACAAGTCCATTTGGGCTCCATTAGGACCAAAGAAGTACAAATTGGCCCAGTTAGGTCCTTTATGACCTAACAAGTCCATTTGGGCTCTACTAGGATCACACAAGTCAATTTGGGCTCTATTAGGATCAAACAAGTCCATTTGGGCTCCATTAGTACCAAAGAAGTACAAATTGGCCGAATTAGGTCCTATATGACCTAAAAAGTTCATTTGGGCTCTATTATGATCAAACAAGTACATTTGGGCTCCAATTGGACCCAAGAAGTACAAATTGGCACAGTTAGGTCCTTTATGACCTAACAAGTCCATTTGGGCTCTACTAGGATCACACAAGTCCATTTGGGCTATATTAGGATCAAACAAGTCCATTTGGGCTCCATTAGGACCAAAGAAGTACAAATTGGCCCAATTAGGTCCTATATGACCTAAAAAGTCCATTTGGGCTCTACTAGGATCAAAAAAGTCCATTTGGGCTCCAATAGGACCAAAGAAGTACAGATTGGCCCAGTTAGGTCCTATATGACCTGGAAAGTCCATTTTGGCTCTATTATGATCAAAGAAGTCCATTTGGTCTCCAATAGGACCAAAGAAGTACAAATTGGCCCAGTTAGGTCCTATATGACCTAAAATGACCAGTTGGGCTGTATTAGGATCAAACAAGTCCATTTGGGCTCCAAAAGGACCAAAGAAGTACAAATTGGCCCAGTTTGGTCCTATATGATCTAAAAAGTCCATTTGGGCTCTATTAGGATTAAACATGTCCATTTGGGCTCCAATAGGACCAAAGAAGTACAGATTGGTCCAATTAGGTCCTATATGACTTAAAAAGTAAATTTTGGCTCTATTAGGATCAAACAAGTCCATTTGGGCTCCAATAGGACCAAAGAAGTACAAATTGCCCCAGTTAGTTCCTATATGACCTAAAATGTCCAGTTGGGCTCTATTAGGATCAAACAAGTCCATTTGGGCTCCAATAGAACCAAAGAAGTACAAATTGGCCCAGTTAGGTCCTTTATGACCAAACATGTCCATTTGGGCTCTACTAGGATCACACAAGTCCATTTGGGCTCTATTAGGATCAAACAAGTCCATTTGGGCTCCATTAGGACCAAAGAAGTACAAATTGGCCCAATTAGGTCCTATATGACCTAAAAAGTCCATTTGGGCTCTACTAGGATCAAACAAGTCCATTTGGGCCCAATAGGACCAAAGAAGTACAAATTGGCCCAGTTAGGTCCTATATGACCTAAAAAGTCCATTTGGGCTCTATTAGGTTCAAACAAGTCCATTTGGGCTACATTAGGACCAAAGATGTACAAATTGGCCTAGTTAGGTCCTATATGACCTAAAAAGTTCATTTGGGCTCTATTAGGTTCAAACAAGTCCATTTTGGCTCCAATAGGACCGAAGTAGTACAAATTGGCCCAGTTAGGTCCTTTTTAACCTAAAAAGTCCATTTGGGCTCTATTAGGATCAAACAAGCCCATTTGGGCACCAATAGGACCAAAGAAGTACAATTGGGCCGTTCGGGGCAATGGGCCCAATTAGGTCCTAAAAAGTCGATTTGGGCTTTATTTTGATCAAACAAGTGCATTTGGGCTCCATTAGGACCAAAGAAGTACAAATTGGCCCCGATTAGGTCCTATATGACCTAAAAAGTGCATTTTGGCTATATTAGGATCAAACAAGTCCATTTGGGCACCAATAGGACCAAAGAAGTACAAATTGGCCCAGATTAGGTCCTTTATGACCTAACAAGTCCATTTGGGCTCTGTTAGGATCAAAAAAGTCCATTTGGGCTTTATTAGGGTCAAACAAGTCCATTTGGGCTCTATTAGGACCAAAGAAGTACAAATTGGCCCAGTTAGGTCCTTTATGACCTAACAAGTCCATTTGGGCACTACTTGGATCACACAAGTCCATTTGGGCTCTATTAGGATCAAACAAGTCCATTTGGGCCCCATTATGACCAAAGAAGTACAAATTGGCCCAATTAGGTCCTATATGACCTAAAAAGTCCATTTGGGCTCTATTAGGATCAAACAAGTCCATTTGGGCTCCAATAGGACCAAAGAAGTACAAATTGGCCCAGTTAGGTCCTTTATGACCTAACAAGTCCATTTGGGCTCTACTAGGATCACACAAGTCCATTTGGGCTCTATTAGGATCAAACAAGTCCATTTGGGCTCCATTAGGACCAAAGAAGTACAAATTGGCCCAATTAGGTCCTATATGACCTAAAAAGTCCATTTGGGCTCTACTAGGATCAAAAAAGTCCATTTGGGCCCCAATAGGACCAAAGAAGTACAAATTGGCCCAGTTAGGTCCTATATGACCTGAAAAGTCCATTCGGGCTCTATTATGATCAAACAAGTCCATTTGGTCTCCAATAGGACCAAAGAAGTACAAATTGGCACAGTTAGATCCTTTATGACCTAACAAGTCCATTTGGGCTCTATTAGGATCAAACAAGTCGATTTGGGCTATATTAGGGTCAAACAAGTCCATTTGTGCTCCATTAGGACCAAAGAAGTACAAATTGGCCCAGTTAGGTCCTATATGACCTAACAAGTCCATTTGGGCTCTATTAGGATCAAACAAGTCCATTTGGGCAATATTAGGGTCAATCAAGTCCATTTGGGCTCCATTAGGACCAAAGAAGTACAAATTGGCCCAGTTAGGTCCTTTATGACCTAACAAGTCCATTTGGGCTCTACTAGGATCACACAAGTCAATTTGGGCTCTATTAGGATCAAACAAGTCCATTTGGGCTCCATTAGTACCAAAGAAGTACAAATTGGCCGAATTAGGTCCTATATGACCTAAAAAGTTCATTTGGGCTCTATTATGATCAAACAAGTACATTTGGGCTCCAATAGGACCCAAGAAGTACAAATTGGCACAGTTAGGTCCTTTATGACCTAACAAGTCCATTTGGGCTCTACTAGGATCACACAAGTCCATTTGGGCTATATTAGGATCAAACAAGTCCATTTGGGCTCCATTAGGACCAAAGAAGTACAAATTGGCCCAATTAGGTCCTATATGACCTAAAAAGTCCATTTGGGCTCTACTAGGATCAAAAAAGTCCATTTGGGCTCCAATAGGACCAAAGAAGTACAGATTGGCCCAGTTAGGTCCTATATGACCTGGAAAGTCCATTTTGGCTCTATTATGATCAAAGAAGTCCATTTGGTCTCCAATAGGACCAAAGAAGTACAAATTGGCCCAGTTAGGTCCTATATGACCTAAAATGACCAGTTGGGCTGGATTAGGATCAAACAAGTCCATTTGGGCTCCAAAAGGACCAAAGAAGTACAAATTGGCCCAGTTTGGTCCTATATGACCTAAAAAGTCCATTTGGGCTCTATTAGGATTAAACATGTCCATTTGGGCTCCAATAGGACCAAAGAAGTACAGATTGGTCCAATTAGGTCCTATATGACTTAAAAAGTAAATTTTGGCTCTATTAGGATCAAACAAGTCCATTTGGGCTCCAATAGGACCAAAGAAGTACAAATTGCCCCAGTTAGTTCCTATATGACCTAAAATGTCCAGTTGGGCTCTATTAGGATCAAACAAGTCCATTTGGGCTCCAATAGAACCAAAGAAGTACAAATTGGCCCAGTTAGGTCCTTTATGACCAAACATGTCCATTTGGGCTCTACTAGGATCACACAAGTCCATTTGGGCTCTATTAGGATCAAACAAGTCCATTTGGGCTCCATTAGGACCAAAGAAGTACAAATTGGCCCAATTAGGTCCTATATGACCTAAAAAGTCCATTTGGGCTCTACTAGGATCAAACAAGTCCATTTGGGCCCAATAGGACCAAAGAAGTACAAATTGGCCCAGTTAGGTCCTATATGACCTAAAAAGTCCATTTGGGCTCTATTAGGTTCAAACAAGTCCATTTGGGCTACATTAGGACCAAAGATGTACAAATTGGCCCAGTTAGGTCCTATATGACCTAAAAAGTTCATTTGGGCTCTATTAGGTTCAAACAAGTCCATTTTGGCTCCAATAGGACCGAAGTAGTACAAATTGGCCCAGTTAGGTCCTTTTTAACCTAAAAAGTCCATTTGGGCTCTATTAGGATCAAACAAGCCCATTTGGGCACCAATAGGACCAAAGAAGTACAATTGGGCCGTTCGGGGCAATGGGCCCAATTAGGTCCTAAAAAGTCGATTTGGGCTTTATTTTGATCAAACAAGTGCATTTGGGCTCCATTAGGACCAAAGAAGTACAAATTGGCCCAGTTAGGTCCTATATGACCTAAAAAGTGCATTTTGGCTATATTAGGATCAAACAAGTCCATTTGGGCACCAATAGGACCAAAGAAGTACAAATTGGCCCAGTTAGGTCCTTTATGACCTAACAAGTCCATTTGGGCTCTGTTAGGATCAAAAAAGTCCATTTGGGCTTTATTAGGGTCAAACAAGTCCATTTGGGCTCTATTAGGACCAAAGAAGTACAAATTGGCCCAGTTAGGTCCTTTATGACCTAACAAGTCCATTTGGGCTCTACTTGGATCACACAAGTCCATTTGGGCTCTATTAGGATCAAACAAGTCCATTTGGGCCCCATTATGACCAAAGAAGTACAAATTGGCCCAATTAGGTCCTATATGACCTAAAAAGTCCATTTGGGCTCTATTAGGATCAAACAAGTCCATTTGGGCTCCAATAGGACCAAAGAAGTACAAATTGGCCCAGTTAGGTCCTTTATGACCTAACAAGTCCATTTGGGCTCTACTAGGATCACACAAGTCCATTTGGGCTCTATTAGGATCAAACAAGTCCATTTGGGCTCCATTAGGACCAAAGAAGTACAAATTGGCCCAATTAGGTCCTATATGACCTAAAAAGTCCATTTGGGCTCTACTAGGATCAAAAAAGTCCATTTGGGCTCCAATAGGACCAAAGAAGTACAAATTGGCCCAGATTAGGTCCTATATGACCTGAAAAGTCCATTTGGGCTCTATTATGATCAAACAAGTCCATTTGGTCTCCAATAGGACCAAAGAAGTACAAATTGGCACAGTTAGATCCTTTATGACCTAACAAGTCCATTTGGGCTCTATTAGGATCAAACAAGTCGATTTGGGCTATATTAGGGTCAAACAAGTCCATTTGTGCTCCATTAGGACCAAAGAAGTACAAATTGGCCCAGTTAGGTCCTATATGACCTAACAAGTCCATTTGGGCTCTATTAGGATCAAACAAGTCCATTTGGGCAATATTAGGGTCAAACAAGTCCATTTGGGCTCCATTAGGACCAAAGAAGTACAAATTGGCCCAGTTAGGTCCTTTATGACCTAACAAGTCCATTTGGGCTCTACTAGGATCACACAAGTCAATTTGGGCTCTATTAGGATCAAACAAGTCCATTTGGGCTCCATTAGTACCAAAGAAGTACAAATTGGCCGAATTAGGTCCTATATGACCTAAAAAGTTCATTTGGGCTCTATTAGGATCAAACAAGTACATTTGGGCTCCAATAGGACCCAAGAAGTACAAATTGGCACAGTTAGGTCCTTTATGACCTAACAAGTCCATTTGGGCTCTACTAGGATCACACAAGTCCATTTGGGCTATATTAGGATCAAACAAGTCCATTTGGGCTCCATTAGGACCAAAGAAGTACAAATTGGCCCAATTAGGTCCTATATGACCTAAAAAGTCCATTTGGGATCTACTAGGATCAAAAAAGTCCATTTGGGCTCCAATAGGACCAAAGAAGTACAGATTGGCCCAGTTAGGTCCTATATGACCTGGAAAGTCCATTTTGGCTCTATTATGATCAAAGAAGTCCATTTGGTCTCCAATAGGACCAAAGAAGTACAAATTGGCCCAGTTAGGTCCTATATGACCTAAAATGACCAGTTGGGCTGTATTAGGATCAAACAAGTCCATTTGGGCTCCAAAAGGACCAAAGAAGTACAAATTGGCCCAGTTTGGTCCTATATGACCTAAAAAGTCCATTTGGGCTCTATTAGGATTAAACATGTCCATTTGGGCTCCAATAGGACCAAAGAAGTACAGATTGGTCCAATTAGGTCCTATATGACTTAAAAAGTAAATTTTGGCTCTATTAGGATCAAACAAGTCCATTTGGGCTCCAATAGGACCAAAGAAGTACAAATTGCCCCAGTTAGTTCCTATATGACCTAAAATGTCCAGTTGGGCTCTATTAGGATCAAACAAGTCCATTTGGGCTCCAATAGAACCAAAGAAGTACAAATTGGCCCAGTTAGGTCCTTTATGACCAAACATGTCCATTTGGGCTCTACTAGGATCACACAAGTCCATTTGGGCTCTATTAGGATCAAACAAGTCCATTTGGGCTCCATTAGGACCAAAGAAGTACAAATTGGCCCAATTAGGTCCTATATGACCTAAAAGTCCATTTGGGCTCTATTAGGATCAAACAAGTCCATTTGGGCTCCAATAGGACCAAAGAAGTACAAATTGGCACAGTTAGGTCCTTAATGACCTAACAAGTCCATTTGGGCTCTATTAGGATCAAACAAGTCCATTTGGGCTCTATTAGGATCAAACAAGTCCATTTGGGCTCCATTAGGACCAAAGAAGTACAAATTGGCCCAATTAGGTCCTATATGACCTAAAAGTCCATTTGGGCTCTATTAGGATCAAACAAGTCCATTTGGGCTCCAATAGGACCAAAGAAGTACAAATTGGCACAGTTAGGTCCTTAATGACCTAACAAGTCCATTTGGGCTCTATTAGGATCAAACAAGTCCATTTGGGCTCTATTAGGATCAAACAAGTCCATTTGGGCTCCAATAGGACCAAAGAAGTACAAATTCGCCCAATTAGGTCCTATATGACCTAAAAAGTCCATTTGGGCTCTACTAGGATCGAAAAAGTCCATTTGGGCTCCAATAGGACCAAAGAAGTACAAATTGACCCAGCTAGGTCCTATATGACCTGAAAAGTCCATTTGGGCTCTATTATGATCAAACAAGTCCATTTGGTCTCCAATAGGACCAAAGAAGTACAAATTGGCCCAGTTAGGTCCTATAAGACCTAAAATGACCAGTTGGGCTGTATTAGGATCAAACAAGTCCATTTGGGCTCCAATAGGACCAACGAAGTACAAATTGGCCCAGTTTGGTCCTATATGACCTAAAAAGTCCATTTTGGCTCTATTAGGATCAAACAAGTCCATTTGGGCTCCATTAGGACCAAAGATGTACAAATTGGCCCAGTTAGGTCATATATGACCTAAAAAGTCCATTTGGGCTCTATTAGGTTCAAACAATTCCATTTGGGCTCCATTGTAATCATCTCACGCAAATAGACTTGTTATTCAAACCCTATACCCTAATTTTGATGACCTAACAAGTCCATTTGGGCTCTATTAGGATCAAACAAGTCCATTTGGGCTCCTTTAGGACCAAATATGTACAAATTGAACCAGTTAGGTTCTATATGACCTAAAAAGTCCATTTGGGCTCTATTAGGTTCAAACTAGTCCATTTTGGCTCCAATAGGACCAAAGTAGTACAAATTGGCCCAGTTAGGTCCTTTTTGACCTAAAACGTCCATTTGGGGTCTATTAGGATCAAACAAGCCCATTGGGGCTCCAATAGGACAAAAGAAGTACAATTGGGCCGGTCGGGGCAATGGGCCTAATTAGGTCATAACAAGTCGATTTGGGCTTTATTTTGATCAAACAAGTGCATTTGGGTTCCATTTGGACCAAAGAAGTACAAATTGGCCCAGTTAGGTCCTATATGACCTAAAAATTGCATTTTGGCTCTATTAGGATCAAACAAGTCCATTTGGGCTCCAATAGGACTAAAGATGTACAAATTGGCCTAGTTAGGTCCTTTATGACCTAACAAGTCCATTTGGGCTCTGTTAGGATCAAACAAGGCCATTTGGGCTCTATTAGGGTCAAACAAGTCTATTTGGGCTCCATTAGGACCAAAGAAGTACAAATTGACCCAGTTAGGTCCTTTATGACCTTACATGTCCATTTGGGCTCTACTAGGATCACACAAGTTCATTTGGGCTCTATTAGGATCAAATAAGTCCATTTGGGCTCCATTAGGACCAAAGAAGTACAAATTGGCCCAATTAGGTCCTATATGACCTAAAAGTCCCTTTGGGCTCTATTAGGATCAAACAAGTACATTTGGACTCCAATAGGACCAAAGAAGTACAAATTGGCACAGTTAGGTCCTTTATGACCTAACAAGTCCATTTGGGGTCTATTAGGATCAAACAAGTCCATTTGGGCAATATTAGGATCAAACAAGTCCATTTGGGCTCCAATAGGACCAAAGAAGTACAAATTGGCCCTGTTAGGTCCTTTATGACCTAACAGGTCCATTTGGGCTCCGTTAGGATCAAACAAGTCCATTTTGGCTCTATTAGGGTCAAACAAGTCCATTTGGGCTCCATTAGGACCAAAGAAGTACAAATTGGCCCAGTTAGGTCCTTTATGACCTAACAAGTCCATTTTGGGCTCTATTAGGGTCAAACAAGTCCATTTGGGCTCTATTAGGATCAAACAAGTCCATTTGGGCTCCATTAGGGTCAAACAAGTACATTTGGGCCCCATTAGGACCAAAGAAGTATAAATTGGCCCAGTTAGGTCCTATATGACCTAAAAAGTCCATTTGGGCTCTATTAGGATTAAACATGTCCATTTGGGCTCCAATAGGACCAAAGAAGTACAGATAGACCCAGTTAGGTCCTATATGACTTAAAAAGTAAATTTTGGCTCTATTAGGATCAAACAAGTCCATTTGGGCTCCAATAGGACCAAAGAAGTACACATTGGCCCAGTTAGTTCCTATATGACCTAAAATGTCCAGTTGGGCTCTATTAGGATCAAACAAGTCCATTTGGGCTCCAATAGAACCAAAGAAGTACTAATTGGCCCAGTTAGGTCCTTTATGACCTAACATGTCCATTTGGGCTCTACTAGGATCACACAAGTCCATTTGGGCTCTATTAGGATCAAACAAGTCCATTTGGGCTCCATTAGGACCAAAGAAGTACAAATTGGCCCAATTAGGTCCTATATGACCTAAAAGTCCATTTGGGCTCTATTAGGATCAAACAAGTCCATTTGGGCTCCAATAGGACCAAAGAAGTACAAATTGGCACAGTTAGGTCCTTTATGACCTAACAAGTCCATTTGGGCTCTATTAGGATCAAACAAATCCATTTGGGCTCTATTAGGATCAAACAAGTCCATTTGGGCTCCATTAGGATCAAAGAAGTACAAATTGGCCCAGTTAGGTCCTTTATGACCTAACACGTCCATTTGGGCTCTACTAG
Organism: Sophora flavescens; assembly: GCA_030762895.1. NCBI lineage: Eukaryota > Viridiplantae > Streptophyta > Magnoliopsida > Fabales > Fabaceae > Sophora > Sophora flavescens. Next base: position 3,202,313 of record JAUPTC010000010.1, on the reverse strand, counting down.
GATCACACAAGTCCATTTGGGCTCCATTAGGATAAACAAATCCATTTGGGCTCCAATTGGACCAAAGAAGTACAAATTGGCCCAGTTAGGTCCTATATGACCTAAAAAGTACATTTTGGCCTTAATTGGGCACAAACAACTCCATTTGGGCTCCAATAGGACCAAAGAAGTACAAATTGACCCAGTTAGGTCCTATATGACCCAAAAAGTGTATTTTAGCTCTATTAGGATCAAACAAGTCCATTTGGGCTCCAATAGGACCAAAGAAGTACAAATTGGCCCAGTTAGGTCCTATATGACCTAAAAATTCCATTTGGGCTCCATTAGGATCAAACAAGTCCATTTGGGCTCCAATAGGACCAAAGAAGTACAAATTGGCCCAGTTAGGTCGTATATGACCTAAAAAGTCCATTTGGGCTCCATTAGGATCAAACAAGTCCATTTGGGCTCCAATATGACCTAACAAGTCCATTTGGGCTCTATTAGGATCAAACAAATCCATTTGGGCTCTATTAGGATCAAACAAGTCCATTTGGGCTCCATTAGGATCAAAGAAGAGCAAATTGACCCAGTTTGGTCCTATATGACCTAAAAAGTGCATTTTCGCCCTATTAGAAGAAGTACAAATTGGCCCAGTTAGGTCCTATATGACCTAAAACGTCCATTTGGGCTCCAATAGGACAAAGAAGTACAAATTGGCCACGTTAGGTCCTATATGACCTAAAAAGTGCATTTTGACTCTATTAGGATCAAGCAAGTCCATTTGGGCTCCAATAGGACCAAAGAAGTACAAATTGGCCCAGTTAGGTCTTATATGACCTAAAAAGTCCATTTGGGCTCTATTAAGTTCAAACAAGTCCATTTGGACTCTATTAGGATGAAACAATTCCATTTGGCCTCCATTAGGACCAAAGAAGTACAAATTGTCCCACTTAGGTCATATAGGCCCTAACAAGTCGATTTGGGCTCTATTAGGATCAAACAAGTCCATTTAGACTCCATTTGGACCAAAGAAGTACAAATTGGCCCAATTAGGTCCTTTATGACCTAACAAGTCCATTTGGGCTCTATTAGGATCAAACAAGTCCATTTGGGCAACATTAGGGTCAAACAAGTCCATTTGGGCTCCATTAGGACCAAAGAAGTACAAATTGGCCTAGTTAGGTCCTTTATGACCTAACAAGTCCATTTGGGCTCTACTAGGATCACACAAGTCAATTTGGGCTCTATTAGGATCAAACAAGTCCATTTAGGCTCCATTAGTACCAAAGAAGTACAAATTGGCCCAATTAGGTCCTATATGACCTAAAAAGTTCATTTGGGCTCTATTAGGATCAAACAAGTCCATTTGGGCTCCAATAGGACCCAAGAAGTACAAATTGGTACAGTTAGGTCCTTTATGACCTAACAAGTCCATTTGGGCTCTATTAGGATCAAACAAGTCCATTTGGGCTCTATTAGGGTCAAACAAGTCCATTTGGGCTCCATTAGGACCAAAGAAGTACAAATTGGCCCAGTTAGGTCCTATATGACCGAAAAAGTCCATTTGGGCTCTATTAGGATTAAACATGTCCATTTGGGCTCCAATAGGACCAAAGAAGTACAGATTGGCCCAGTTAGGTCCTATATGACTTAAAAAGTAAATTTTGGCTCTATTAGGATCATACAAGTCCATTTGGGCTCCAATAGAACCAAAGACGTACAAATTGGCCCACTTAGGTCCTTTTTGACCTAATATGTCCATTTGGGCTCTATTAGGATCAAACAAGTCCATTTGGGCTCTATTAGGATCAAACAAGTCCATTTTGGCTCCAATAGGACCAAAGAAGTACAAATTGGCCCAGTTAGGTCCTATATGACCTAAAAAGTGCATTTTGGCTCTATTAGGATCAAACAAGCCCATTTGGGCTCCAATAGGACCAAAGAAGGACAATTGGGCCGATCGGGGCAATGGGCCCAATTAGGTCCTAACAAGTCGATTTGGGCTTTATTAGTTTCAAACAAGTGCATTTGGGATCCATTAGGACCAAAGAAGTACAAATTGGCCCAGTTAGGTCCTATATGTCCTAAAAAGTCCATTTGGGCTCTATTAGGATCAAACAGGTCCATTTGGGCTCCATTAGGACCAAAGAAGTACAAATTGGCCCAGTTAGGTCCTATATGATCTAAATCGTCCATTTGGGCTCCACTACGATCAAACAAGTCCATTTGGGCTCTATTAGGACCAAAGAAGTACAATTGGGCCGATCATGGCAATTGGCCCAATTAGGTCCTAAATAGTTCAGTTGGGCTCTATTAGGATCAAACAAGTCCATTTGGGCTCCAATAGGACCAAAGAAGTACAAATTGGCCCAGTTAGGTCCTATATGACCTAAAAAGTACATTTGGGCTCTATTAGGATCAAACAAGTCCATTTGGGCTCCAATATGACCAAAGAAGTACAAATTGGCCCAGTTAGGTCCTATATGACCTAAAATGTCCAGTTGGGCTCTATTAGGATCAAACAAGTCCATTTGGGTTCCAATAGGACCAAAAAGTACAAATTGGCTCAGTTAGGTCCTATATGACCTTAAAAGTCCATTTGGGCTCTATTAGGATCAAACAAGTCCATTTGGGCTCCAATAGGACCAAAGAAGTACAAATTGGCCCAGTTAGGTCCTATATGACCTAAAAAGTCCATTTGGTCTCTATTAGGATCAAACAAGTCCATTTGGGCTCCAATAGGACCAAAGAAGTACAAATTGGCCCAGTTAGGTCCTATATGACCTAAAATGTCCAGTTGGGCTCTATTACGATTAAATAAGTCCATTTGGGCTCCAATAGGACCAAAGAACTACAAATTGGCACAGTTAGGTCATTTATGACCTAACAAGTCCATTTGGGCTCTATTAGGATCAAACAAGTCCATTTGGGCTCTATTAGGGTCAAACAAGTGGATTTGGGCTCCATTAGGACCAAAGAAATACAAATTGGCCCAGTTAGGTTCTATATGACCTAAAAAGTCCATTTGGGGCTCTATTAGGATCAAACAAGTCCATTTGGGCTTCAATAGGACCAAAGAAGTACAAATTGACCCAGTTAGGTCCCATATAACCTAAAAAGGTCATTTGGGCTCTATTAGGATCAAACAAACCCATTTAGGCTACAATAGGACCAAAGAAGCACAAATTGGCCCAGTTAGGACCTATTTGACCTAAAAAGTGCATTTTGGCCCTATTAGGATCAAACAAGTCCATTTGGGCTCCAATAGGACCAAAGAAGAACAAATTGGCCCAGATAGGTCCTATATGACCTAAAAAGTCCATTTGGGCTCTATTAGGATCAAACAAGTCCATTTGGGCTCCAATAGGACCAAACAAGTACAAATAGGCCCAGTTAGGTCCTGTATGACCTAAAAAGTGTATTTTGGCTCTATTAGGATCAAACAAGTCCATTTGGCCTCCAGTAGGACCAAAGAAGTACAAATTGGCCCATATAGGTCCTATATGACCTAAAAAGTCCATTTGTGCTCTATTAGGATCAAACAAGTCCATTTGGGCTCAATTAGGGTCAAACAAGTCCATTTGGGCTCTATTAGGACCAAAGAAGTACAAATTGGCCCAGTTAGGTCCTATAGGACCTAAAAAGTGCATTTTGGCTCTATTAGGATCCAACAAGTCCATTTGGGCTCCAATAGGACCAAAGAAGTTCAAATTGGCCCAGATAGGTCCTATATGACCTAAAAAGTCCATTTGGGCTCTATTAGGATCAAACAAGTCCATTTGGGCTCCAATAGGACCAAAGAAGTACAAATTGGCCCAGTTAGGTCCTATATGACCTAAAAAGTGCATTTTGGCTCTATGAGGATCAAACAAGTCCATTTGGGATCTATTAGGATCAAACAAGTCCATTTGGGCTTTATTAGGGTCAAACAAGTCCATTTGGGATCCATTAGGACCAAAGAAGTACAAATTGGCCCAGTTAGGTCCTTTATGACCTAACAAGTCCATTTGGACTCTATTAGGATCAAACAAGTCCATTTGGGCTCTATTAGGGTCAAAAAAGTCCATTTGGGCTCCATTAGGACCAAAGAAATACAAATTGGCCCAGTTAGGTTCTATATGACCTAAAAAGTCCATTTGGGGCTCTATTAGGATCAAACAATTCCATTTGGGCTCCAAAAGGACCAATGAAGTACAAATTGGCCCAGTTAGGTCCTATATGACCTAAAAAGTGCATTTGGGCTCTATTAGGATCAAACAAGTCCATTTGGGCTCCAATTGGACCAAAAAAGGACAAATTGGCCCAGTTAGGTCCTATATGATCTAAAATGTCCAGTTGGGCTCTATTAGGATCAAACAAGACCATTTGGGCTCAAATAGGACCAAAGAAGTACAAATTGGCCCAGTTAGGTCCTATATGAGCTAAAAAGTCCATTTGGGCTCTATTGGGTTCAAACAAGTCCATTTGGGCTCCGTTAGGGCCAAAGAATTACAATTGGGCCGTTCGGGGGAATTGGCCCAATTAGGTCCAAAAAGTACATTTGGGCTCTATTAGGATCAAACAAGTCCATTTAGGATCCAATAGGTCCAAAGAAGTAAAAATTGGCCCAGTTAGGTCCTATATGACCTAAAAAGTCCATTTGGGCTCTATTAGGACCAAACAAGTCCATTTGGGATCTAATAGGACCAAAGAAGTACAAATTGGCACAGTTGGGTCCTTTATGACCTAACAAGTCCATTTGGGCTCTATTAAGATCAAACAAGTCCATTTGGGCTCTATTAGGGTCAAACAAGTCCATTTGGGCTCCATTAGGACCAAAGAAATACAAATTGGCCCAGTTAGGTTCTATATGACATAAAAAGTCCATTTGGGGCTCTATTAGGATCAAACAAGTCCATTTGGGCTCCAAAAGGACTAAAGAAGTACAAATTGGCCCAGTTAGGTCCTATATGACCTAAAAAGTGCATTTTGGCTCTATTAGGTTCAAACAAGTCCATTTAGGCTCCAATAGCACCAAAGAAGGACAAATTGGCCCAGTTAGGTCCTTTATGACCTAAAATGTCCAGTTGGGCTCTATTAGGATCAAACAAGACCATTTGGGCTCCAATAGGACCAAAAAAGTACAAATTGGCCCAGTTAGGTCCTATATGACCTAAAAAGTCCATTTGGGCTCTATTTGGTTAAAACAAGTCCATTTGGGCTCCATTAGGGCCAAAGAATTACAATTGGGCCGTTCGGGGCAATTGGCCCAATTAGGTCCAAATAGTACCTTTGGGCTCTATTAGGATCAAACAAGTCCATTTGGGCTCCAATAGGTCCAAAGAAGTAAAAATTGACCCAGTTAGGTCCTATATGACCTAAAAAGTCCATTTGGGCTCTATTAGGATCAAACAAGTCCATTTGGGATCTAATAGGACCAAAGAAGTACAAATTGGCACAGTTAGGTCCTTTATGACCTAACAAGTCCATTTGGGCTCTATTAGGATCAAACAAGTCCATTTGGGCTCTATTAGGGTCAAACAAGTCCATTTGGGCTCCATTTGGACCAAAGAAGTACAAATTGGCCCAGTTAGGTCCTATATGACCTAAAACGTCCATTTGGGCTCCACTAGGATCAAACAAGTCGATTTGGGCTCTATTAGGATCAAACAAGTACATTTGGCCTCCGTTAGGATCAAAGAAGTACAAATTGGCCCACTTAGGTCATATATGACCTAAAAAGTCCATTTGGGCTCCAATAGGACCAAAGAAGTACAAATTGGCCCAGTTAGGTTCTATATGACCAAAAAAGTGCATTTTGGCTCTATTAGGATCAAACAAGTCCATTTGGGCTCCAATAGGACCAATGAAGTACAAATTGGTCCAGTTAGGTCCTACATGACCTAAAAAGTCCATTTGGCCTCTATTAGGATCAAACAAGTCCATTTGGACTCTATTAGGGTCAAACAATTCCATTTGGGCTCCATTAGGACCAAAGAAGTACAAATTGGCCCAGTTAGGTCCTATATGACCTAAAAAGTACATTTTGGCTCTATTAGGATCAAACAAGTCCATTTTGGCTCCAATAGGACCAAAGAATTACAAATTGGCCCAGTTAGGTCCTATATGACCTAAAAAGTCCATTTGGGCTCTATTAGGTTCAAACAAGTCCATTTTGGCTCCAATAGGACCAAAGTAGTACAAATTGGCCCTGTTAGGTCCTATATTACCTGAAAAGTGCATTTTGGCTCTATTAGGATCAAACAAGACCATTTGGGCTCCAATAGGATCAAAGAAGTACAAATTGGCCCAGTTAGGTCCTATATGACCTAAAAAGTCCATTTGGGCTCTATTAGGATCAAACAAGTCCATATGGGCCGATCGGGCGATTGGCCCAACTAGGTCGTAACAAGTCCATCTGGGCTCTATTAGGATCAAACAAGTCCATTTGGGCTCCATTAGGACCAAAGAATTATAATTGGGCCGTTCGGGGCAATTGGCCTAACTAGTTTCTAACAAGTCGATTGGGGCTCAATAAGGATCAAACAAGTCCATTTGGACTCCATTGGGACCAAAGAAGAACAAATTGGACTAGTTAGGTCCTATATGACCGAAAAAGTCCATTTGGGCTCTATTAGGATCAAACAAGTCCATTTGGGATCTAATAGGACCAAATAAGTACAAACTGACCCAGTTAGGTCCTTTATGACCTAAAAAGTCCATTTGCGCTCTATTAGGATCAAACAGGTCCATTTGGACTTCATTAGGACCAAAGAATTACAAATTGGCCCAGTTAGGTCCTTTATGACCTAACACGTCCATATGGGCTCTATTAGGATCAAACAAGTCCATTGGGGCTCTATTAGGATCAAACAAGTCCATTTGGCCTCCATCAGGACCAAAGAAGTACAAATTGGGCCAATTAGGTCCTATATGACCTAAAAAGTCCATTTGGGCTCTATTAGGATCAAACAAGTCCATTTGGGCTCCAATAGGACCAAAGATGTACAAATTGGCCCAGTTAGGTCCTATATGACCTAACAAGTCCATTTGGGCTCTATTAGGATCAAACAAATCCATTTGGACTCTATTAAACAAGTCCATTTGGGCTCTAATAGGACCAAAGAAGTACAAATTGGCCCAGTTAGGTCCTATATGACCTAAAATGTCCAGTTGGGCTCTACTAGGATCAAACAAGTCCATTTCGGCTCCAATGGGACCAAAGAAGTACAAATTGGCCCAGTTAGGTCCTATATGACCTAAAAAGTGCATTTTGGCTCTATTAGGATCAAACAAGTCCATTTGGACTCTATTATGTTCAAACAAGTACATTTGGGCTCTATTAGGAGCAAACAAGTTCATTTGGGCTCTATTAAGGTCAAACAAGTCCACTTGGGCTCCATTTGGACCAAAGAAGTACAAATTGGCCCAGTTAGGTCCTATATGACCTAAAAAGTCCATTTGGGCTCTATTAGGATCAAACATGTCCATTTGGGCTCTATTAGGATCAAACAAGTCCATTTGGGCTCTATTAGGGTCAAACAAGTACATTTGGGCTCCAATAGGACCAAAGAAGTACAAATTGGCCCAGATAGGCCCTTTATGACCTAACAAGTCCATTTGGGCTCTACTAGGATCAAACAAGTCCATTTGGGCTCCAATAGGACCAAAGAAGTACAAATTGGTCCAGTTAGGTCCTTTATGACCTAACAAGTCCATTTGGGCTCTATTAGGATCAAACAAGTACATTTGGGCTCTATTAGGATCAAACAAGTCCATTTGGGCTCCATTAGGACCAAAGAAGTACAAATTGGACCAATTAGGTCCTATATGACCTAAAAAGTCCATTTGGGCTCCAATAGGACCAAAGATGTACAAATTGGTCCAGTTAGGTCCTATATGACCTAACAAGTCCATTTGGGCTCTATTAGTATCAAACAAATCCATTTGGGCTCTATTAGGATCAAACAAGTCGATTTGGGCTCCAATAGGACCAAAGAAGTACAAATTGGCCCAGATAGCTCTTATATGGCCTAAAAAGTTCATTTGGGCTCTATTAGGATCAAACAAGTTCATTTGGGCTCTATTAGGGTTAAACAAGTACATTAGGGCTCCATTAGGACCAAAGAAGTACAAATTGGCCCAGTTAGGTCCTTTATGACCTAACAAGTCCATTTGGGCTCTATTAGGGTCAAACAAGTCCATTTGGGCTCCAATAGGACCAAAGAAGTACAAATTGGCCTAGTTAGGTCCTTTATGACCTAACAAGTCCATTTGGGCTCTAGCGAATTTGGATGTGGAACCAGAGGAGGACACGAGCGAAAAGGAAGAGCCAGAACCGAAGTATGTACCTCCACCACCGTACCAACCCCCGATACCTTTCCCACAAAGGTTGGTCAAGAGAAAGCAAGTAGACATAGAAGCTAAAATGCCTCCTAAACTGAAAGACCCAGGTAGCTTCTCTATTGCTTGCTCAATTGAACAAGTACAAATCGACCAAGCCTTATGTGACTTAGAGGCAAGTACGAGCTTGATGCCGCTCACTATCTTGGAAAGGTTGGGAACGAAAGAGTTGAGACCATTCAAATTCTCCTTACAATTTGCGGATGGCTCAACTAGGACTCCTCTAGGCATACTAGAGAATGTCCCTCTAAAGGTAGGGAAATTCTTCATCCCTACCGACTTCCTGGTATTGGATATGAAAGGGAATTCTGAATTCCCCATCATTTTAGGAAGGCCATTCTTGGCCACCGCTGGAGCAGTAATAGATGTAAGGAATGGCAAACTCTCTCTAAATGTAGAGGAAGGTAGGGTCGATTTTGAATTTACTAACTCATATAACAACCCTCCTTTTGAGAGCCATGTGTGCAGGATCGATATAACGTCTCCAGTGGTGAAGGAAGAGCTCATCATGGAAGCGACTCCAAAGATATGCATGGCTGATGATGCACCCTGCAGTGGTGAATTTGGAGTTGTTGTTCATGCAGAAACAGAACTTCCACCGGGTGGAATGAAGGCCAAGAAGCTCCGAGAGAGAAGAGCAAAACGGAAGCGTAATTGGCCGTATGAGCAGAATCGGCTCTTTGAAGGACTCCCATGGAAGAGAAGTGTTCATGCACTTCTACGCCCAGTCGACCCCAGTTGATTGAAGGAAGTTTGGTCAAGCTCGGGACCGTAAACAAGCGCTTCTTGGGAGGCAACCCAAGTCTTCTTTCCCGTTTCTTTTTTATTTTTGAATTTATCTCTTGAATAATTTGAGAAGATCAAGAGGCCAAAAATCATAAATTATCAGATTTTTCTAGTGTTTTCAGGTTGAAGAGGAAGGAAGGACGAAAAGAGCAAGGACTAATGAAGTCAGAAACCATCACGCCCAGGCCGTGACAGTGGTCACGACCGTGATGAGCTAATAAAGGAGACCAGAAAGGATCACGGCCCAGCCGTGATATTCATCACGGGCGTGATGAGTAGGATGCTGAGATCAGAGAGCATCACGGCCTAGCCGTGATGTAGATCACTCCGTGATAGGCCAGCTCCCATAGACAGTATTGATCACGACCTGCCCGTGATAAGCCTCACGGCCGTGATACAATTTCTACCCAAGTTTTTGACTGAAATGTGAGCCAACACCCCCTACCACCTCGGTAAGTTGTTCCAATTTTTCTCCTCTCTCCGACTTGATTATTTACATTGGAGACAATGTAAGTTTTAAGCTTGGGGTAGGGGTATTTTTTGCATGCATTTCTGCATTTTTGCATTTTTCATATTGCATTCATATAGGCATAGTTTGGTATGATCACATTCTCTAGATTGCCCCTCACTTAGAATATGCATCCAATTGTGAGAACTTGGTGCCAAATGAATTGAGATAGTGAATTTTTGAACCCAATTTTTTTCATTTTATTCTTGTGACAAGGCTAAAAATAAAAATTCTTGAGATAATCTTTTGATAGTTGATAATTAGCATGTGGTTCCTTAGATTTGTATTTCTCACTGATTTTTGAACTACTAAATGTAAGATTTTGAGCCAAAAAGGGGTACTCACAAAATCTACCCCATTCCTTGTGCTAGAGTGTTTTAATTCCTCTTGGATTGTATTTTCTAGAACTTGACTTGAAACCGTTTTGAAACTTGAAAATTTTTGAAAACATTTTTGAAAATGATTGAGGCACTAGGTATTTTTCCGGCCATCTGAACTTTGAATGACTAAATGCTACCCCTTAGTTGCCCAATTTTGAGCCTAAAAGAATAAAATACTTTTCTTGGTACCTTGAATTACTTTGATAAAAAATGCTTGGTATGGCACCTTTTAAAGTATTACAAAAGGGTAAAAAGGTAGTTTGAAAAAGTATGGGATAAGAAAAATAAGAAAATATTTCTCTTGAGCTAAAAATCTCCCCTTCTCCAAATAAATAAAATGAAATAAAAAAAATTGGGGAAGGGAATGACAAAAGAAAGTGAGAAATAAAAAAAAAAGAAAAAAAAAGAAAGAAAAGGTGGAAAAGTGAGTCAAAGCCCAAAAGGGTATTTTAGAAGGTGTCATGCTTTGCGATGTTTGATACTCTGTTTAGCCCTCTAGAATATTCCCTTTTCTTGTTTTCCCCACCTAACAATTAATCCCATGGCCCCGCTACAACCAAAGAAAAAGACCTCTTGATTCTTACGTGTTTTCATTAATAAAGTAGAGATTTGGTTAATAGTCAAGCCTATGGTAGAGTACTTTCCTTGAGGAAAATGAGCGAATTGTCATATACCCTAAAACACTTGAGTGAGGTGAGATGAGTGCCCAAATCAGTGAGAATATGGATTTAGAACCTAAGCTTCTAATTGGACTTGAAATTGATTATCTCTTGGGGAATTATTGAATATGCCTATTACTTGGATTAAGTTGCTAGGGTTCTTGGTTCACTATCCATGTTTTGATTGATTTATCTTATGGCCTTGGTAATTGCTTGAGGACAAGCAAAATCTTAAGCTTGGGGTGATTTGATGAGTGTGATTTCACATCATCTTTGTCTATCATTTTGCATGCATTTTCATGTAGTTTAGGCATATTTCATTTGATTTTTAGTTAATTTTACTTTGGAACGGGTAAGGCGGTTTTCGTGGTGTTGTTTTGCAGAAATCAAGGGTAAAATGCTCAGGATCAACCATGATGAAGTTTGGATGAAGATGGAGCTTTAAAAGTGAAGAAAATGAGCCAAACAGAGCCCATCACGGCCTAGCCGTGATGCCCATCACGGCCTAGCCGTGATGCCCATCACGGGCATGATCGAGCAAAACTGAAAAAGAAGCAAGGCTGAAGTCAGAGTCTGTCACGACCTGGCCGTGATAGCCATCACGGCCGTGACCAAAAACCCCCACAAGTCAGAGACCGTCACGGCCTACCCGTGATTCAGATCACGGGCCACAAAAAGAAGACTCGCGATGCGAAAATGGCTCGCCTCGCGAGAGCCTGAGTTTCACCAGAATTGCCAGAAACAGAAGCCGTCATGGCCTAGCCATGATGACCATCACGACCGTGACGCGCATTACTTGGACCTGAAGCAACTGATTTAGATCAGAATTTGAGTTAGATTGGGATTCTAACTTCCCAATTCTATAAATAAGGATCAAGGCAGAGGCAGAACAAAAACACAGACACATCATTGGCTACTACTTAGGATAGATTTAGGATCTCTCTTCTTCTTCCTCCTCTCGATTCTGATTTTGTATTTTCATGATGTTGTCAACCAAGCTTGTCATCTCCATGGCAAGGCTTGAGTAGTAGTTTAGTTTCTAGGGATTGGGGCCATGCCCGAGACTCGATTTATGTTGTAAATTTGATGTAATATCTTTGTTAATTTCGATTTGCTTTAGATCTGATTTCTAGTGTGTTAATCACTCGTAAAATTCGGCGACCGCTTATTTGCGGGACGTAGACATTCTAAGGAGGAACCTAGCGGTGAACTTAGGATTTCTAGTGTTTTTCACTCGTAAAATTCGGCGGCCGCTTATTCGCGAGACGTAGATATTCTAAGGAGGAACCTAGCGGTGAACTTAGGTTTATTTACATGACTTAGACATACTAAGGAGGAACCTAGCGGTGAACTTAGGTGTCGGATCTATAGAGTCAGACTTGGGACTAAAATCACGAGAGTTAGAAGCCGTCCCTCGAGGATCAATGAGTTGTCACGAAACGCAAAGGGTCCAATCTGAGTTCGGCTACCACGAGAGTAGGGGTCGGGTCAATTGGGCACGACTTTTGTAACCCGAGAGGGAGCTTAAGCTATTAGAGGATAAACTCGCCTTCAAGGCAATTTCGGTAATTAACAAGGGTAATCAAGTCAGCAACGTAAACGATCTTGTGGTAACCTAAATCCCTAGGAACCCATTTAGATCTGAAAAACCAAAATGATTTGTTTTCTATTTTATTGATTCTGTTTATCTCTAAATTCAAAATCCAAAACCATTTCGAAATATAAAAATCATTTTAAACAAGTCCAGATTTAACAATTTGAAAGTTAGTTGCGATTCGAGATCTCAGTCTCTGTGGGATCGATATCTTTTATTACTTGGCGGCAATCCGGTACACTTGCCGGATCGCATGTGCGCTTCGCACGACGCACATCACCCAGTTAGGTCCTTTATGACCTACAAAGTACCCAATAGGTCCATTTGGACTTTTTAGGTCATATAGGACCTAACTGGGCCAATTTGTACTTCTTTGGTCCTATTGGAGCCCAAATGGACTTGTTTGATCCTAGTAGAGCCCAAATGGACTTGTTTGATCCTAATAGAGCCTAAATGGACTTGTCTGATCCTAGTGGAGCCCAAATGGACTTTTTAGGTCATATAGGACCTAATTGGGCCAATTTGTACTTCTTTGGTCCTAATGGAGCCCAAATGGACTTGTTTGATCCTAATAGAGCCCCAATGGACTTGTTTGGTCCTATTAGATCCCAATTTAGCCTTGATTTTGGAATAATTTGACAATTCTTGTGAACCTGAAATTGTAGGTCCATTCCTTATCTTTCTAGGGACAGCAAGATCATCAAAATCCGATATCTGTAGCTCTAGTTATGCTCTGCACAAGGCAACAAGGTCAGGAAGAGTGAAAAATCCGAAAATTAACAATGTTTAGCAATTATGCCCAATAATGTAAAAGCAAAAACAATGATTGAAAAAGTTGTCTAATTTCCGTCTCTCTCTGGCTTGTGCGGCTGTAAACTGCTATTTATGCTTATTAATCCTGACCTAACCCTAGACCAAACTAAGGCCTTGTTGGAAAGCTTATTCAGAGACCCTTAATTTGGTCTAGGGTTAGGTCAGGATAAGGTCGGGACCCAATTTAGCCTTGATTTTGGCATAAATTGACAATTCTTGTGTCACCTGAAATTGTAGGTCTCTTCCTTATCTTTCTAGGGACAGCAAGATCACCAAAATACGATATCTGTAGCTCTAGTTATACTCTGCGCATGGCAACAAGACTGGGATGAGTGAAAAATCCGAAAATTAACTATATGTAGCAATTAAGTCCAATTAAGCCAAATAATGTAAAACCAAAAACAATGATTGTAAAAGTTGTCTAATTTCCTTCTCTCCCTAGCTTGTGTGGCTGTAAACTGCTATTTATGCTTTTTAATCCCGACCTAACCCTAGACCAAATTAAAGGCCTCTGAATAAGCTTTCCAACAAGGCCTTAATTTGGTCCTAGTGGAGCCCAAATTGACTTTTTAGGTCATATCGGACCTAATTGGGCCAATTTGTACTTCTTTGGTCCTAATGGAGCCCAAATGGACTTGTTTGAACCTAATAGAGCCCCAATGGACTTGTTTGATCCTAATAGAGCCCATATGGACTTGTTAGGTCATAAAGAACCTAACTGAGCCAATTTGTACTTCTTTGGTCCTAATGGAGCCCAAATGGAACTGTTTGATCCTAATAGAGCCCAAATGGACTTTTTAGGTCATATAGGACCTAACTGGACCAATTTGTACTTCTTTGGTCCTATTGGAGCCCAAATGGACTTGTTTGAGCCCAATTAAGGCCAAAATGCACTTTTTAGGTCATATAGGACCTAACTCGGCCAATTTCTACTTCTTTGGTCCTATTGTAGCCCAAATGGACTTGTGTGATCCTAATAGAGCCCAAATGGACTTTTTATGTCATATAGGACCTAACTGGGCCAATTTGTACTTCTTTGGTCCTAATGGAGCCCAAATGGACTTGTTTGACCTTAATAGAGCCCAAATGGACTTTTTAGGTCATATAGGACCTAACTGGGCCAATTAGTACTTCTTTGGTCCTATTAGAGCCCAAATGGACTTGTTTGATCCTAATAGAGACCAAATGGACTTTTTAGGTCATATAGGACCTAACTGGGCCAATTTGTACGTCTTTGGTTCTATTGGAGCCCAAATGGACTTGTGTGATCCTAATAGAGACCAAATGGACTTTTTAGGTCATATAGGACCTAACGGGGTCAATTTGTACTTCTTTGGTCCTATTTGAGCCCAAATGGACTTGTTTGATCCTAATAGAGCCCAAATGGACTTTTTAGGTCATATAGGACCTAACTAGGCCAATTTGTACTTCTTTAGTCCTATTGGAGCCCAAATGGACTTGTTTGATCCTAATAGGTCCTAAAGGACTTTTTAGGTCATATAGGACCGAACTGGGCCAATTTGTACTTCTTTGGTCCAAATGGAGTCCAAATGGACTTGTTTGATCCTAATAGAGCCCAAATGGACTTTTTAGGTCATATAGGAACTAACTGGGCCAATTTGTACTTCTTTGATCCTATTGGAGCCCAAATGGACTTGTTTGATCCTAATAGAGCCCAACTGGACATTTTAGGTCATATAGGACCTAACTGGGCCAATTTGAACTTCTTTGGTCCTATTGGAGCCCAAATGGACTAGTTTGATCCTAATAGAGACCAAATGGACTTTTTAGGTCATATAGGACCTAACTGGGCCAATTTGTACTTCTTTGGTCCTATTGCAGCCCAAATCGACTTGTTTGATCCTAATAGAGCCAAAATACACTTTTTAGGTCATATAGGACCTAACTGGGCCAATTTGTACTTCTTTGGTCGAAATGGTGTCCAAATGGACTAGTTTGAGCCCAATTAAGGCCAAAATGCACTTTTTAGGTCATATAGGATCTAACTGGGCCAATTTGTACTTCTTTGGTCCTATTGGAGCCCAAGTGGACTTGTGTGATCCTAATAGAGCCCAAATGGACTTGTATGATCCTAATAGAGCTCAAATGGACTTGTATTATCTTAATAGAGCCTAACTAGACATTTTAGGTCATATAGGACCTAAATGGGCCAATTTGTACTTCTTTGGTCCTATTGGAGCCCAAATGGACTTGTTGGATCTTAATAGAGCCAAAACGCACTTTTTAGGTCATATAGGACCTAACTGGGCCAATTTGTACTTCTTTGGTCCTATTGGAGCCCAAATGGACTTGTTTCATCCTAATAGAGTACAAATGTACTTTGTAGGACAAATAGGACCTAACTGGGCCAATTTGTACTTCTTTGAACCTGTTGGAGCCCAAATGGACTTGTTTGATCCTAATAGAGCCCAAATGGACTTTTTAGGTCATATAGGATCTAACTGGGCCAATTTTTACTACTTTGGTCCTAATGGAGCCCAAATGGGCTTGTTTGATCATAATAGAGCCGAAATTGACATTTTAGGTCATATAGGACCTAACTGGGCCAATTTGTACTTCTTTGGTCCTATTAGAGCCCAAATGGACTTGTTTGATCCTAATAGAGCCCAAATGGACTTTTTAGGTCATATAGGACCTAACTGGGCCAATTTGTACTTCTTTGGTCCTATTGGAGCCCAAATGGACTTGTTTGATCCTAATAGAGCCCAACTGGACATTTTAGGTCATGTAGGACCTAACTGGGCCAATTTGTACTTCTTTGGTCCTAATGGAGGCCAAATGTACTTGTTTGATCCTAATAGAGCCCCAATGGACTTGTTTGATCCTAATAGAGCCCATATGGACTAGTTAGGTCATAAAGGACCTAACTGGGCCAATTTGTACATCTTTGGCCCTAATGGAGCCCAAATGCACTTGTTTGATCCTAATAGAGCCCAAATGGACTTGTTAGGTCATAAAGGACCTAACTTGGCCAATTTGTACTTGTTTGGTCCTATTGGAGCCCAAATGGACTTGTTTGATCCTAATAGGTCATAATGGACTTTTTAGGTCATATAGGACCTAACTGTGCCAATTTGTACTTCTTTGGTCCTATTGGAGCCCAAATGGATTTGTTTGATCCTAATAGAGCCAAAATGTAATTTTTAGGTCATATAGGCCCTAACTGGGCCAATTTGTACTTCTTTGGTCCTATTGGAGCCCAAATGGACTTGTTTTATCCTAATAGAGCACAAATGGACTTTTTAGGTCAAATAGGACCTAACTGGGCCAATTTGTACATCTTTGAACCTATTGGAGCCCAAATGGACTTGTTTGATCCTAATAGAGCCCAAATGGACTTTTTATGTCATATAGGACCTAACTGGGCCAATTTGTACTTCTTTGGTCCTAATGGAGACCAAATGGACTTGTTTGACCCTAATAGAGCCCAAATGGACTTTTTAGGACATATAGGACCTAACTGGACTTTTTAGGTCATATAGGACCTAACTGGGTCAATTTGTACTTCTTTGGTCCTATTGGAGCCCAAATGGACTTGTTTGATCCTAATAGAGTCCAAATGGACTTTTTAGGTCATATAGGACCTAACTGGGCCAATTTGTACTTCTTTGGTCCTATTGGAGCCCAAATGGACTTGTTTGATCCTGATAGAGCCCAACTGGGCATTTTAGGTCATATAAGACCTAACTGAGCCAATTTGTACTTCTTTGGTCCTATTGGATCCCAAATGCACTTGTTTGATCCTAATAGAGCCAAAATGCACTTTTTAGGTCATATACGACCTAACTAGGCCAATTTGTACTTCTTTGGTCCAAATGGAGTCCAAATGGACTTGTTTGAGCCCAATTAAGGCCAAAATGCACTTTTTAGGTCATATAGGACCTAACTGGGCCAATTTGTACTTCTTTGGTCCGATTGGAGCCCAAATGGACTTGTGTGATCCTAATAGAGCCCAAATGGACTTTTTAGGTCATATAGGACCTAACTGGGCCAATTTGTACTTCTTTGGTCCTAATGGAACCCAAATGGACGTTTTTGATCCTAATAGAGCCCAAATGGACTTTTTAGGTCATATAGGACCTATCTGGGCCAATTTGTACTTCTTTGGTCCTATTGGAGCCCAAATGGACTTGTTTGATCCTAATAGAGCCAAAATTGACTTTTGGGGTCATATAGGACCTAACTGGGCCAATTTGTACATCTTTGGTCCTAATGGAGCCCAAATGGACTTTTTATGTCATATAGGACCTAACTAGGCCAATTTGTACTTCTTTGGTCATATTGGAGCCCAAATAGACTTGTTTGAACCTAATAGAGCCCAAATGGACTTGTTTGATCCTAATAGAGCCCATATGGACTTGTTAGGTCATAAAGGACCGAACTGGGCCAATTTGTACTTCTTTGGTCCTAATGGAGCCCAAATGGACCTGTTTGATCCTAGTAGAGCCCAAATGGACGTGTTAGGTCATAAAGGACCTAACTGGGCCAATTTGTACTTCTTTGGTCCTAATGGAGCCCAAATGGACTTGTATGATCCTAATAGAGCCCAACTCAACATTTTAGGTCATATAGGACCTAATTGGGCCAATTTGTACTTCTTTGGTCCTATTGGAGCCTAAATGGACCTGTTTGATCTTAATAGAGCTAAAATACACTTTTTAGGTCATATAGGACCTAACTGGGCCAATTTGTAATTTTTTGGTCCTGATGGAGCCCAAATGCACTTATTTGATCCTAATAGAGCCAAAATGCACTTTTTAGGTCATATAGGACCTACCTGGGCCAATTTGTACTTCTTTGGTCCTATTGGAGCACAAATGGACTTGTATGATCCTAATAGAGCCCAATTGGACATTTTAGGTCATATAGGACCTAACTGGGCCAATTTGTACTTCTTTGGTCCTATTGGAGCCCAAATGGACTTGTTTGATCCGAATAGAGCCAAAATTCTCTTTTTAGGTCATATAGGACCTAACTGGGTCAATTTGTACTTCTTTGGTCCAATTGGAGCCCAAATGGACTTGTTTAATCCTAATAGACCACAAATGGACTTTTTAGGTCAAATAGGACCTAACTGGGCCAATTTGTACTTCTTTGAACCTATTGGAGCCCAAATGGACTTGTTTGATCCTAATAGAGCCCAAATGGACTTTTTAGGTCATATAGGACCTAACTGGACCAATTTTTACTACTTTGGTCCTAATGGATCCCAAATGGACTTGTTTGATCCTAATAGAGCCGAAATTGACATTTTAGGTCATATGGGACCTAACTGGGCCAATTTATACTTCTTTGGTCCTATTGGAGCCCAAATGGACTTGTTTGATCCTAATAGAGCCCAATTGGACATTTTAGGTCATATAGGACCTAACTGGGCCAATTTGTACTTCTTTGGTCCTAATGGAGGCCAAATGTACTTGTTTGATCCTAATAGAGCCCCAATGGACTTGTTTGATCCTAATAGAGCCCATATGGACTTGTTAGGTCATGAAGGACCTAACTAGGCCAATTTGTACATCTTTGGTCCTAATGAAGCCCAAATGCACTTGTTTGATCCTAATTGAGCCCAAATGGACGTGTTAGGTCATAAAGGACCTAACTGGGCCAATTTGTACTTGTTTGGTCCTATTGGAGCCCAAATGGACTTGTTTAATCCTAAAAGGTCCTAATGGACTTTTTAGGTCATATAGGACCTAACTGTGCCAATTTGTACTTCTTTGGTCCTATTGGAGCCCAAATGGACTTGTTTGATCCTAATAGAGCCAAAATGCACTTTTTAGGTCATATAGGACCTAACTGGGCCAATTTGTACTTCTTTGGTCCTATTGGAGCCCAAATGGACTTGTTTTATTCTAATAGAGCACAAATGGACTTTTTAGGTCAAATAGGACCTAACTGGGCCAATTTGTACTTCTTTGAACCTATTGGAGCCCAAATGGACTTGTTTGATCCTAATAGAGCCCAAATGGACTTGTTAGGTCATAAAGGACCTAACTGGGCCAATTTGTACTTCTTTGGTCCTAATGGAGCCCAAATGCACTTGTTTGATCCTAATAGAGCCAAAATGCACTTTTTAAGTCATATAGGACATAACTGGGCCAATTTGTTCTTCTTTGGTCCTATTGGAGCCCAAATGGACTTGTATGATCCTAATAGAGCCCAACTGGACATTTTAGGTCATATAGGACCTAACTGGGCCAATTTGCACTTCTTTGGTCCTATTGGAGCCCAAATGGACCTGTTTGATCCTAATAGAGCCAAAATGCACTTTTTAGGTCATATAGGACCTAACAGGGCCAATTTGTACTTTTTTGGTCCTATTGGAGCCCAAATGCACTTGTTTGATCCTAATAGAACCAAAATACACTTTTTAGGTCATATAGGACCTAACTGGGCCAATTTGTACTTCTTTGGTCCTATTGGAGCCCAAATGGACTAGTATGATCCTAATAGAGCCCAACTGGACATTTTAGGTCATATAGGACCTAACTGGGCCAATTTGTACTTCTTTGGTCCTATTGGAGCCCAAATGGACTTGTTTGATCCTAATAGAGCCAAAATGTACTTTTTAGGTCATATAGGACCAAACTTGGCCAATTTGTACTTCTTTGGTCCTATTGGAGCCCAAATGGACTTGTTTCATCCTAATAGAGCTCAAATGGACTTTTTAGGTCAAATAGGACCTAACTGGGCCAATTTGTACTTCTTTGAACCTATTGGAGCCCAAATGGACTTGTTTGATCCTAATCGAGCCCAAATGGACTTTTTAAGTCATATAGGACCTAGCTGGGCCAATTTTTACTACTTTGGTCCTAATGGAGCCCAAATGGGCTTGTTTGATCCTAATAGAGCCGAAATCGACTTTTTAGGTCATATAGGACCTAGCTGGGCCAATTTGTACTTCTTTGGTCCAATTGGAGCCCAAATGTACTTGTTTTATCCTAATAGAGCCCAAATGAACTTTTTAGGTCATATAGGACCTACCTGGGCCAATTTATACTTCTTTGGACCTATTGGAGCCTACATGGACTTGTTTGATACTAATAGAGCCCAACTGGACATTTTAGGTCATATAGGACCTAACTGGGCCAATTTGTACTTCTTTGGTCCTAATGGAGCCCAAATGTACTTGTTTGATCCTAATGGAGCCCAAATGGACTTGTTAGGTCATAAAGGACCTAACTGGGCCAATTTGTACTTGTTTGGTCCTATTGGAGCCCAAATGGACTTGTTTGATCCTAATAGGTCCTAATGGACTTTTTAGGTCATATAGGACCTAACTGTGCCAATTTGTACTTCTTTGGTCCTATTGGAGCCCAAATGGACTTGTTTGATCCTAATAGAGCCAAAATGCACTTTTTAGGTCATATAGGACCTAACTGGGCCAATTTGTACTTCTTTGGTCCTATTGGAGCCCAAATGGACTTGTTTTATCCTAATAGAGCACAAATGGACTTTTTAGGTCAAATAGGACCTAACTGGGCCAATTTGTACTTCTTTGAACCTATTAGAGCCCAAATGGACTTGTTTGATCCTAATAGAGCCCAAATGGACTTGTTAGGTCATAAAGGACCTAACTGGGCCAATTTGTACTTCTTTGGTCCTAATGGAGCCCAAATGCACTTGTTTGATCCTAATAGAGCCAAAATGCACTTTTTAAGTCATATAGGACATAACTGGGCCAATTTGTTCTTCTTTGGTCCTATTGGAGCCCAAATGGACTTGTATGATCCTAATAGAGCCCAACTGGACATTTTAGGTCATATAGGACCTAACTGGGCCAATTTGCACTTCTTTGGTCCTATTGGAGCCCAAATGGACCTGTTTGATACTAATAGAGCCAAAATGCACTTTTTAGGTCATATAGGACCTAACAGGGCCAATTTGTACTTTTTTGGTCCTATTGGAGCCCAAATGCACTTGTTTGATCCTAATAGAACCAAAATACACTTTTTAGGTCATATAGGACCTAACTGGGCCAATTTGTACTTCTTTGGTCCTATTGGAGCCCAAATGGACTAGTATGATCCTAATAGAGCCCAACTGGACATTTTAGGTCATATAGGACCTAACTGGGACAATTTGTACTTCTTTGGTCCTATTGGAGCCCAAATGGACTTGTTTGATCCTAATAGAGCCAAAATGTACTTTTTAGGTCATATAGGACCAAACTTGGCCAATTTGTACTTCTTTGGTCCTATTGGAGCCCAAATGGACTTGTTTCATCCTAATAGAGCTCAAATGGACTTTTTAGGTCAAATACGACCTAACTGGGCCAATTTGTACTTCTTTGAACCTATTGGAGCCCAAATGGACTTGTTTGATCCTAATCAAGCCCAAATGGACTTTTTAAGTCATATAGGACCTAGCTGGGCCAATTTTTACTACTTTGGTCCTAATGGAGCCCAAATGGGCTTGTTTGATCCTAATAGAGCCGAAATTGACTTTTTAGGTCATATAGGACCTAGCTGGGCCAATTTGTACTTCTTTGGTCCAATTGGAGCCCAAATGTACTTGTTTTATCCTAATAGAGCCCAAATGAACTTTTTAGGTCATATAGGACCTACCTGGGCCAATTTATACTTCTTTGGTCCTATTGGAGCCTACATGGACTTGTTTGATACTAATAGAGCCCAACTGGACATTTTAGGTCATATAGGACCTAACTGGGCCAATTTGTACTTCTTTGGTCCTAATGGAGCCCAAATGTACTTGTTTGATCCTAATAGAGCCCAAATGGACTTGTTAGGTCATAAAGGACCTAACTGGGCCAATTTGTACTTGTTTGGTCCTATTGGAGCCCAAATGGACTTGTTTGATCCTAATAGGTCCTAATGGACTTTTTAGGTCATATAGGACCTAACTGTGCCAATTTGTACTACTTTGGTCCTATTGGAGCCCAAATGGACTTGTTTGATCCTAATAGAGCCAAAATACACTTTTTAGGTCATATAGGACCTAACTGGGCCAATTTGTACTTCTTTGGTCCTAATAGAGGCCGAATGGACTTGTTAGGTCATAGGATCAAACAAGTCCTAATAGAGCCCAAATGGACTTGTTCGATCCTAATAGAGCCCAAATGGACTTGTTAGGTCATAAAGGACCTAACTGTGCCAATTTGTACTTCTTTGGTCCTAATGGAGCCCAAATGGACTTGTTTGATCCTAATAGAGCTCAAATGGACTTGTGTTATCCTTGTAGAGCCCAAATGGACTTGTTAGGTCATAAAGGACCTAACTGGGCCAATTTGTACTTCTTTGGTCCTAATGGAGCCCAAATGGACTTGTTTGACCCTAACAGAGCCCAAATGGACTTGTTTGATACTAATAGAGCCCAAATGGACTTTTTAGGTCATATAGGACCTAACAGGGCCAATTTGTACTTCTTTGGTCCTAATGGAGCCCAAATGGACTTGTTTGATCCTAATAGAGCACAAATGGACTTTTTAGGTTAAATAGGACCTAACTGGGCCAATTTGTACTTCTTTGGTCCTATTGGAGCCCAAATGGACTTGTTTGAGCCCAATTAAGGCCAAAATGAACTTTTTAGGTCATATAGGACCTAACTGGGCCAATTTGTACTTCTTTGGTCCTAATGGAGCCCAAATGGTCTTGTTTGATCCTAATAGAGCCCAACTGGACATTTTAGGTCATATAGGACCTAACTGGGCCAATTTCTACTTCTTTGGTCCTATTGGAGCCCAAATGGACTTGTTTGTTCCTAATGGAGCCCAAAAGGACTTTTTAGATCATATAGGACCTAACTGGGCCAATTTGTACTTCTTTGGTCCATTTGGAGCCCAAATGGACTTGTTTGATCCTAATAGAGCCAAAATTCACATTTTAGGTCATATAGGACCTAACTGTGCCAATTTGTACTTCTTTGGTCCGATTGGAGCCCAAATGGACTTATTTGAGCCCAATTAAGGTCAAAATGCACTTTTTAGGTCATATAGGACCTAACTGTGCCAATTTGTACTATTTTGGTCCTATTGGAGCCCAAATGGACTTGTTTGTGCCCAATTAAGGCCAAAATACACTTTTTAGGTCATATAGCACCTAACTGGGCTATTTTGTACTTCTTTGGTCCTATTGGAGACCAAATGGACTTGTTTGATCCTAATAGAGCCCAAATGGACTTTTTAGGTCATATTGGACCTAACTGGGCCTATTTGTACTTCTTTGGTCCTAATAGAGCCCAAATGGACTTGTTTGGTCATAATATAGCCCAAATGGACTTGTTAGGTCATAAAGGACCTAACTGTGCCAAATTGTACTTCTTTGGTCCTAATGGAACCCAAATGGACTTGTTTGTTCCTAATAGAGTACAAATGGACTTTTTAGGTCAAATAGGACCTAACTGGGCCAATTTGTACTTCTTTGGTCCTAATGGAGCCAAAATGGACTTCTTTGATCCTAATAGAGCCCAAATGAACTATTTAGGACCTAATTGGGCCAATTGTCCCGAACGGCCCAATTGTAATTCTTTGGTCCTAATGGAGCCCAAATGGACTTGTTTGATCCTAATGGAGCCCAAATGGACTTGCTTGATCCTAATGGAGCCCAAATGGACTTGTGTGATCCTAGTAGAGCCCAAATGGACTTGTTTGATCCTAATAGAGCCCAAATGGACTTGTTTGATCCTAGTGGAGCCCAAATGGACTTTTTAGGTCATATAGGACCTAATTGGGCCAATTTGTAGTTCTTTGGTCCTAATGGAGCCCAGATGGACTTGTTGGATCCTAATAGAGCCCCAATGGACTTGTTTGATCCTAATAGAGCCCATATGGACTTGTTAGGTCATAAAGGACCTAACTGGACCAATTTGTACTACTTTGGTCCTAATGGAGACCAAATGGACTTGTGTGATCCTAATAGAGCCCAAATGGACTTTTTAGGTCATAAAGGACCTAACTGGGCCAATTTGTACTTCTTTGGTCCTATTGGACCCCAAATGGACTTGTGTGATCCTAATAGAGCCCAAATGGACTTGTTAGGTCATAAAGGACCTAACTGTGCCAATTTGTACTTCTTTGGTCCTATTGGAGCCCAAATGGACTTGTTTGACCCTAATAGAGCCGAAATACACTTTTTAGGTCATATATGACCTAACTGGGCCAATTTGTACTTCTTTGGTCCTATTGGATTCCAAATGGACTCGTTTGATCCTAATAGAGCCCTAATGGACTTTTTAGGTCATATAGGATCTGACTGGGCCAACTTGTACTTCTTTGGTCCTAATGGAGCCCAAATGGACTTGTTTGAGCCCAATTAAGGCCAAAATGCACTTTTTAGGTCATATAGGACCTAACTGGGCCAATTTGTACTTCTTTGGTCCTATTGGAGCCTAAATGGACTTGTTTGATCCTAATGGAGCCCAAATGGACTTTTAAGGTCATATAGGACCTAACTGGGCCAATTTGTACTTCTTTGGTCCTATTGTAGCCCAAATGGACTTTGTAGATCCTAATAGAGCCAAAATGCACTTTTTAGGTCATATAGGACCTAACTGGGCCGATTTTTACTTCTAAGGTCCTATTGGAGCCCAAATGGACTTGTTTGAGCCCAATTAAGGTCAAAATGCACTTTTTAGGTCATATAGGACCTAACTGGGCCAATTTGTACTTCTTTGGTCCTATTGGAGCCCAAATGTACTTGTTTGATCCTAATAGAGCAAAAATACACTTTTTAGGTCATATAGGACCTAACTGGGCCAATTTGTACTTCTTTGGTCCTAATAGAGGCCGAATGGACTTGTTAGGTCATAGGATCAAACAAGTCCTAATAAAGCCCAAATGGACTTGTTTGATCCTAATAGAGCCCAAATGGACTTGTTAGGTCATAAAGGACCTAACTGTGCCAATTTGTACTTCTTTGGTCCTAATGGAGCCCAAATGGACTTGTTTGATCCTAATAGAGCTCAAATGGACTTGTGTGATCCTAGTAGAGCCCAAATGGACTTGTTAGGTCATAAAGGACCTAACTGGGCCAATTTGTACTTCTTTGGTCCTAATGGAGCCCAAATGGACTTGTTTGACCCTAACAGAGCCCAAATGGACTTGTTTGATCCTAATAGAGCACAAATGGACTTTTTAGGTTAAAAAAGACCTAACTGGGCCAATTTGTACTTCTTTGGTCCTAATGGAGCCCAAATGGACTTGTTTGAGCCTAATTAAGGCCAAAATGAACTTTTTAGGTCATATAGGACCTAACTGGGCCAATTTGTACTTCTTTGGTCCTAATGGAGCCCAAATGGTCTTGTTTGATCCTAATAGAGCCCAACTGGACATTTTAGGTCATATAGGACCTAACTGGGCCAATTTGTACATCTTTGGTCCTATTGGAGCCCAAATGGACTTGTTTGTTCCTAATGGAGCCCAAATGGACTTTTTAGGTCATATAGGACCTAACTGGGCCAATTTGTACTTCTTTGGTCCTATTGGAGCCCAAATGGACTTGTTTGATCCTAATAGAGCCAAAATGCACTTTTTAGGTCATATAGGACCTAACTGGGCCAATTTGTACTACTTTGGTCCTATTGGAGCCCAAATGGACTTGTTTGTGCCCAATTAAGGCCAAAATACACTTTTTAGGTCATATAGGACCTAACTGGGCTATTTTGTACTTCTTTGGTCCTATTGGAGCCTAAATGGACTTGTTTGATCCTAATAGAGCCCAAATGGACTTTTTAGGTCATATTGGACCTAACTGGGCCTATTTGTACTTCTTTGGTCCTAATAGAGCCCAAATGGACTTGTTTGGTCATAGAATCAAACAAGTCCTAATAGAGCCCAAATGGACTTGTTTGATCCTAATAGAGCCCAAATGGACTTGTTAGGTCATAAAGGACCTAACTGTGCCAATTTGTACTTCTTTTGTCCTAATGGAACCCAAATGGACTTGTTTGTTCCTAATAGAGCACAAATGGACTTTTTAGGTCAAATAGGACCTAACTGGGTCAATTTGTACTTCTTTGGTCCTAATGGAGCCAAAATGGACTTCTTTGATCCTAATAGAGCCCAAATGAACTATTTAGGACCTTATTGGGCCAATTGCCCCGAACGGCCCAATTGTAATTCTTTGGTCCTAATGGAGCCCAAATGGACTTGTTTGATCCTAATGGAGCCCAAATGGACTTGTGTGATTAGAGCCCAAATGGACTTGTTTGATCCTAATAGGGCCCAAATGGACTTGTTTGATCCTAATGGCGCCCAGATGGACTTGTTTGATCCTAATAGAGCCCCAATGGACTTGTTTAATCCTAATAGAGCCCATATGGACTTGTTAGGTCATAAAGGACCTAACTGGGCCAATTTGCACTACTTTGGTCCTAATGGAGCCCAAATGGACCTGTTTGATCCTAATAGAGCCCAAATGGACTTTTTAGGTCATAAAGGACCTAACTGGGTCAATTTGTACTTCTTTGGCCCTATTGGAGCCCAAATGGACTTGGGTGATCCTAATAGAGCCCAAATGGACTTGTTAGGTCATAAAGGACCTAACTGTGCCAATTTGTACTTCTTTGGTCCTATTGGAGCCCAAATGGACTTGTTTGATCCTAATAGAGCCGAAATACACTTTTTAGGTCATATATGACCTAACTGGGCCAATTTGTACTTCTTTGGTCCTATTGGATCCCAAATGGACTTGTTTGATCCTAATAGAGCCCTAATGGACTTTTTAGGTCATATAGGACCTAACTGGGCCAATTTGTACTTCTTTGGTCCTAATGGAGCCCAAATGGACTTGTTTGAGGCCAATTAAGGCCAAAATGCACTTTTTAGGTCATATAGGACCTAACTGGGCCAATTTGTACTTCTTTGGTCCTATTGGAGCCCAAATGGACTTGTTTGATCCTAATGGAGCCCAAATGGACGTTTTATGTCATATAGGCCCTAACTGGGCCAATTTGTACTTCTTTGGTCCTATTGTAGCCCAAATGGACTTGTTTGATCCTATTAGAGCCAAAATGCACTTTTTAGATTATATAGGACCTAACTGGGCCAATTTGTACTTCGTTGGTCCTATTGGATCCCAAATGGACTTGTTTGTGACCGATTAAGGCCAAAATGCACTTTTTAGGTCATATAGGACCTAACTGGGCCAATTTGTACTTCTTTGGTCCTATTGGAGCCCAAATGGACTTGTCTGATCCTAATAGAGCCCAAATGGACTTTTTAGGTCATATAGGACCTAATTGGGTCAATTTGTACTTCTTTAGTCCTAATAGAGCCCAAATGGACTTGTTAGGTCATAGGATCAAACAAGTCCTAATAGAGCCCAAATGGACTTGTTTGATCCTAATAGAGCCCAAATGGACTTGTTAGGTCATAAAGGACCTAACTGTGCCAATTTGTACTTCTTTTGTTCTAATGCAGCCCAAATGGACTTGTTTGATCCTAATATAGCCCAAATGGATTTGTGTGATCCTAGTAGAGCCCAAGTGGGCTTGTTAGGTCATAAAGGACCTAACTAGGCCAATTTGTACTTATTTGGTCCTAATGGAGCGCAAATGGACTTGTTTGACCCTAATAGAGCCCAAATGGATTTGTTTGATCCTAATAGAGCCCAAATGGACTGTTTAGCTCATATAGGACCTAACTGGGTCAATTTGTACTTCTTTGGTCCTAATGGACACCAAATGGACTTGTTTGACCCTAATAGAGCCCAAATGGACTTCTTATGTCATATAGGACCTAACTGGGCCAATTTGTACTTCTTTGGTCCTATTGGAGCCCAAATGGACTTGTTTGATCCTAATGGAGCCCAATTGGACTTTTTAGGTCATATAAGACCTAACTGGGCCAATTTGTACTTCTTTGGTCCTATTGGAGTCCAAATGGACTTGTTTGATCCTAATAGAGCCAAAATGTACTTTTTAGGTCATATAGGACCTAACTGGGCCAAGTTGTACTTCTTTGGTTCTATTGGAGCCCAAATGGATTTGTTTGTGCCCAATTAAGGCCAAAATACACTTTTTAGGTCATATAGGACCTAACTGGGCCATTTTGTACTTCTTTGGTCCTATTGGAGCCCAAATGGACTATTTAGGACCTAATTGGGCCAATTGCCCCGAACGGCTCAATTGTAATTCTTTGGTCCTAATGGAGCCCAAATGGACTTGTTTGATCCAAATGGAGCCCAAATGGACTTGTTTGATCCTAGTAGAGCCCAAATGGACTTGTTTGATCCTAATAGAGCCCAAATGGACTTGTTTGATCCTAGTGGAGCCAAATGGATGTTTTAGGTCATATAGGACCTAATTGGGCCAATTTGTAGTTCTTTGGTCCTAATGGAGCCCAGATGGACTTGTTTGATCCTAATAGAGCCCCAATGGACTTGTTTGATCCTAATAGAGCCCATATGGACTTGTTAGGTCATAAAGGACCTAACTGGGCCAATTTGTACTACTTTGGTCCTAATGGAGCCCAAATGGACCTGTTTGATCCTAATAGAGCCCAAATGGACTTTTTAGGTCATAAAGGACCTAACTGGGCCAATTTGTACTTCTTTGGTCCTATTGGACCCCAAATGGACTTGTGTGATCCTAATAGAGCCCAAATGGACTTATTAGGTCATAAAGGACCTAACTGTGCCAATTTGTACTTCTTTGGTCCTATTGGAGCCCAAATGGACTTGTTTGATCCTAATAGAGCCGAAATACACTTTTTAGGTCATATATGACCTAACTGGGCCAATTTGTACTTCTTTGGTCCTATTGGAGCCCAAATGGACTTGTTTGATCCTAATGGAGCCCAAATGGACTTTTTAGGTCATATAGGACCTAACTGGGCCAATTTGTACTTCTTTGGTCCTATTGTAGCCCAAATGGACTTTGTAGATCCTAATAGAGCCAAAATGCAATTTTTAGGTTATGTAGGAACTAACTGGGCCAATTTGTACTTCGTTGGTCCTATTGGAGCCCAAATGGACTTGTTTGTGCCCAATTAAGGCCAAAATGCACTTTTTAGGTCATATAGGACCTAACTGGGCCAATTTGTACTTCTTTGGTCCTATTGGAGCCCAAATGGACTTGTTTGATCCTAATGGAGCCCAATTGGACTTTTTAGGTCATATAGGACCTAACTGGGCCAATTTGTACTTCTTTGGTCCTATTGGAGTCCAAATGGAATTGTTTGATCCTAATAGAGCCAAAATGTACTTTTTAGGTCATATAGGACCTAACTGGGCCAAGTTGTACTTCTTTGGTCCTATTGGAGCCCAAATGGATTTGTTTGTGCCCAATTAAGGGCAAAATACACTTTTTAGGTCATATAGGACCTAACTGGGCCATTTTGTACTTCTTTGGTCCTATTGGAGCCCAAATGGACTTGTTTGATCCTAATAGAGCCCCAATGGACTTGTTTGATCCTAATAGAGCCCAAATGAACTATTTAGGACCTAATTGGGCCAATTGCCCCGAACGGCTCAATTGTAATTCTTTGGTCCTAATGGAGCCCAAATGGACTTGTTTGATCCTAATGGAGCCCAAATGGACTTGTTTGATCCTAATGGAGCCCAAATGGACTTGTTTGATCCTAGTAGAGCCCAAATGGACTTGTTTGATCCTAATAGAGCCCAAATGGACTTGTTTGATCCTAGTGGAGCCAAATGGACTTTTTAGGTCATATAGGACCTAATTGGGCCAATTTGTAGTTCTTTGGTCCTAATGGAGCCCAGATGGACTTGTTTGATCCTAATAGAGCCCCAATGGACTTGTTTGATTCTAATAGAGCCCATATGGACTTGTTCGGTCATAAAGGACCTAACTGGGCCAATTTGTACTACTTTGGTCCTAATGGAGCCCAAATGGACCTGTTTGATCCTAATAGAGCCCAAATGGACTTTTTAGGTCATAAAGGACCTAACTGGGCCAATTTGCACTTCTTTGGTCCTATTGGACCCCAAATGGACTTGTGTGATCCTAATAGAGCCCAAATGGACTTGTTAGGTCATATATGACCTAACTGGGCCAATTTGTACTTCTTTTGTCCTATTGGATCCCAAATGGACTCGTTTGATCCTAATAGAGCCCTAATGGTCTTTTTAGTTCATATAGGACCTAACTGGGCCAATTTGTACTTCTTTGGTCCTAATGGAGCCCAAATGGACTTGTTTGAGCCCAATTAAGGCCAAAATGCACTTTTTTGGTCATATAGGACCTAAGTGGGTAAATTTGTACTTCTTTGGTCCTATTGGAGCCCAAATGGACTTGTTCGATCCTAATGGAGCCCAAATGGACTTTTTAGGTCATATAGGACCTAACTGGGCCAATTTGTACTTCTTTGGTCCTATTGTAGCCCAAATGGACTTTGTAGATCCTAATAGAGCCAAAA
The DNA here is from genome assembly GCA_030762895.1 of Sophora flavescens. Classification (NCBI taxonomy): domain Eukaryota; kingdom Viridiplantae; phylum Streptophyta; class Magnoliopsida; order Fabales; family Fabaceae; genus Sophora; species Sophora flavescens. The sequence goes on along the minus strand of JAUPTC010000010.1, from coordinate 3,171,853 downwards.
TGCAATTTTTAGGTTATGTAGGAACTAACTGGGCCAATTTGTACTTCGTTGGTCCTATTGGAGCCCAAATGGACTTGTTTGTGCCCAATTAAGGCCAAAATGCACTTTTTAGGTCATATAGGACCTAACTGGGCCAATTTGTACTTCTTTGGTCCTGTTGGAGCCCAAATGGACTTGTTTGATCCTAATAGAGCCCAAATGGACTTTTTAGGTCATATAGGACCTAACTGGGCCAATTTGTACTTCTTTGGTCCTATTGGAGCCCAAATGGACTTGTTTGATCCTAATAGAGCCCAAATGCACTTTTTAGGTCATATAGGACCTAACTGGGCCAATTTGTACTTCTTTGGTCTTATTGGAGCCCAAATGGACTTGTTTGTGCCCAATTAAGGCCAAAATACACTTTTTAGGTCATATTGGACCTAACTGGGCCATTTTGTACTTCTTTGGTCCTATTGGAGCCCAAATGGACTTCTTTGGTCCTAATAGAGCCCCAATGGACTTGTTTGATCCTAATAGAGCCCAAATGAACTATTTAGGACCTAATTGGGCCAATTGCCCCGAACGGCCCAATTGTAATTCTTTGGTCCTAATGGAGCCCAAATGGACTTGTGTGATCTTAGTATAGCCCAAATGGACTTGTTTGATCCTAATAGAGCCCAAATGGACTTGTTTGATCCTAGTGGAGCCCAAATGGACTTTTTAGGTCATATAGGACCTAATTGGGCCAATTTGTACTTCTTTGGTCCTAATGGAGCCCAGATGGACTTGTTTGATCCTAATAGAGCCCTAATGGACTTGTTTGATCCTAATAGAGCCCATATGGACTTGTTAGGTCATAAATGACCTAACTGGGCCAATTTGTACTACTTTGGTCCTAATGGAGCCCAAATGGACCTGTTTGATCGTAATAGAGCCCAAATGGACGATTTAGGTCATAAAGGACCTAACTGGGCCAATTTGTACTTCTTTGGTCCTATTGGAGCCCAAATGGACTTGTGTGACCCTAATAGAGCCCAAATGGACTTGTTAGGTCTTAAAGGACCTAACTGTGCCAATTTGTACTTCTTTGTTCCTAATGGAGCCCAAATGGACTTGTTTGATCCTAATTGAGCCGAAATACACTTTTTAGGTCATATATGACCTAACTGGGCCAATTTGTACTTCTTTGGTCATATTGGATCCCAAATGGACTTGTTTGATCCTAACAGAGCCCTAATGGACTTTTTAGGTCACATAGGACCTAACTGGGCCAATTTGTACTTCTTTGGTCCTAATGGAGCCCAAATGGACTTGCTTGAGCCCAATTAAGGCCAAAATGCACTTTTTAGGTCATATAGGACCTAACTGGGCCAATTTGTACTTCTTTGGTCCTATTGGAGCCCAAATGGACTTGTTTGATCCTAATGGAGCCCAAATGGACGTTTTAGGTCATATAGGACCTAACTGGGCCAATTTGTACTTCTTTGGTCCTATTGTAGCCCAAATGGACTTGTTTGATCCTAATAGAGCCAAAATACACTTTTTAGGTTATATAGGACCTAACTGGGCCAATTTGTAATTCATTGGTCCTATTGGAGCCCAAATGGACTTGTTTGTGCCCAATTAAGGCCAAAATGCACTTTTTAGGTCATATAGGACCTAACTGTCCAATTTGTACTTCTTTGGTCCAATTGGAGCCCGAATGGACTTGTTTGATCCTAATAGAGCCCAAATGGACTTGTTAGGTCATAAAGGACCTAACTGGGCCAATTTGTACTTCTTTGGTCCTAATGGAGCGCAAATGGACTTGTTTGACTCTAATGGAGCCCAAATGGACTTGTTTGATCCTAATAGAGCCCAAACGGACTGTTTAGGTCATATAGGACCTAACTGGGTCAATTTGTACTTCTTTGGTCCTAATGGAGCCCAAATGGACTTGTTTGACCCTAATAGAGCCCAAATGGACTTTTTAGGTCATATAGGACCTAACTGGGCCAATTTGTACTTCTTTGGTCCTATTGGAGGCCAAATGGACTTGTTTGATCCTAATAGAGCCCAAATGTACTTTTTAGGTCATATAGGACTTAACTGGGCCAATTTGTACTTCTTTGGTCCTATTGGAGCCCAAATGGACTTGTTTGATCCTAATAGAGCCAAAATGCACTTTTTAGGTCATATCTGACCTAACTAGGCCAATTTGTACTTCTTTGGTCCTATTGGAGCCCAAATGGACTTGTTTGATCCTAATAGAGCACAAATGGACTTTATAGGTCAAATAGGACCTAACTGGGCTAATTTGTACTTCTTTTAACCTATTGGAGCCCAAATGGACTTGTTTGATCCTAATAGAGCCCAAATGGACTTTTTAGGTCATATAGGACCTAACTGGGCCAACTGGTACTTCTTTGGTCCTAATAGACCCCAAATGGACTTGTTAGGTCATAGGATCAAACAAGTCCTAATAGAGCCCAAATGGACTTGTTTGATCCTAGTAGAGCCCAACTGGACATTTTAGGTCATATAGGACCTAACTGGGCCAATTTGTACTTCTTTGGTCGTATTGACCCCAAATGGACTTGTTTGATCCTAATAAAGCCCAAATGGACTTGTTAGGTCATAAAGGACCTAACTGGGCTAATTTGTACTTCTTTGGTCCTATTGGAGCCCAAATGGACTTGTTTGATCCTAATAGAGACCAAATGAACTTGTTAGGTCATAAAGGACCTAACTGTGCCAATTTGTACTTCTTTGGTCTTATTGGAACCCAAATGGACTTGCTTGATCCTAATAGAGCCTAAATGGACTTTTTGGACTTAATTGGGCCAATTGCCTTGAACAGCCCAACTGTAATTCTTTGGTCCTAATGGAGACCAAATGGACTTGTTTAAACCTAATAGAGCCGAAGTGGACTTTTTAGGTCATATAGGACCTAACTGGGCCAATTTGTACTTCTTTGGTCCTATTGGAACCCAACTGGACTTGTTTGAGCCCAATTAAGGCCAAAATGCACTTTTTAGGTCATGTAGGACCTAACTGGGCCAATTTATACTTCTTTGGTCCTATTCGAGCCCAAATGGACTTGTTTGATCCTAATAGAGCCAAAATCCACTTTTTAGGTCATATAGGACCTAACTGTGCCAATTTGTACTTCTTTGGTCCAAATGGACTTGTTTGATCCTAATGGAGCCCAAAGAAGAACAAATTGGCCCAGTTAGGTCCTATATGAACTTAAAAGTCCATTTGGGCTCTATTAGGATTAAACAAGTCCATTTGGGCTCCAATAGGACCAAAGAACTACAAATTGGCCCAGTTAGGTCCTATATGACCTAAAATGTCCAGTTGGGCTCTATTAGGATCAAATAAGTCCATTTGGGCTCCAATAGGACCAAAGAAGTACAAATTGGCCCAGTTAGGTCATATATGACCTAAAAAGTTCATTTTGGCTCTATTAGGATCAAACAAATCCATTTGGGCTCCAATAGGATCAAAGAAGTACAAAATGGCACAGTTAGGTCCTTTATGACCTAACAAGTCCATTTGGGATCTATTAGGATCACACAAGTCCATTTGGGCTCCAATAGGACCAAAGAAGTATAAAATGGTCAAGTTAGGTCCTTTATGACCTAAAAAGTCCATTTTGGCTCTATCAGGGTCAAACAAGTCCATTTGGGCTCCATTAGGACCAAAGAAGTAGAAATTGGCCCAATTAGGTCCTTTATGACCTAACAAGTCCATATGGGCTCTATTAGGATCAAACAAGTCCATTGGGGCTCTATTAGGATCAAACAAGTCCATTTGGGCTCCATTAGGACCAAAGAAGTACAAATTGGCCCAATTAGGTCCTATATGACCTAAAAAGTCCATTTGGGCTCCACTAGGATCAAACAAGTCCATTTGGGCTCTATTAGGATCAAACAAGTCCATTTGGGCTCTACTAGGATCACACAAGTCCATTTGGGCTATATTAGGATCAAACAAGTCCATTTGGGCTCCATTAGGATCAAACAAGTCCATTTGGGCTCCATTAGAACCAAAGAATTACAATTGGGCCGTTCGGGGCAATTGGCACAATTAGGTCCTAAATAGTTCATTTGGGCTCTATTAGGATCAAAGAAGTCCATTTTGGCTCCATTGGGACCAAAGAAGTACAAATTGGCCCAGTTAGGTCCTATTTGACGTAAAAAGTCCATTTGTGCTCTATTAGGATCAAACAAGTCCTTTGGGCTCCATTAGGACCAAAGAAGTACAAATTGGCCCAGTTAGGTCCTATATGACCTAAAAAGTCCATTTTGGTTCTATTAGGATCAAACAAGTCCATTTGGGCTCTATTAGGGTCAAACAAGTCCATTTGGGCTCCATTAGGACCAAAGAAGTACAAATTGGCCCAGTTAGGTCCTTTATGACCTAACAAGTCCATTTGGTCCTATTGGAGCCTAAATGGACTTGTTTGATCCTAATAGAGCCCAAATGGACATTTTAGGTCATAAAGGACCTAACTGTGCCAATTTGTACTTCTTTGGTCCTATTGGAGCCCAAATGGACTTGTTTGATCCTAATAGAGACTAAATGGACTTGTTTGATCCTAATAGAGCCAAAATGCACTTTTTAGGTCATATAGGACCTAACTGTGCCAATTTGTACTTCTTTGGTCCTATTGGAGCCCAAATGGACTTGTTTGATCCTAATAGAGCCCAAATGGACTTTTTAGGTCATATAGGACCTAACTGGGCCAATTTGTACTTCTTTGGTCCTAATGGAGCCCAAATGGACTTGTTTGACCCTAATAGAGCCCAAATGGACTTTTTAGGTCATATAGGACCAAACTGGGCCAATTTGTACTTCTTTGGTCCTAATAGAGCCCAAATGGACTTGTTAGGTCATAGGGTCAAACAAGTCCTAATAGAGCCCAAATGGACTTGTTTGATCATAGTAGAGCCCAAATGGACTTGTTTGATCCTAGTAGAGCCCAACTGGACATTTTAGGTCATATAGGACCTAACTGGGCCAATTTGTACTTCTTTGGTCCTATTGGAGCCCAAATGGACTTGTTTGATCCAAATAGAGCCAAAATGCACTTTTTAGGTCATATAGGACCTAACTGTGCCAATTTGTACTTCGTTGGTCCTATTGGATCCCAAATGGACTTGTTTGATCCTAATTGAGCCTAACTGGACCTTTTAGGTCATATAGGACCTAACTGGGCCAATTTGTACTTCTTCCGTCCTAATTGAGCCCAAATGGACTTGTTTGACCCTAATAGAGCCCAACTGGACATTTTTGGTCATATAGGACCTAACTGGTCCAATTTGTACTTCTTTGGTCATAATGGAGCCCAAATGGACTTGTTTGACCCTAACAGAGCCCAACTGGACATTTTAGACCTAATTGGGCCATTTGCCCCGAACGGTCAAATTGTAATTATTTGGTCCTAATGGAGCCCAAATGGACATGTTTGAACCAAATAGAGCCCAAATGGACTTTTTAGGCCATATAGGACCTAACTGGGCCGATTTGTACTTCTTTGGTCCTATTGGAGCCGAAATGGACTTGTTTGAGCCCAATTAAGGCCAAAATGGACTTTTTAGGTCAAATAGGACCTAACTGGGCAAATTTGTACTTCTTTGGTCTTAATGGAGCCCAAATGGACTTGTTTGACCCTAATAGAGCCCAAGTGGATTTTTTAGGTCATATAGGACCTAACTGGGCCAATTTGTACTTCTTTGGTCCTATTGGAGCCCAAATGGACTTGTTTGACCCTAATAGAGCCCAAATGGATTTTTTAGGTCATATAGGACCTAACTGGGCAAATTTGTACTTCTTAGGTCTTAATGGAGCCCAAATGGACTTGTTTGACCCTAATAGAGCCAAAATGGACTTTTTAGGTCATATAGGACCTAACTGTGCCGATTTGTACTTCTTTGGTCCTATTGGAGCCCAAATGGACTTGTTTGACCCTAATAGAGCCCAAATGGACTTTTTAGGTCATATCGGACCTAACTGGGCCAATTTGTACTTCTTTGGTCCTATTGGAGCCCAAATGGACTTGTTTGATCTTAATAGAGCCAAAATGCACTTTTTAGGTCATATAGGACCTAACTGGGCCAATTTGTACTTCTTTGGTCCTATTGGAGGCCAAATGGACTTGTTTGATCCTAATAGAGCCCTAATGGACTTGTTTGATCCTAATAGAGCCCATATGAACTTGTTAGGTCATATAGGACCTAACTGGGCCAATTTGTACTTCTTTGGTCCTACTGGAGCCCAAATTGACTTGTTTGATCTTAATAGAGCTATAATGCACTTTTTAGGTCATATAGGACCTAAGTGGGCCAATTTGTACTTCTATGGTCCTATTGGAGGTTAAATGGACTTGTTTGATCCTAATAGAGCCCCAATGAACTTGTTTGATCCTAATAGAGCCCATATGGACTTGTTAGGTCATAAAGGACCTAACTGGGCCAATTTGTACTATTTGGTCCTAATGGAGCTCAAATGGACCTGTTTGATCCTAATAGAGCCCGAATGGACTTTTTAGGACATAAAGGACCTAACTAGGCCAATTTGTACTTCTTTGGACCTATTGGAGCCCAAATGAATTTGTTTGATCCTAATAGAGCCCAAACGGACTTTTTAGGTCATACAGGACCTAACTGGGCAAATTTGTACTTCTTTGGTCCTATTGGAGCCCGGATGGACTTGTTTGATCCTAATAGGTCCTAATGGACTTTTTAGGTCATATAGGACCTAACTGGGCCAATTTGTACTTCTTTGGCCGAAATGGACTTTTTAGGTCATATAGGACCTAACTGGGCCAATTTGTACTTCTTTGGTCCTATTGGAGGCCAAATGGACTTGTTTGATCCTAATAGAGCCCAAATGGACTTTTTAGGTCATATAGGACCAAACAGGGCCGATTTGTACTTCTTTCGTCCAATTGGAGCCCAAATGGACTTGTTTGATCCTAATAGAGCCAAAATGCACTTTTTAGGTCATATAGGACCTAACTGGGCCAATTTGTACTTCTTTGGTCCTAATGGAGCCCAAATGGACTTGTGTGATCCTAATAGAGCCCAAATGGACTTTTTAGGTCATATAGGACCTAACTGGGCCAATTTGTACTTGTTTGGTCCTATTGGAGCCCAAATGGACTTGTTTGATCCTAATAGAGCCCAAATGGACTTTTTAGGCCATATAGGACCTAACTGGGTCAATTTGTACTTCTTTGGTCCTATTGGATCCCAAATGGACTTGTTTGATCCTAATAGAGCCAAAATGCACTTTTTAGGTCATAAAGGACCTACCTGGGCCAATTTATACTATTTGGCCCTAATGGAGCCCAAATGGACCTGTTTGTTCCTAATAGAGCCCGAATGGTCTTTTTAGGTCATAAAGGAGCTAACTGGGTCAATTTGTACTTCTTTGGACCTATTGGAGCCCAAATTGACTTGTTTGATCCTAATAGAGCCCAAATGGACTTTTTAGGTCATATAGGACCTAACTAGGCCAATTTATAGTTCTTTGGTCCTATTGGAGCCCAAATGGACTTGTTTGATCCTAATAGGGCCCCAATGGACTTGTTTGATCCTAATAGAGCCCATATGGACTTGTTAGGTCATAAAGGACCTAACTGGGCCAATTTGTACTTCTTTGGTCCTAATGGAGTCCAAATGGACCTGTTTGATCCTAATAGAGCCCAAATGGACTTTATAGGTCATAAAGGACCTAACTGGGCCAATTTGTACTTCTTTGGTCCTATTGGAGCCCAAATGGACTTGTTTGATCCTAATAGAGCCCAAATGGACTTTTTAGGTCATATAGCACCTAACTGGGCCAATTTGAACTTCTTTGGTCCTATTAGTGCCCAAATGGACTTGTTTGATCCTAATAGAGCCCAACTGGACATTTTAGGTTATATAGGACCTAACTGGGCCAATTTGTACTTGTTTGGTCCTATTGGAGCCTAAATGGACTTGTTTGATCCTAATAGAGCCCAAATGGACTTTTTAGGTCATATAGGACCTAACTAGACCAATTTGTACTTCTTTGGTCCTATTGGAGCCCAAATGGATTTGTTTGATCCTAATAGAGCCAAAATGGACTTTTTGGGTCATATTGGACCTAACGGGGCCAATTTGTACATCTTTGGTCCTAATGGAGCCCAAATGGACTTGTTTGATCCTAATAGAGCCCAAATGGACTTTTTAGGTCATATAGGACCTAACTGGGCCAATTTGTACTTCTTTGGTCCTATTGGAGCCCAAATGGACTTGTTTGAACCTAATAGAGCCCAAATGGACTTGTTTGATCCTAATAGAGCCCGTATGGACTTGTTAGGTCATAAAGGACCTAACTGGGCCAATCTGTAATTCTTTGGTCCTAATGTAGCCCAAATGCACTTGTTTGATCCTAAAAGAGCCAAAATGCACTTTTTAGGTCATATAGGACCTAACTAGGCAAATTTGTACTTCTTTCGTCCTATTGGAGCCCAAATGGACTTGTTTGAACCTAGTAGAGCCCAACTGGACATTTTAGGTCATATAGGACCTAACTGGGCCAATTTGTACTTGTTTGGTCCTATTGGAGCCCAAATGGACTTGTTTGATCCTAATAGAGCCCAAATGGACTTGTTAGGTCATAAAGGACCTAACTGGGCCAATTTGTACTTCTTTGGTCCTATTGGAGTCCAAATGGACTTGTTTGATCCTAATAGAGCCAAAATGCACTTTTTAGGTCTTATAGGACCTAACTGTGCCAATTTGTACTTCTTTGGTCCTATTGGAGCCCAAATTGATTTGTTTGACCCTAATAGAGCCCAAATGGACGTTTTAGGTCGTAAAGGACCTAACAGGGCCAATTTGTACTTCTTTTGTTCTAATGGAGCCCAAATGGACTTGTTTGACCCTAATAGAGCCCAACTGGACTTGTTTGATCCTAATAGAGCCAAAATGCACTTTTTAGGTCATATAGAACCTAACTGTGCCAATTTGTACTTCTTTGGTCCTATTGGAGCCCAAATGGACTTGTGTGATCCTAATAGAGCGCAAATGGACCTTTTAGGTCATATAGGACCTAACTGGGCCAATTTGTACTTCTTTGGTCCTAATGAAACCCAAATGGACTTGTTTGACCCTAATAGAGCCCAAATAGACTTGTTTGATCCTAGTAGAGCCCAACTGGACATTTTACGTCATATAGGACCTAACTGGGCCAATTTGTACTTCTTTGGTCCTATTGGAGCCCAAATGGACTTGTTTGATCCTAATAGAGCCCAAATGGAATTGTTAGGTAATGGACTTGTTTGATCCTAATAGAGCCAAAATGCACTTTTTAGGTCATATAGGACCTAACTGTGCCAATTTGTACTTGTTTGGTCCTATTGGAGCCCAAATGGACTTGTTTGATCCTAATAGAGCCCAAATGGACTTTTTAGGTCATATAAGACCTAACTGGGCCAATTTGTACTTCTTTGGTCTTAATGGAGCCCAAATGGACTTGTTTGACCCTAATAGAGCCCAAATGGACATTTTAGGTCATATAGGACCTAACTGGCCCAATTTGTACTTCTTTCGTCCTATTGGAGCCCAAATGGACTTGTTTGATCTTAATAGAGCCAAAATGCACGTTTTAGGTCATATAGGACCTAACTGGGCCAATTTATACTTCTTGGGTCCTATTTGAGCCCAAATGGACTTGTTTGGTCATAATAGGGCCCCAATGGACTTGTTTGATCCTAATAGAGCCCATATGGACTTGTTAGGTCATAAAGGACCTAACTGGGCCAGTTTGTAATTCTTTGGTCCTAATGCAGCCCAAATGGACCTGTTTGATCCTAATAGAGCCCAAATGGACTTTTTAGGTCATAAAGGACCTAACTGGGCCAATTTGTACTTCTTTGGTCCTATTGGAGCCCAAATGGACTTGTTTGATCCTAATAGAGCCCAAATGGACTTTTTAGGTCATATAGGACCTAACTGGGCCAATTTGAACTTCTTTGGTCCTATTAGAGCCCAAATGGACTTGTTTGAACCTAATAGAGCGCAACTGGACATTTTAGGTCATATAGGACCTAACTGGGCCAATTTCTACTATTTTGGTCCTATTGGAGCCCAAATGGACTTGTTTGATCCTAATAGAGCCCAAATGGACTTTTTAGGTCATATAGGACCTAACTGGGCCAATTTGTACTTCTTTGGTCCTATTTGAGCCCAAATGGACTTGTTTGATCCTAATAGAGCCAAAATGCACTTTTTAGGTCATATAGGACCTAATTGGGCAAATTTGTACTTCTTTGGTACAAATGGAGTCCAAATGGACTTGTTTGAGCCCAATTAAGGCGAAAATGCACTTTTTAGGTCATATAGGACCTAACTGGGCCAATTTGTACTTCTTTGGTCCTATTAGAGCCCAAATGGACTTGTGTGATCCTAATAGAGCCCAAATTTACTTTTTAGGTCATATAGGACCTAACTGGACAAATTTGTACTTCTTTGGTCCTAATGGAGCCCAAATGGACTTGTTTGATCCTAATAGAGCCCAAATGGACTTTTTAGGTCATATAGGACCTATCTGGGCCAATTTGTACTTCTTTGGTCGTATTGGAGCCCAAATGGATTTGTTTGATCCTAATAGAGCCAAAATAGACTTTTTGGGTCATATAGGACCTAACTGGGCCAATTTGTACATCTTTGGTCCTAATGGAGCCTAAATGGACTTGCTTGATCCTAATACAGCCCAAATGGACTTTTTTGATCATATAGGACCTAACTGGGCCAATTTGTAGTTCCTTGGTCCTATTGGAGCCCAAATGGACTTGTTTGATCCTAATAGAGCCCATATGGACTTGTTAGGTCATAAAGGACCTAACTGGGCCAATTTGTACTTCTTTGGTCCTAGTGGAGCCCAAATGCACTTGTTTGATCCTAATAGAGCCAGAAATGCACTTTTTAGGTCATATAGGACCTAACTAGGCCAATTTGTACTTCTTTGAACCTATTGGAGCCCAAATGGACTTGTTTGATCCTAATAGAGCCCAAATGGACTTTTTAGGTCATATAGGACCTAACTGGGCCAATTTGTACTACTTTGATCCTATTGGAGCCCAAATGGGCTTGTTTGATTCTAATAGAGCCCAAATGGACTTTTTAGGTCATATAGGACCTAACTGGGCCAATTTGTACTTCTTTGGCTCTATTGGAGCCCAAATGGACATGTTTGATCCTAATAGAGCCCAACTGGACATTTTAGGTTATATAGGACCTAACTGGGTCGATTTGTACTTTTTTGGTCCTAATGAAGGCCAAATGTACTTGTTTGATCCTAATAGAGCCCCAATGGACTTGTTTGATCCTAATAGAGCCCATATGGACGTGTTAGGTCATAAAGGACCTAACTGGGCCAATTTGTACTTCTTTGGTCCTAATGGAGCCCAAATGCACTTGTTTGATCCTAATAGAGGCCAAATGGACTTGTTAGGTCATAAAGGACCTAACTGGGCCAATTTGTACTTGTTTGGTCCTATTGGAGCCCAAATGGACTTGTTTGATCAAAATAGGTCCTAATGGACTTTTTAGGTCATATAGGACCTAACTGGTCCAATTTGTACTTCTTTGGTCCAAATGGAGTCCAAATGGACTTGTTTGATCCTAATAGAGCCCAAATGGACTTGTGTGATCCTAATAGAGCCCATATGGACTTGTTAGGTCATAAAGGACCTAACTGGGTCAATTTGTACATCTTTGGTCCTATTGCAGCCCAAATGGACTTGTTTGATCCTAGTAGATCCCCAATGGACTTTTTAGGTCTTATAGGACCTAACTAGGCCAATTTGTACTTCTTTGGTCCTATTGGAGCCCAAATGGACTTGTTTGATCCTAATAGAGCCCAAATGGACTTTTTAGGTCATGAAGGACCTAACTGGGCCAATTTCTACTTCTTTACTCCTAATGGAGCCCAAATGGACTTGTTTGATCCTAATAGTGCCCAAATGGACTTTTTAGGTCATATAGGACCTAACTGGGCCAATTTGTACTTCTTTGTTCCTAAGCCCAAATGGACTTGTTTGACCCTAATATAGCCCAAATGGACTTGCTTGATCCTAATAGAGCCCAAATGGACTTGTTAGGTCATAAAGGACCTAACTGTGCCAATTTGTACTTCTTTGGTCCTTTATGACCTAACAAGTCCATTTGGTCTCTATTAGGATCAAACAAGTCCATTTGGGCTCTATTAGGACTTGTTTGATCCTATGACCTAACAAGTCCATTTGGGCTCTATTAGGACCAAAGAAGTACAAATTGGCCCAGTCAGGTCCTATATGACCTAAAAAGTCCATTTGTGCTCTATTAGGATCAAACAAGTCCATTTGTGCTCTATTAGGATCAAACAAGTCCATTTGGGCTCTATTACGACCAAAGAAGTACAAATTGGCCCAGTCAGGTCCTATATGACCTAAAAAGTCCATTTGTGCTCTATTAGGATCAAACAAGTCCATTTGGACTCCATTAGGACCAAAGAAGTAGAAATTGGCACAGTTAGGTCCTTTATGACCTAAAATGTCCAGTTGGGCTATATTAGGGTCAAACAAGTCCATTTGGGCTCCATTAGGACCAAAAAAGTACAAATTGGCCCAGTTAGGTCCTATATGACCTAAAAAGTCCATTTGGGCTCTATTAGGATCAAACAAGTCCATTTGGGCTCCAATAGGACCAAAGAAATACAAATTGGCACAGTTAGGTCCTATATGACCTAAAAAGTCCATTTGGGCTCTATTAGGATCAAACAAGTCCATTTGGGATCTAATAGGACCAAAGAAGTACAAATTGGCACAGTTAGGTCCTTTATGACCTAAAAAGTCCATTTGGGCTCTATTAGGATCAAACAAATCCATTTGGGCTCCATTAGGCCCACTCCCTAGTTCGGATTCTTCACTCATCTTGACCTTGTTGCCTTGTGCATAGCATAAATATAGCTACAGATATCGGATTTTGGTGATCTTGTTGTCCCTAGAAGGATAAGGCAGAGACCTACAATTTCATGTTTCACAAGATTTGTTAAATTAGGCCAAAATCAAGGCTAAATTGGGTCCCGAGTTCTCTAGCGCGGATCAGTGCGCTGTGCCAATTTGTACTTTTTTGGTCCTATTGGAGCCCAAATGGACTTGTTAGGTCATAAAGGACCTAACTGGGCCAATTTGTACTTCTTTGGTCTTATACTCGGCGCATGGCAACAAGACTGGGATGAGTGAAAAATCCGAAAATTAACTATGTTTAGCAATTAAGTCCAAATGGACTTGTTTGATCCTAATAGAGCCCAAATGGACTTGTGTGATCCTAGTATAGCCCAAATGGACTTGTTTGATCCTAATAGCGCCCAAATGGACTAGTTTGATCCCAGTGGAGCCCAAATGGACTTTTTAGGTCATATAGGACCTAACTGGGCCAATTTGTACTTCTTTGGTCCTAATGGAGCCCAAATGGACTTGTTTGACCCTAATAGAGCCCAAATGGACTTGTTTGAACCTAATAGAGCCAAAATGCACTTGTTAGGTCATAAAGGACCTAATTGTGCCAATTTGTACTTCTTTGGTCCTACTAGATCCCAAATGGACTTGTTTAATCCTAATAGAGCCGAAATGGACTTTTTAGGTCATATAGGACCTAACTGGACCAATTTGTACTTCTTTGGTCCTAATGGATCCCAAATGGACTTGTTTGATCCTAATAGAGCCCAACTGGACATTTTAGGTCATAAAGGACCTAACTGTGCCAATTTTACTTCTTTGGTCCTAATGGAGCCCAAATGGACTTGTTTGACCCTAATAGAGCCCAAATGGACTTTTTAGGTCATATAGGACCTAACTGGGCCAATTTGTACTTCTTTGGTCCTAATAGAGCCCAAATGACTTGTTATGTCATAGGATCAAACAAGTCCTAATAGAGCCCAAATGGACTTGTTTGATCCTAATAGAGCCCAAATGGACTTGTTTGATCCGAGTAGAGCCCAACTGGACATTTTAGGTCATATAGGACCTAACTGGGCCAATTTGTACTTGTTTGGTCCTATTGGAGCCCAAATGGACTTGTTTGACCCTAATAGAGCCCAAATTGACTTTTTAGGTCATGAAGGACCTAACTAGGACAATTTGTACTTCTTTGGTCCTAATGGAGCCCAAATGGACTTGTTTGACCCTAATAGAACCCAACTGGACTTGTTTGATCCTAATAGAGCCAAAATACACTTTTTAGGTCATATAGGACCTAATTGTGCCAATTTGTACTTCTTTGGTCCTATTGGAGCCCAAATGGACTTGTTTGATCCTAATAGAGCCCAAATGGACGTTTTAGGTCATATAGGACCTAACTGGGCCAATTTGTACTTCTTTGGTTCTAATGAAGCCCAAATGGAATTGTTAGGTCATAGGATCAAACAAGTCCTAATAGAGCCCAAATGGACTAGTTTGATCCTAATAGAGCCCAAATGGACTTGTTTGATCCTCGTAGAGCCCAACTGGACATTTTAGGTCATATAGGACCTAACTGGGCCAATTTGTACTTATTTGGTCCAATTGGAGCCCAAATGGACTTGTTTGATCCTAATAGAGCCCAAATGGACTTGTTAGGTCATAAAGGACCTAACTGGGCCAACTTGTACTTCTTTGGTCCAATTGGAGCCCAAATGGACTTGTTTGATCCTAATAGAGCCAAAATGCACTTTTTATGTCATATAGGACCTAACTGTGCCAATTTGTACTTCTTTGGTCCTATTGGAGCCCAAATGGACTTGTTTGACCCTAATAGAGCCCAAATGGACTTTTTAGGTCATAAAGGACCTAACTGGGTCAATTTGTACTTCTTTTGTCCTAATGGAGCCCAAATGGACTTGTTTGACCCAAATAGAGCCCAACTGGACTTGTTTGATCCTAATAGAGCCAAAATGAACTTTTTAGGTCATATAGGACCTAACTGTGCCAATTTGTACTTCTTTGGTCCTATTGAAGCCCAAATGGACTTGTTTGATCCTAATAGAGCCCAAATGGACTTTTTAGGTCATATAGGACCAAACTGGGCCAATTTGTACTTCTTTGGTCCTAATGAAGCCCAACTGGACTTGTTTGACCCTAATAGAGCCCGAATGGACTTTTCAGGTCATATAGGACCTAACTGGGCCAATTTGTACTTCTTTGGTCCTAATAGATCCCAAATGGACTCGTTTGATCCTAATAGAGCCCAAATGGACTTGTTTGATCCTTGTAGAGCCCAACTGGACATTTTAGGTCATATAGGACCTAACTGGGTAAATTTGTACTTCTCTGGTCCTATTGGAGCCCAAATGGACTTGTTTGATCCTAATAGAGCCCAAATGGACTTGTTTGATCCTAATAGAGCCCAAATGGACTTTTTAGGTCATATAGGACCTAACTGTGCCAATTTGTACTTCTTTGGTCCTATTGGAGCCCAAATGGACTTGTTTGACCCTAATAGAGCCCGAATGGACTTTTCAGGTCATATAGGACCTAACTGGGCCAATTTGTACTTCTTTGGTCCTAATAGATCCCAAATGGACTCGTTTGATCCTAATAGAGCCCAAATGGACTTGTTTGATCCTTGTAGAGCCCAACTGGACATTTTAGGTCATATAGGACCTAACTGGGTAAATTTGTACTTCTCTGGTCCTATTGGAGCCCAAATGGACTTGTTTGATCCTAATAGAGCCCAAATGGACTTGTTTGATCCTAATATAGCCAAAATGCACTTTTTAGGTCATATAGGACCTAACTGTGCCAATTTGTACTTCTTTGGTCCTATTGGAGCCCAAATGGACTTGTTTGATCCTAATAGAGCCAAAATGTACTTTTTAGATCATATAGGACCTAACTGGGCCAATTTGTACTTCTTTGGTCCTAATGGAGCCCAAATGGACTTGTTTAACCCAAAAAGATCCCAACTGGACATTTTAGGTTATAAATGACCTAACTGTGCCAATTTGTACTTCTTTGGTCCTAATGGAGCCCAAATGGACTTGTTTGATCCTAATAGAGCCCAAATGGACTTGTATGATCCTAGTAGAGCCCAAATGGACTTGTTAGGTCATAAAGGACCGAACTGGGCCAATTTGTACTACTTTGGTCCTAATGGAGCCCAAAAGGACTTGTTTGACCCTAATAGAACCCAAATGGACCAAAGAAGTACAAATTGGGCCAGTTAGGTCCTATATGACCTAAAATGTCCATTTGGGCTCTATTTGGGTCAAACAAGTCCATTTGGGCTCCATTAGGACCAAAGAAGTACAAATTGGCCCAGTTAGGTCCTATATGACCTAAAAAGTCCATTTGGGCTCTATTAGGATCAAACAAGTCATTTGGGCTCCAATAGGACCAAAGAAGTACAAATTCGCCCAGTTAGGTCATATATGACCTAAAAAGTGCATTTTGGCTCTCTTAGGATCAAACAAGTCCATTTGGCCTCTATTGGGGTTAAACAAATCCATTTGGGCTCCATTAGGACCAAAGAAGTACAAATTTACCCAGTTAGGTCCTATATGACCTAAAAAGTCCATTTGGGCTCCACTAGGATCAAACAAGTCCATTTGAGCTCTATTAGGATCAAACAAGTCCATTTGGGCTCTACTAGGATCACACAAGGCCATTTGAGCTCTATTAGGATCAAACAAGTCCATTTGGGCTCCAATAGGACCAAAGAAGTACAAATTGACCTAGTTAGGTCCTATACGACCTAAAAATTGCATTTGGGCTCTATTAGGATCAAACAAGTCCATTTGGGCTCCAATAGGACCAAAGAAGTACAAATTGACCCAGTTAGGTCCGATATGACCTAAAAAGTGCATTTTGGCTCTATTAGGATCAAACAAGTCCATTTGGGCTCTAATAGGACCAAAGAAGTACAAATTGGCCCACTTAGGTCCTATATGACCTAAAAAGTCTATTTGGACTCTACTAGGATCAAACAAGTCCATTTGGGCTCCAATAGGACCAAAGAGAAACAAATTGGCCCAGTTAGGTCCTTTATGACCTAACAAGTCCATTTGGGCTCTATTAGGATCAAACAAGTCCATTTGGGCTCCAATAGGACCAAAGAAGTACAAATTGGCCCAGTTAGGTCCTATATGACCGAAAATGTCCAGTTGGGCTCTACTAGGGTTAAACAAGTCCATTTGGGCTCTATTGGGTTCAAACATGTCCATTTGGGCTCTATTAGGACTTGTTTGATCCTATGACCTAACAAGTCCATTTGGGCTCTATTTGGACCAAAGAAGTACAAATTGGCCCTGTTAGGTCCTATATGACCTAAAAAGTCCACTTGGGCTCTATTAGGGTCAAACAAGTCCATTTGTGCTCCATTAGGACCAAAGAAGTACAAATTGGCCCAGTTAGGTCCTATATGACCTAAAACGTCCATTTGGGCTTCGGATCAAACAAGTCCATTTGGGCTCCAATAGGACCTAAGAAGTACAAATTATCACAATTAGGTCCTATATGACCTAAAAGTGCATTTTGGCTCTATTAGGATCAAACAAGTCCATTTGGGCTCCAATAGGACCAAAGAAGTACAAATTAGCCCAGTTAGGTCATACATGACCTAAAAAGTGCATTTTGGCTCTATTAGGATCAAACAAGTCCATTTGGGCTCCAATAGGACCAAAGAAGTACAAATTGGCCCTGTTAGGTCCTATATGACCTAAAAAGTCTATTTGGGCTCTATTAGGGTCAAACAAGTCCATTTGGGCTCCATTAGGACCAAAGAAGGTCAATTTGGCCCAGATAGGTCCTATATGACCTAAAAAGTCAATTTGGGCTCTGTTAGGATCAAACAAGTCCATTTTGGCTCCAATAGGACCAAAGAAGTACAAATTGGCCCTGTTAGGTCCTATATGACCTAAAAAGTCCACTTGGGCTCTATTAGGGTCAAACAAGTCCATTTGTGCTCCATTAGGACCAAAGAAGTACATATTGGCCTAGTTAGGTCCTATATGACCTAAAAAGTTCATTTTGGCTCTATTAGGATCAAACAAGTCCATTTGGGTTCCAATAGGACCAAAGAAGTACAAATTGGCCCAGTTAGGTCCTATATGACCTAAAAAGTCAATTTGGGCTCTACTAGGATCAAACAAGTCCATTTGGGCTCCAATAGGACCAAAGAAGTACAACAAGATTGGGATGAGTGAAAAATCCGAAAATTAACTATGTTTAGCAATTAAGTCCCATTAAGCCAAATAATGTAAAACCAAAAACAATGATTGTAAAAGTTGTCTTCCTTATCTTTCTAGGGACAACAAGATCACCAAAATCCGAAATCTGTAGCTCTAGTTATGCTCTGCGCAAGGCAACAAGGTCAGGAAGAGTGAAAAATCCGAAACATAACAATGTTTAGCAATTAAGCCCAATTAAGCCCAATAATGTAAAACCAAAAACAATGATTGTAAAAGTTGTCTAATTTCCTTCTCTCTCTAGCTTGTTCGGCTGTAAACTGCTATTTATGCTTTTTAATCCCGACCTAACCCTAGACCAAATTAAGAGGCTCTGAATAAGCTTTCCAACAAGGTATCATATGCCTTAATTGGCCTTAAGATGAGTAAGTTAGGCCCATTTAAGTGGAGGAATATCATGGACTACGCAATGATCCGCGCCAGAGAAGTCCCATTAAGCCCAATAATGTAAAACCAAAAACAATGATTGTAAAAGTTGTCTTCCTTATCTTTCTAGGGACAACAAGATCACCAAAATCCGAAATCTGTAGCTCTAGTTATGCTCTGCGCAAGGCAACAAGGTCAGGAAGAGTGAAAAATCCGAAACATAACAATGTTTAGCAATTAAGCCCAATTATGCCCAATAATGTAAAACCAAAAACAATGATTGTAAAAGTTGTCTAATTTCCTTCTCTCTCTAGCTTGTTCGGCTGTAAACTGCTATTTATGCTTTTTAATCCCGACCTAACCCTAGACCAAATTAAGAGGCTCTGAATAAGCTTTCCAACAAGGTATCATATGCCTTAATTGGCCTTAAGATGAGTAAGTTAGGCCCATTTAAGTGGAGGAATATCATGGACTGCGCAATGATCCGCGCCAGAGAACTCGGGACCCACTTTAGCCTTAATTTTGGCTAATTTGACAATTCTTGGGAACCTGAAATTGTAGGTCCCTTGCTTATCTTTCTAGGGACAGCAAGATCACCAAAATCTGATATCTGTAGCTCTAGTTATGCTCTGCGCAAGGCAACAAGGTCAGGAAGAATGAAAAATCCGAAAATTAACAATGTTTAGCAAGTAAGCCCAATTAAGCCCAATAATGTAAAACCAAAAACAATGATTGTAAAAGTTGTCTAATTTCCCTCTCTCTCTAGCTTGTGCGACTGTAAACTGCTTTTTATGCTTTTTAATCCCGACCTAAAACTAGGCCAAATTAAGGGCCTTTGAATAAGCTTTCCAACAAGGTATCATATGCCTTAATTGGGCTTAAGATTAGTAAGCTAGGCCCATTTAAGTGAAGGAACATCATGGACTGCGCACTGATCCGCGCCAGACAACTCGGGACCCAATTTAGCCTTGATTTTGGTCTAATTTGACAATTCTTGTGAAACCTGACATTGTAGGTCTCTTCCTTATCTTTCTAGGGACAGCAAGATCACCAAAATCCGATATCTGTAGCTCTAGTTATACTCTGCGCATGGCAACAAGGTCGGGATGAGTGAAAAATCCGAAAATTAACAATGTTCAGCAATTAAGCCCAATTAAGCCCAATAATGTAAAACCAAGAACAATGATTGTAAAAGCTGTCTAATTTTCTTCTCTCTCGAGCTTGTGCGGCTGTAAACTGCTATTTATGCTTTTTAATCCCGACCTAACCCTAGACCAAATTAAGGGCCTATGAATAAGCATTCCAACAAGGTATCATATGCCTTAATTGGGCTTAAGAATATTAAGTTAGGCCCATTTAAGTGAAGGAATATCATGGACTGCGCACAGATCCGCGCCAGAGTACTCGGGACCCAATTTAGCCTTGATTTTGGTTTAACTTGACAATTATTGTGAAACCTGAAATTGTTGGTCTCTTCCTTATCTTTCTAGGGACAGCAAGATCACCAAAATCCGAAATCTGTAGCTCCAGTTATGCTCTGCGCAAGGCAACAAGGTCAGGAAGCGTGAAAAATCCGAAACATAACAATGTTTAGTAATTAAGCCCAATTAAGCCCAATAATGTGAAACCAAAAACAATGATTGTAAAAGTTGTCTGATTCCCTTCTCTCTCTAGCTTGTGCGGCTGTAAACTGCTATTTATGCTTTTTAATCCCGACCTAATCCCAGACCAAATTAAGGACCTCTCAATAAGATTTCCAACAAGGTATCATATGCCTTAATTGGGCTTAAAATTAGTAAGTTAGGCCCATTTAAGTGAAGGAATATCACGGACTGCGCACTGATCCGCGCCAGAGAACTCGGGACCCAATTTAGCCTTGATTTTGGAATAATTTGACAATTTTTGTGAACCTGAAATTGTAGGTCCCTTCCTTATCTTTCTAGGGACAGCAAGATCATCAAAATCCTATATCTGTAGCTCTAGTTATGCTCTGCACAAGGCAACAAGGTCAAGAAGAGTGAAAAATCCGAAAATTAACAATGTTTAGCAATTATGCCTAATTAAGCCCAATAATGTAAAACCAAAAACAATGATTGTAAAAGTTGTCTAATTTCCTTCTATCACTAGCTTGTGCGGCAGTAAACTGCTATTTATACTTTTTAATCCCGACCTAACCCTAGACCAAATTAAGGGCCTCTGAATAAACTTTCCAACAAGGTATCATATGCCTTAATTGGGCATAAGATTAGTAAGTTAGGCCCATTTAAGTGAAGGAACATAATGGACTGCTTATTGATCCGTGCCAGAGAACTCGGGACCCAATTTAGCCTTGATTTTGGAATAATTTGACAATTCTTGTGAACCTGAAATGGTAGGTCCCTTCCTTATCTTTCTAGGGACAGCAAGATCATCAAAATCCGATAAGTGTAGCTCTAGTTATGCTCTGCACAAGGCAACAAGGTCAGGAAGAGTGAAAAATCCGAAAATTAACAATGTTTAGCAATTATGCTCAATAATTTAAAAGCAAAAACAATGATTGTAAAAGTAGTCTAATTTCCGTCTCTCTCTGGCTTGTGCGGCTGTAAACTGGTATTTTTACTTATTAATCCTAACCTACCCCTAGACCAAATTAAGGGCCTCTGAATAAGCTTTCCAACAAGGTATCATATGCCTTAATTGGGCTTAAGATTAGTAAGTTAGGCCCATTTAAGTGAACGAATATCATGGACTGCGCACTGATCCTCGCCAGAGAACTCGGGACCCAATTTAGCCTTGATTTTGGAATAATTTGACAATTCTTGTGAACCTGAAATTGTAGGTCCCTTCCTTATCTTTCTAGGGACAGCAAGATCATCAAAATCCTATAACTGTAGCTCTAGTTATGCTCTGAACAAGGCAACAAGGTCAGGAAGAGTGAAAAATCCGAAAATTAACAATGTTTAGCAATTATGACCAATTAAGCCCAATAATGTAAAACCAAAAACAATGATTGTAAAAGTTGTCTAATTTCCTTCTCTCTCTAGCTTGTGCGGCTGTAAACTGCTATTTATACTTTTTAATCCGACCTACCCCTAGACCAAATTAAGGGCCTCTGAATAAACTTTCCAACAAGGTATCATATGCCTTAATTGGGCATAAGATTAGTAAGTTAGGCCCATTTAAGTGAAGGAACATCATGGAATGCGTATTGATCCACGCCAGAGAACTCGGGACCCAATTTAGCCTTGATTTTGGAATAATTTGACAATTCTTGTGAACCTGAAATGGTAGGTCCCTTCCTTATCTTTCTAGGGACAGCAAGATCATCAAAATCCGATATCTGTAGCTCTAGTTATGCTCTGCACAAGGCAACAAGGTCAGGAAGAGTGAAAAATCCGAAAATTAACAATGTTTAGCAATTATGCCCAATAATGTAAAAGCAAAAACAATGATTGTAAAAGTAGTCTAATTTCCGTCTCTCTCTGGCTTGTGCGGCTGTAAACTGGTATTTTTGCTTATTAATCCTGACCTAACCCTAGACCAAATTAAGGGCCTCTGAATAAGCTTTCCAACAAGGTATCATATGCCTTAATTGGGCTTAAGATTAGTAAGTTAGGCCCATTTAAGTGAACGAATATCATGGACTGCGCACTGATCCTCGCCAGAGAACTCGGGACCCAATTTAGCCTTGATTTTTGAATAATTTGACAATTCTTGTGAACCTGAAATTGTAGGTCCCTTCCTTATCTTTCTAGGGACAGCAAGATCATCAAAATCCTATATCGGTAGCTCTAGTTATGCTCTGAACAAGGCAACAAGGTCAGGAAGAGTGAAAAATCCGAAAATTAACAATTTTTAGTAATTATGCCCAATTAAGCCCAATAATGTAAAACCAAAAACAATGATTGTAAAAGTTGTCTAATTTCCTTCTCTCTCTAGCTTGTGCGGCTGTAAACTGCTATTTATGCTTTTTAATCCTGACCTAACCCTAGACCTAATTAAGGGCCTCTGAATAAGCTTCCCAACAAGGTATCATATGCCTTAATTGGGCTTAAGATTAGTAAGTTAGGCCCATTTAAGTGAAGGAATATCATGGACTGCGCACTGATCCGTGCCAGAGAACGCGGGACCCAATTTAGCCTTGATTTTGGAATAATTTGACAATTCTTGTGAAACCTGACATTGTAGGTCTCTTCCTTATCTTTCTAGGGACAGCATAATCACCAAAATCCGAAATCTGTAGCTCTAGTTATGCTCTGCGCAAGGCAACAAGGTCAGGAAGAGTGAAAAATCCGAAAACAAGTGCATTTGGGCTCCATTAAGACCAAAGAAGTACAAATTGGCCCAGTTAGGTCTTATATGACCTAAAAAGTCCACTTTCTTATTAATCCTGACCTAACCCTAGAACAAATTAAGGGCCTCTGAATAAGCTTTCCAACAAGGTATCATATGCCTTAATTGGGCTTAAGATTAGTAAGTTAGGCTTATTTTGATCCTTATTTAGCCTTGATTTTTTCCTTAAGTGAAGGAACATCATGGACTACACACTGATCCGCGCCAGAGTACCCGGGACCCAATTTAGCCTTGATTTTGGCCTAAATTGAAAATTCTTGTGTCACCTGAAATTGTAGGTCTCTTCCTTATCTTTCTAGGGACAGCAAGATCATCAAAATCCAATATCTGTAGCTCTAGTTATGCTCTGAACAAGGCAACAAGGTCAGGAAGAGTTAAAAATCCGAAAATTAACAATGTTTAGCAATTATCCCCAATAATGTAAAAGCAAAAACAATGATTGTAAAAGTAGTCTAATTTCTGTCTCTCTCTGGCTTGTGCAGCTGTAAACTGGTATTTTTGCTTATTAATCCTGACCTAACCCTAGACCAAATTAAGGGCCTCTGAATAAGCTTTCCAACAAGGTATCATATGCCTTAATTGGGCTTAAGATTATTAAGTTAGGCCCATTTAAGTGAACGAATATCATGGACTGCGCACTGATCCTCGCCAGAGAACTCGGGACCCAATTTAGCCTTGATTTTTGGAATAATTTGACAATTCTTGTAACTTGAAATTGTAGGTCCCTTCCTTATCTTTCTAGGGACAGCAAGATCATCAAAATCCTATATCTGTAGCTCTAGTTATGCTCTGAACAAGGCAACAAGGTCAGGAAGAGTGAAAAATCCGAAAATTAACAATGTTTAGCAATTATGCCCAATTAAGCCCAATAATGTAAAACCAAAAACAATGATTGTAAAATTTGTCTAATTTCCCTCTTTCTCTAGCTTGTGCGGCTGTAAACTGCTATTTATGCTTTTTAATCCCGACCTAACCCTAGACCAAATTAAGGGCCTATGAATAAGCTATCCAACAAGGTATCATATGCCTTAATTGGGCTTAAGATTAGTAAGTTAGGCCCATTTAAGTGAAGGAATATCATGGACTGCGCACTGATCCGTGCCAGAGAACTCGGGACCCAACTTAGCCTTGATTTTGAAATAATTTGACAATTCTTGTGAACCTGAAATTGTAGGTCCCTTCCTTATCTTTCTAGGGACAGCAAGATCATCAAAATCCGATATCTGTAGCTCTAGTTATGCTCTGCACAAGGCAACAAGGTCAGGAAGAGTGAAAAATCCGAAAATTTACAATGTTTAGCAATTATGCCCAATAATGTAAAAGCAAAAATAATGATTGTAAAAGTTGTCTAATTTCCGTCTCTCTCAGGCTTGTGGGCTGTAAAATGCTATTTTTGCTTATTAATTCTGACCTAACCCTAGACCAAATTAATGGCCTCTGAATAAGCTTTCGAACAAGGTATCATATGCCTTAATTGGGCATAAGATGAGTAAGTTAGGCCCATTTAAGTGAAGGAACATCATGGACTGCGCACAGATCCATGCCAGAGAACTTCGGACCCAATTTAGCCTTGATTTTGGCCGAAATTGACAATTCTTGTGTCACCTGAAATTGTAGGTCCCTTCCTTATCTTTCTAGGGACAGCAAGATTATCAAAATCCGATATCTGTAGCTCTAGTTATGCTCTGCACAAGGCAACAAGGTCAGGAAGAGTGAAAAATCCGAAAATTAACAATGTTTAGCAACTAAGCCCAATTAAGCCCAATAATGTAAAAGCAAAAACAATGATTGTAAAAGTTGTCTAATTTCCTTCTCTCTCTAGCATGTGCAGCTGTAAACTGCTACTTTTGGTTGTTAATCCTGACCTAACCTTAGACCAAATTAAGGGCCTCTGAATAAGCTTTCCAACTAGGTATCATATGCCTTAATTGGGCTTAAGATTAGTAAGTTAGGCCCATTTTAATCCTTATTTAGCTTTGATTTTTTCCTTAAGTGAAGGAACATCATGGACTACGCACTGATCAGTTCCAGAGTACCCGGGACCCAATTTAGCCTTGATTTTTGCCTAAATTGACAATTCTTGTGTCACCTGAAATTGTAGGTCTCTTCCTTATCTTTCTAGGGATAGCAAGATCATCAAAATCTTATATCTGTAGCTCTACTTATGCTCTGAACAAGGCAACAAGGTCAGGAAGAGTGAAAAATCCGAAAATTAACAATGTTTAGCAATTAAGCCCAATAATGTAAAACCAAAAACAATGATGGTAAAAGTTGTCTAATTTCCTTCTCTCTCTAGCTTGTGCGGATGTAAACTGCTATTTATGCTTTTTAATCCCGACCTAACCCTAGACCAAATTAAGGGCCTATGAATAAACTTTCCAACAAGGTATCATATGCCTTAATTGGGCTTAAGATTAGTAAGTTAGACCCATTTAAGTGAAGGAATATCATGGACTGCGCACTGATCCGCGCCAGAGAACTCGGGACCCAACTTAGCCTTGATTTTGAAATAATTTGACAATTCTTGTGAACCTGAAATTGTAGGTCCCCTCCTTATCTTTCTAGGGACAGCAAGATCATCAAAATCCGATATCTGTAGCTCCAGTTGTGCTCTGCATAAGGCAACAAGGTCAGGAAGAGTGAAAAATCCGAAAATTAACAATGTTTAGCAATTATGCCCAATAATGTAAAAGCAAAAACAATGATTGTAAAAGTTGTCTAATTTCCGTCTCTCTCAGGCTTGTGCGACTGTAAAATGCTATTTTTGCTTATTAATTCTGACCTAACCCTAGACCAAATTAATGGCCTTTGAAAAAGCTTTCCAACAAGGTATCATATGCCTTAATTGTGCATAAGATGAGTAAGTTAGGCCCATTTAAGGGAAGGAACATCATGGACTGCGCACTGATCCCCGCCAGAGTACTCGGGACCCAATTTAGCCTTTATTTGGGAATAATTTGACAATTCTTGTGCACCTGAAATTGTAGGTCCCTTCCTTATCTTTCTAGGGACAGCAAGATAATCAAAATCCGATATCTGTAGCTCTAGTTATGCTCTACACAAGGCAACAAGGTCAGGAAGAGTGAAAAATCCGAAAATTAACAATGTTTAGCAACTATGCCCAATTAAGCCCAATAATGTAAAAGCAAAAACAATGATTGTAAAAGTTATCTAATTTCCTTCTCTATCTAGCATGTGCGGCTGTAAACTACTACTCTTGGTTATTAATCCTGACCTAACCCTAGACCAAATTAAGGGCCTCTGAATAAGCTTTCCAACAAGGTATCATATGCATTAATTGGGCTTAAGATTAGTAAGTTAGCCCCATTTAAGTGAAGGAACATCATGGACTGCGCACTGATCCGTGCTAGGGAACTCGGGATCCAATTTAGCCTTGATTTTGGCCTAATTTGATAATTCTTTGGAAATATGAAATTGTGGGTCTCTTCCTTATCTTTCTAGGGACAGCCAGATGACCAAAATCCGAAATCTGTAGCTCTAGTTATGCTCTGTGCAAGGCAACAAGGTTAGGAAGAGTGAAAAATCCTAAAATTAACAATGTTTAGTAATTATGCCCAATAATGTAAAACCAAAAACAATGATTGTAAAAGTTGTCTAATTTTCGTCTCTCTCAGGCTTGTGCGGCTGTAAACTGCTATTTTTGTTTATTAATCCCGACCTAACCCTAGACCAAATTAAGGGCCTCTGAGTAAGCTTTCCAACAAGGTATCATATGGCTTAATTGGGCTTAAGATTAGTAAGTTAGCCCCATTTAAGTGAAGGAACATCATGGACTGCGCACTGAATCGTGCTAGAGAACTCCGGATCCAATTTAGCCTTGCTTTTGGCCTAATTTGATAATTCTTCGGAAATATGAAATCGTGGGTCTCTTCCTTATCTTTCTAGGGACAGCAAGATCACCAAAATCCGATATCTGTAGCTCTAGTTATACTCTGCGCATGGAAACAAGGTCGGGATGAGTGAAAAATCCGAAAACTAACAATGTTTAGCAATTAAGCCCAATTAAGCCCAATAATGTAAAACCAAAAACAATGATTGTAAAAGTTGTCTAATTTCCTTCTCTCTCTAGCTTGTGTGGCTGTAAACTTCTATTTATGCTTTTTAATCCTGACCTAACCCTAGACCTAATTAAGGGCCTCTGAATAAGCTTTCCAACATGGTATCATATGCCTTAATTGGGCTTAAGATTAGTAAGTTAGGCCCATTTAAGTGAAGGAATATCATGGACTGCGCACTGATCCGCGCCAGAGAACTCGGGACCCAATTTGGCCTTGATTTTGGAATAATTTGACAATTCTTGTGAAACCTGACATTGTAGGTCTCTTCCTTATCTTTCTAGGGACAGCATAATCACCAAAATCCAAAATCTGTAGCTCTAGTTATGCTCTGCGCAAGGCAACAAGGTCAGGAAGAGTGAAAAATCCGAAAACAAGTGCATTTGGGCTCCATTAGGACCAAAGAAGTACAAATTGGCCCAATTAGGTCTTATATGACCTAAAAAGTCCATTTTCTTATTAATCCTGACCTAACCCTAGAACAAATTAAGGGCCTCTGAATAAGCTTTCCAACAAGGTATCATATGCCTTAATTGGGCTTAAGATTCGTAAGTTAGGCCCATTTTGATCCTTATTTAGCCTTGATTTTTTCCTAAAGTGAAGGAACATCATGGACTACGCACTGATCCGCGCCAGAGTACCCGGGACCCAATTTAGCCTTGATTTTGGCCTAAATTGACAATTCTTGTGTCACCTGAAATTGTTGGTCTCTTCCTTATCTTTCTAGGGACAGCAAGATCACCAAAATCCGATATCTGTAGCTCTAGTTATGCTCTGCGTAAGGCAACAAGGTCAGGATGACTGAAAAATCCGAAAATTAACAATGTTTAGCAATTAAGCCCAATTAAGCCCAATATTGTAAAAGCAAAAACAATGATTGTAAAAGTTGTCTAATTTCCGTCTCTCTCTGGCTTGTGCATCTGTAAACTGCTATTTATGCTTTTTAATCCCGACCTAACCCTAGACCAAATTAAAGGCCTCTGAATAAGCTTTCCAACAAGGTATCATATGCCTTAATTGGGCTTAAGATTAATAAGTTAGGCCCATTTAAGTGAAGGAATATCATGGACTACGCACTGATCCGTGCCAGAGAACTCGGGACCCAATTTAGCCTTGATTTTGGAATAATTTGACAATTCTTGTGCACCTGAAATTGTAAGTCTCTTCCTTATCTTTCTAGGGACAGCAACATCACCAAAATCCGATATCTGTAGCTCTAGTTTTGTTCCTGTGCAAGGCAACATGGTCAGGATGAGTGAAAAATCCGAAAATTAACAATGTTTAGCAATTAAGCCCAATAATGTAAAACCAAAAACAATGATTGTAAATGTTTTCTAATTTCCGTCTCTCTCTGGCTTGTGCGGCTGTAAACTGCTATTTTTGGTTATTAATCCTGACCTAACCCTGGACCAAATTAAGGGCCTTTGAATAAGTGATAAGCCTCTGGCTCATCTAGTTTCCAGCTAGAAAAGGGGTAGATTTTGTGACTAATTGGGCGAGTCAACCTCGCTAATCTCCCAAATTGGCCTTGTTTTGTTCCTAAGTTAGGATTTGATTCGTTTAATGCATTTTTTGTAGTTTTTAGTTTATTTTGAGTAGAATTACGCTTTTCGTTTCCTTTTATTGTTTCAGGTTAAAAGTGAAGCTCTTAGAGTCAAGGAAAATGAAGAAAACAATGGAAAAGCAATTCTGGAAGTTTTGCCTCGCGAAACAGGATCTCGCCTCGCGAGCTTGAAGGCCTGACTGTGTGCGGAGAAGTCACCCTTTCTGTCTCACCTCGCGAATTACCATCTCGCCTCGCGAGCCTGAAGGCCTGACTGTGCCAGAGATGTCACCCTTTCTGTCTCACCTCGCGAATCACCATCTCGCCTCGCGAGTATTCAAATTAAGATGGAGCCAAAACTGAATTTCGCCTCGCGAGAGCTTGCTCGCCCCGCGAGCGGGCGAGACCTAGAATCCCTATTTATAGGCTGTTTTAGGTCAGATTGGAACCCTTTTTGTTCACCACTTGTTTTAGATCGGTTTTTTGACGAATCCTTATTCTCTGGAGCTGCGTCTCCCTAATTCTTTTCCTATTTGACAATTATGATGAACTCCAATTGTTTGTGCGTTGTTACAAGCATGAGGAACTAATTCCCTTGTCTAAGGGATCAATGAAACCACCCATGACGGTGTAGCGTTCAATGTGATGTATGTTTCCATCCTTTTCCTCAATTCATGTTTTCCAATTCTGAATTTATTGCTTTGATCATAAGCATGCATGATTGACTAGTTAACGTGATGAGGCTTGATAGGCAATTCGCGTTTAGAACTTGAATTGGGATCACTGATTGAATATTGCACGAGAGTGAGTAGGAGATCAGTGCAACCTTATAGGGAACAAGATTTAATAGAGTTGATGATTGGGTTATGAGACCGTAGCAAGTAATTAACTCAATCGTTGAATACGTCCTATTGAGCACGATAGTGTCATTAGAAGAATTTGGGGGTCCTGGTTGACATTGCAATTGAACTTAGGGAGAGGATCATCATCACTTGGGTACTATGCATGATTGGGTAGGTGGATTTGTGACCTTAGATGTTTAATCCATATTTTAATTCTCATTTCATATTATCGCTACCTACTTTATCTCTCATTGATTTGTTGATTTAAATTGCGATCCTATTTTCTCTCTCTTCTCAACCACTTGATTTTACTTGGTCAAACGTATCGAATTTCTTGCAAATTGGTAGAATTGGTAGCCCAATCCCTGTGTCCGACCTCGGTAATTACTTACCGTGTTTATTACTTACGACGACCCGGTACACTTGCCGGTGACTCAACAAGTTTTTGGCGCCGTTGCCGGGGATTGGCACAACCAATTTTCCTAATTTTTGGGAAGTTTGATTTTTTGGTTAAGCTATTTTTTATATTTATTTTCTGTTATTTATTTACTATTATTTCTCTCTACTTCTTTGATTCCACTTGGTCTTGCCTAGTTGTTGTATGCGAGGTACCCTTTCACAAGAAGACTTGTTATTTGATTCGGAGATCACCAAGACCAAGAAGCGATTAAGGAAAGAAGCCAGAGAACGAAAGAGGCTTGAAGCAATTAATTTTGAGAGTATGGCCGAAGCAAACCCTCCTCCTTACAAGCCTCTCTTCGAGTACAATCTACCCAATTTGGATGATTGTGCTTCTTCTATTGTGAGGGGCAACCTCAATACAGATTCCTTCAGAGTGGAAGGATATGTCACAGCCCAGATCCGTGAGAATCAATTTGATGGGGGTGGCAAACAAGACCCTCATAGACACATCACTCGCTTCCTTGAAGCTTGTGACATGCAGAAGACAAGAGGAGTCTCTCAAGATGAGTTTCACTTGTGGCTATTCCCTCTCTCTCTTTGGGATACCGCTCGCGATTGGTTTGACAGCTTGGGTCGCAACAGTATCACAACATGGGAGCAAATGGCCCAAAAGTTCCTCATTAAATATTTTCCTCCTCAGAAAGCGGCACAAGCAAGAGTAGCCGTCACATCTTTCAGGAAGACAGAAGATGAATCTTATAATGAAGCTTGGGAGAGGTATAATGTGCTCTTGAGAAGATGTCCTTCGGTCTTCTTTGACCCGGTCTCCAAGGTTCAACATTTCTTTAACGGGTAAGGGGGCGCTACCAGATGATTTGTGATGCCGCAGCGGGCGGTTCCTTTTCTTATTTTTCAGCTGAGGATGGATGGGCATTATTGGAGAAGATGTCGAACAATGATTACAACCGTGGTAGGGAAACCTCAAGTGGAGTCAGTTCTGCAACAATAGAAGCCATTCTAGAGCAGAATAAACTGTTGAAGATGCAAAATGCGGCATTGTCTGGGAACAAAAAGGTTAATGTGATACATGAAGGAATGCCTCCGGTTTGTGATAATTGTAATGGAGATCATGACATTCAGAGTTGTCCGTTCAATTTCTCTCAAGAACATGTGGACTCATGCCACAATTTCTATGACAGTGTACCTCAGAACTACTATCAGAGGAACAGACAGAATGATTACAGTCAGAATCAGAATAGGGGTTATATGAGGAGAGACCATCCGGGTTTCGCTTGGAGTAATGCTAGTGGTGGTCTAGCCGGGCAACAACAACCTCAACAGAATCAGAGGCCAAACTATGGAATCCATCAATGCAATACTCAGCAGGCTTTTCCAGGGCCTAATCAATTGCAAACAACAGATGGTGGAAGGCAACCTTGGGAGTCGGCTCTAGAAAAGACGAATGCGGAAATTGAGAAGTTGTCAATCAATACAAGCACAGCCATTGACAAGTTGGCAACTCATACAGGGTAGGCAATTCAGAATCTAGAGACGCAGATGGCTCAGCTCGCAAAGCAACTAAATAAGCGTCTCCCAGGCACTTTCCCAGGTGATACCGAGAACAACCCTAAGAACCAATGCAATGTCGTAGCAACTAGAAGCGGTAGGGTGATGGGATCTAACAGGGGTGCAACTAGTTCTCAGGAAGTTGAGGCCTCGGAACAACCACATGTTGAGGAAGAGCAACCTAAGAAAGAGGAGTTGGCAAGTGACAAGGCACCGGAGCAAGGGGGAAGATTAAAACTTGTAGATGAAGAATTCCGAAAAAAGAAGTGGGTTGAACCCAAAGACCTCCCGCCCTTCATGAAGGTACCATATCCTGAAAGTTTGAAGAAGCCTCTACAAGATAAACAGTTCAATAAATTCCTTGACGTCTTCCGCAAACTTCAAATTAACATTCCATTTGCGGAAGCCTTGGAACAAATGCCATCTTATGCCTGGTTTATGAAGGAGCTTCTCTCTATGAAGCGGAAAATAGTGGATGAGGAAACGGTTGCTTTGACCGAGGAGTGTAGTGCCATTCTTCAAAGAAAACTACCTCCAAAGTTGAAGGATCCCGGTTCTTTTTCTATACCATGCACCATTGGGGAGATGACTCTAGGAAAGGCGTTGTGTGATCTAGGGGCAAGCATCAACTTGATGCCCCTCTCTATGATGAAGAAGTTGGGGATCAAAGAAGCCAAAGATACACGGATGTCACTCCAACTAGCCGATCGTTCTATAAAATATCCTTATGGGGTGGTCGAAGATTTGTTAGTGAAGGTGGACAAGTTCATATTTCCGGCGGATTTTGTGGTGCTTGATATGGATGAAGACGCCGAGATCCCTCTCATATTGGGTAGGCCCTTCTTGGCCAGTGGGCGTGCTTTGATAGATGTGCAACAAGGGAAACTCACCCTAAGGGTGCAAGATGAGAATGTAGTCTTCAATGTCTTTGAAGCAATGAAGCACCCCACTGAGAGGTCGAATGTGTATTGAGTGGATATGGTTGACTCAATTGTCAAGGCAAAGGCCACTAGAGAAGCCTATGGTTCCTCACTTGCACAAGTGTTGGTAGAATCCCATGATGATGATAGTGAGGAAGAAGACCCTTTGGGGGATGAGGACTATCTTGAGTGCTTAAAAAACATGGAAGCCTTACCAAGTCTCCCAAAGGATGAATGTACAAAGGTAAAGCTCAACAACAAAGGAATGGAAGAAGATAACAAAGCACCGGAGTTGAAGCAACTCCCAACCCACTTAAGGTATGCATTCTTGAGGGAGGAGGGACAACATCCGGTAATCATTAGCAATGCCTTGAAAAAGGATGAAGAAGAAAAGCTATTGAGAGTTCTTAGGGAACACAAATCCGCCATTGGGTGGAAGATTTCGGACCTAAAAGGTATAAGCCCTTCCCTATGCATGCATAAGATTTTGATGGAGGATGATTATAAGCCGGTGGTTCAACCACAAAGACGGTTAAATCCCATCATGAAAGAAGCTGTGCGTAAGGAAGTGTTTAAACTTTTAGATACCGGAATCATCTATCCAATCTCGGATAGCAATTGGGTTAGTCCAATTCATGTGGTCCCAAAGAAAGGTGGCACAACCGTGGTGGTCAATGAAAGCAATGAATTGATCCCAACAAGGACCATCACGGGGTGGATAGTATGTATTGATTATAGAAGGCTAAATGAGGCAACAAGGAAGGATCACTTCCCTCTCCCCTTCATTGATCAAATTCTTGAAAGGTTAACCGGATATGAGTACTATTGTTTCTTAGATGGTTACTCCGGCTATAATCAAATTGTGGTGGATCCTCAAGACCAAGAGAAAACGGCCTTCACTTGTCCCTATGGAGT
This sequence comes from Sophora flavescens, assembly GCA_030762895.1. Classification (NCBI taxonomy): domain Eukaryota; kingdom Viridiplantae; phylum Streptophyta; class Magnoliopsida; order Fabales; family Fabaceae; genus Sophora; species Sophora flavescens. The sequence goes on along the minus strand of JAUPTC010000010.1, from coordinate 3,138,687 downwards.
CTTTGCCTATAGGAGGATGCCCTTTGGATTGTGCAACGCTCCTGCTACTTTCCAAAGGTGCATGCTTTCTATTTTCTCGGACATGGTGGAGAAATGCATTGAGGTGTTCATGGATGACTTCTCGGTCTTTGGGACCTCATATGACAATTACTTGAAGAACTTGACTTTGGTGCTTAAAAGGTGCCAAGAGACTAACCTTGTGCTCAATTGGGAGAAATGCCACTTCATGGTCAAGGAAGGTATAGTCTTGGGGCACAAAATCTCCCAAAGGGGGATTGAGGTTGATAAAGCCAAGATTGAGTTGATTGAGAAGCTTCCCCCACCAACCAATGTAAAGGGGGTGAGGAGTTTCTTGGGTCATGCCGGGTTCTACCGGAGATTCATCAAGGACTTCGCCAAAATCGCAAAGCCGCTTTGTGACCTTCTTGCGAAGGATGTATCCTTTGAGTTTAATGCTTCTTGTCTAAATGCCTTCACTATTTTGAAAAATATGCTTGTCACCGCACCCATAATCACTGCACCTAATTGGAATTTACCATTTGAAATCATGTGTGATGCTAATGATTATGCGGTGGGGGCTGTTTTGGGACAAAGGGTGGAAAAGTTAGCTCATGTCATTTATTATGCAAGTAAAGTTTTGAATGAGGCACAAGCTAATTATTCCACCACTGAAAAGGAACTACTTCCTGTGGTTTTTGCTTTGGATAAGTTTAGATCCTATATTGTGGGGTCTAAGATTGTTGTTTTCACCGATCATGCGGCCATAAAACACTTGATGACAAAACAAGAGGCCAAACCTAGATTAATTCGGTGGATTCTTCTTTTGCAGGAATTTGATCTAGAGATTAAGGACAGGAAGGGATCCGACAATGGTGTGGCGGACCACTTATCTAGGTTGGTCAATCCCGACACCGAGGAGGAATTGTTAGACATCAAGGAAGAATTTCCTGATGAAAAACTGTTTGCACTCATTGAAAATTTCTCTCCTTGGTTCGCGGACATGGCCAACTTCAAATCTTCAAATGTGGTTCCGCAGGGTTGGACTAATCAACAAAGGAAGCAAGTTCTTCTTCTGGATTAACCCTTAGGGGTGACTTGAGTCAGGCTCGGGACGTTAAACAAGCGCTACTTGGGAGGCAACCCAAGCTAGATATCCTTTCCCTCACTCTTATTTTATATTTATGTTCTTTCATTGAGGACAATGTGTGCCTTAAGTGTGGGGGAGGGAACCAATTGCTTTGTTTTTGTTTTCTTTCCCTTTTTCCATTTGTTTTTTAATTTCTCTCTTGAATAATTTGAGAAGATCAAGAGTATGTGTGTGAGTGTTGTGTCGGCAAGCTTGGTGGATTTTAATTAAATTTAGCATAGATTGACTGCATGAATTATGTTGACCCATGATGATTTCCCCCTAGGTTCTGAAAATCGAAAATTTGATCCCCATGTGAAAAATTGAAAATTGAACTTTGAGAAATTTTATTGTGATTGCTTGATTTATGACAAGTTTGGGGTGAAGGGGTGCACTCACTAGGAATTGTATCTCGGTCAAACAATTTGCAAAAATGTCCAGGTGAGAAATTTGAGCCTCCAACATTGTTTTAATTGTGTGAATCACTTTTAAGTTGCACCTTCTCGGATTTGCTTGAATATGTGCATGGTTTGCATATTTATATGTTGTATCAAATGATCTAGGCAATTTTTCTTTGAAATAACTACTTGGCCATAAATTGAACCAACCTTGATGAATGATCCCTAGTTAGCCACATTGAGCCTTGAAGCCTATTGTTCTTGATGACCTTACATTACAAGCCATTAACTTAGAAAATCCATGATTTTCCCCTATCCTAGGATTTAGGAGAGCATGGAATTTTAGCTTTGTGAGTGTTGTTGTGGAACTAAGTTTGGGGTGGCTACAAAGTTCATGAATCATAGTTGAGAAAAAGAAAAGTAAAATTAAGGGCCGAAGGCTTGATAAAAAGAAAATGTGATGAAAAATATTGAATATATGCCAAAAAGGGCAAAGTGAAAAAAGTATAAAAAGGAAGAGGTTTGTAGCCACCCAATGCAAGAAATAGAATAATAATATGAGAGTAAATTAAATTGTTGCAATGCTAGTTTCATGCTCTCATTGATCCTAGGGACTAAGCCTCTATCCTTTGAATATCTTACCTTGAGCTAGGCCTCATTACAACCTATGAAAGACCTTTTGATGATGCATACATATTTTTGTGGGAACTTTGTTTAGATGAAAATCAAATCCATGGAAGGTGCTCTTGAATTGTGAAATAGAGTGAATGTTGCTAGCTTAGACAAATTGAGCGAATGAGTGAAATATTAAATGCCTTTGTGAGGAAGGCAATTGTTTGAATTTGGTGATCTCCCTTTTGTGTGTCACTTGGATCCTCAACTCAGATTACTGATTGCATGAATGATGGAATTCTCAATTGTTTAAAGTAAATGAATGTGGGGATTACATTGTTGCAAGGGGGAAAACATTGAAGAAAAATTGTTGTGTTAAATTGCATGAAATTTGTGCAAAAAATTGATTGAATCTTTTAAGCTTGCCAAGTGTTGACTCTTTTTGAGTTTTAGTTTGCTTGGGGACAAGCAAGGTTTAAGTTTGGGGTGTTTTGATCAGCCACTGGCTCATCAAGTTTCCAGCTAGAAAAGGGGTAGATTTTGTGCCTAATTGGGCGAGTCAACCTCGCTAATCTCCCAAATTGGCCTTGTTTTGTTCCTAAGTTAGGATTTGATTCGTTTAATGCATTTTTAGTAGTTTTTAGTTTATTTTGAGTAGAATTACGCTTTTCGTTTCCTTTTATTGTTTCAGGTTAAAAGTGAAGCTCTTAGAGTCAAGGAAAATGAAGAAAACAATGGAAAAGCAATTCTGGAAGTTTCGCCTTGCGAAACAGGATCTCGCCTCGCGAGCTTGAAGGCCTGACTGTGCCAGAGAAGTCACCCTTTCTGTCTCACCTCGCGAATTACCATCTCGCCTCGCGAGCCTGAAGGCCTGACTGTGCCAGAGATGTCACCCTTTCTGTCTCGCCTCGCGAATCACCATCTCGCCTCGCGAGTATTCAAATCAAGATGGAGCCAAAACTGAATTTTGCCTCGCGAGAGCTTGCTCGCCCCGCGAGCGGGCGAGACCCAGAACCCCTATTTATAGACTGTTTTAGGTCAGATTGGAACCCTTTTTGTTCACTACTTGTTTTAGATCGGTTTTTTGACGAATCCTTATTCTCTGGAGCTGCGTCTCCCTAATTCTTTTCCTATTTGACAATTATGATGAACTCCAATTGTTTGTGTGTTGTTCCAAGCATGAGGAACTAATTCCCTTGTCTAAGGGATCAATGAAACCACCCATGACGGTGAAGTGTTCAATGTGATGTATGTTTCCATCCTTTTCCTCAATTCATGTTTTCCAATTCTGAATTTATTGCGTTGATCATAAGCATGCATGATTGACTAGTTAACGTGATGAGGCTTGATAGGCAATTCGCGTTTAGAACTTGAATTGGGATCACTGATTGAATATTGCACGAGAGTGAGTAGGAGATCAGTGCAACCTTATAGGGAACAAGATTTAGTAGAGTTTGATGATTGGGTTATGAGACCATAGCAAGTAATTAACTCAATCGTTGAATACGTCCTATTGAGCACGATAATGTCATTAGAAGAATTTGGGGGTCCTGGTTGACATTGCAATTGAACTTAGGGAGAGGATCATCATCACTTGGGTACTATGCATGATTGGGTAGGTGGATTTGTGACATAATGGACTGCCCACTGATCCGTACCAGAGAACTCGGGACCCAATGTAGCCTTGATTTTGGTCTAATTTGACAATTCTTGTGAAACCTGACATTGTAGGTCTCTTCCTTATCTTTCTAGGGACAACAAGATCACCAAAATCCGATATCTATAGCTCTAGTTATGCTCTGCACAAGGCAACAAGGTCAGGAAGAGTGAAAAATCCGAAAATTAACAATGTTTAGCAATTATGCCCAATAATGTAAAAGCAAAAACAATGATTGTAAAAGTTGTCTAATTTCCGTCTCTCTCTGGCTTGTGCGGCTGTAAACTACTATTTTTGCTTATTAATCCTGACTTAACCCTAGACCAAATTAAGGGCCTCTGAATAAGCTTTCCAACAAGGTATCATATGTAGGTCACCTGAAATTGTAGGTCTCTTCCTTATCTTTCTAGGGACAGCAAGATCACCATAATCCGATATCTGTAGCTCTAGTTATACTCTGCGCATGGCAACAAGACTGGGATGAGTGAAAAATCAGAAAATTAACTATGTTTAGCAATCAAGTCCAATTAAGCCCAATAATGTAAAACCAAAAACAATGATTGTAAAAGTTGCCTTCCTTATCTTTCTAGGGACAGCAAGATCACCAAAATACGAAATCTGTAGCTCTAGTTATGCTCTGCGCAAGGCAACAAGCTCAGGAAGAGTGAAAAATCCGAAAATCAACAATGTTTAGCAATTAAGCCCAATTAAGCCCAATAATGTAAAACCAAAAACAATGATTGTAAAAGTTGTCTAATTTCAGTCTCTCTCTGGCTTGTGCGGCTGTAAACTGCTATTTTTGCTTATTAATCCTGACCTAACCCTAGACCAAATTAAGGGCCTCTGAATAAGCTTTCCAACAAGGTATCATATGCCTTAATTAGGCTTAAGATGAGTAAGTTAGGCCCATTTAAGTGAAGGAATATCATGGATTGCACACTGATCCGAGCCAGAGAACTCGGGACCCAATTTAGCCTTTATTTTGGTCTAAATTGACAATTCTTGTGAGACCTGACATTGTAGGTCTCTTCCTTATCTTTCTAGGGACAGCAAGATCACCAAAATCCGAAATCTGTAGCTCTAGTTATACTCTGCGCATGGCAACAAGGTCGGGATGAGTGAAAAATCAGAAAATTAACAATGTTTAGCAATTAAGCCCAATTATGCCCAATAATGTAAAACCAAAAGCAATGATTGTAAAAGTTGTCTAATTTTTTTCTCTCTCTAGCTTGTGCGGCTGTAAACTGCTATTTATGATTTTTAATCCCGACCTAACCCTAGACCAAATTAAGGGCCTCTGAATAAGCTTTCCAACAAGGTATCATATGCCTTAATTGGGCTTAAGATTAGTAAGTTAGGCCCATTTAAGTGAAGGAATATCATGGACTGCGCATTGATCCGCGCCAGAGAACTCGGGACCCAATTTAGACTTGATTTTTGAATAATTTGACAATTCTTGTGAACCTGATATTTTAGGTCCCTTCCTTATCTTTTTAGGGACACCAAGATCATCAAAATCCGATATCTGTAGCTCTAGTTATGCTCTGCACAAGGCAACAAGGTCAGGAAGAGTGAAAAATCCGAAAATTAACAATGTTTAGCAATTATGCCCAATAATGTAAAAGCAAAAACAATGATTGTAAAAGTTGTCTAATTTCCTTCTCTCTCTAGCTTGTGCGGCTGTAAACTGCTATTTATGCTTTTTAATCTCGACCTAACCCTAGACCTAATTAAGGGCCTCTGAATAAGCTTTCCAACAAGGTATCATATGCCTTAATTGGGCTTAAGATTAGTAAGTGAGGCCCATTTAAGTGAAGGAATATCATGGACTGCGCACTGATCCGCGCCAGAGAACTCGGGACCCAATTTAGCCTTGATTTTGGAATAATTTGACAATTCTTGTGAAACCTGACATTGGAGGTCTCTTCCTTATCTTTCTAGGGATAGCATAATCACCAAAATCCGAAATCTGTAGCTCTAGTTATACTCTGCGCAAGGCAACAAGGTCAGGAAGAGTGAAAAATCCGAAAACAAGTGCATTTGGGCTCCATTAGGACCAAAGAAGTACAAATTGGCCCAGTTAGGTCCTATATGACCTAAAAAGTCCATTTTCTTATTAATCCTGACCTAACCCTAGAACAAATTAAGGGCCTCTGAATAAGCTTTCCAACAAGGTATCATATGCCTTAATTGGGCTTAAGATTAGTAAGTTAGGCCCATTTTGATCCTTATTTAGCCTTGATTTTTTCCTTAAGTGAAGGAACATCATGGACTACGCACTGATCCGCGCCAGAGTACCCGGGACCCAATTTAGCCTTCATTTTGGCCTAAATTGACAATTCTTGTGTCACCTGAAATTGTAGGTCCCTTCCTTATCTTTCTAGGGACAGCAAGATCACCAAAATCCGATATCTGTAGCTCTAGTTATGTTCTACGCAAGGCAACAAGGTCAGGATGAGTGAAAAATCCGAAAATTAACAATGTTTAGCAATTAAGCCCAATTAAGCCCAATATTGTAAAAGCAAAAACAATGATTGTAAAAGTTGTCTAATTTCCGTCTCCCTCTGGCTTGTGCGGCTGCAAACTGCTATTTATGCTTTTTAATCCCGACCTAACCGTAGACCAAATTAAGGGCCTCTGAATAAGCTTTCCAACAAGGTATCATATGCCTTAATTGGGCTTAAGATTAGTAAGTTAGGCCCATTTAAGTGAAGGAGCATCATGGACTGCGCACTAATCCGCGCCAGAGAACTCGGGACCCAATTTAGCCTTGATTTTGGTCTAATTTGACAATTTTTCTGAAACCTGACATTGTAGGTCCGTTCCTTATCTTTCTAGGGACAGCAAGATCACCAAAATCCGAAATCTGTAGCTCTAGTTATGCTCTGCGCAAGGCAACAAGGTCGGGATGAGTGAAAAATCCGAAAATTAACAATGTTTAGCAATTAAGCCCAATTATGCCCAATAATGTAAAACCAAAAACAATGATTGTAAAAGTTGTCTAATTTCCTTCTCTCTCTAGTTCGTGCGGCTGTAAACTGCTATTTATGCTTTTTAATCCCGATCTAACCCTAGACCAAATTAAGGTCCTCTAAATAAGCTTTCCAACAAGGTATCATATGCCTTAATTGGGCTTAAGATTAGTAAGTTAGGTCCATTTAAGTGAAGGAATATCATGGACTGCGCACTGATCCGTGCCAGAGAACTTGGGACCCAATTTAGCCTTGATTTTGGAATAATTTGACAATTCTTGTGCACCTGAAATTGTAGGTCCGTTCCTTATCTTTCTAGGGACAGCAAGATCATCAAAATCTGATATTTGTAGCTCTAGTTATGCTCTGCACAAGGCAACAAGGTCAGGAAGAGTGAAAATTCTGAAAGTTAACAATGTTTATCAATTATGCCCAATAATGTAAAAGCAAAAACAATGATTGTAAAAGTTGTCTAATTTCCGTCTCTCTCAGGCTTGTGCGGCTGTAAACTGCTATTTTTGTTTATTAATCCTGACCTAACCGAGACCAAATTAAGGGCCTCTGAATAAGCTTTCCAACAAGGTATCATATGCCTTAATTGGGCTTAAAATGAGTAAGTTAGGCCCATTTAAGTGAAGGAACATCATGGACTGCGCACTAATCCGTGCCAGAGAACTCGTGACCCAATTTAGCCATGATTTTGGTCTAATTTGACAATTCTTGTGAAACCTGACATTGTAGGTCTCTTCCTTATCTTTCTAGGGACAGCAAGATCACCAAAATCCGATATCTGTAGCTCTAGTTATACTCTGCGCATGGCAACAAGGTCGGGATGAGTGAAAAATTTGAAAATTAACAATGTTTAGCAATTAAGTCCAATTAAGCCCCGTAATGTAAAACCAAAAACAATGATTGTAAAAGTTGTCTAATTTCCTTCTCTCTCTAGCTTGTGCGGCTGTAAACTGCTTTTTATGCTTTTTAATCCCGACCTAACCCTAGACCAAATTAAGTGCCTCTGAATAAGCTTTCCAACAAGGTATCATATGCCTTAATTGGGCTTAAGATGAGTAAGTTAGGCCCATTTAAGTGAAGGAACATCATGGACTGCGCACTAATCCGTGCTAGAGAACTCGGGATCCAATTTAGCCTTGATTTTGGCCTAATTTTATAATTCTTTGGAAATATGAAATTGTTGGTCTCTTCCTTATCTTTCTAGGGACAGCAAGATCACCAAAATCCGATATATGTAGCTCTAGTTATGCTCTGCAAAAGGCAACAAGGTCAGGATGAGTGAAAAATCCGAAAATTAACAATGTTTAGCAATTAAGCCCAATTAAGCCCAATAATATAAAAGCAAAAGCAATGATTGTAAAAGTTGTCTAATTTCCGTCTATCTCTGGCTTGTGCGGCTGTAAACTTCTATTTATGCTTATTAATCTTGACGTAACCCTAGAACAAATTAAGGGCATCTGAATAGGCTTTCCAACAAGGTATCATATGCCTTAATTGGGCTTACGATAAGTAACTTAGGCCCATTTAAGTGACAGATATCGGATTTTGGTGATCTTGCTGTCCCTAGAAAGATAAGGAAGAGACCCACAATTTCATATTTCCAAAGAATTATGGGTCTAGGATGAGTGACAAATCCGTAAATTAACAATGTTTAGCAATTAAGCCCAATAATATAAAAAGCAAAAATAATGATTGTAAAAGTTGTCTAATTTCCGTCTCTCTTTGGCTTGTGCGGCCGTAAACTGCTACTTTATGCTTATTAATGCTGACCTAACCTAGGACCAAATTAAGGGCCTCTGAATAAGCTTTCCAACAAGGTATCATATGCCTTAATTGGGCTTAAGATGAGTAAGTTAGGCCCATTTAAGTGAAGGAATATCATGGGCTGCGCACTGATCCGCGCCAGAAAACTCGGGACCCAATTTAGCCTTGATTTTGGAATAATTTGACAATTCTTTTGAAACCTGACAATGTAGATCTCTTCCTTATCTTTCTAGGGACAGCAAGATCACCCAAATCCGATATCTGTAGCTCTAGTTATACTCTGCGCATGGCAACAAGGTCGGGATGAGTGAAAAATCCGAAAATTAACAATGTTTAGCAATTAAGCCCAATTAAGCCCAATAATGTAAAATCAAAAACAATGATTGTAAAAGTTGTCTAATATCCTTATCTCTCTAGCTTGTGCGGCTGTAAACTGTTATTTATGCTTTTTAATCCCGACCTAACCCTAGACCAAATTAAGGGCCTCTGAATAAGCTTTCCAACAAGGTATCATATGCCTTAATTGGGCTTAAGATTAGTAAGTTAGGCCCATTTAAGTGAAGGAATGTCATGGACTGCGCACTGATCCGCGCCAGAGTACTAGGGACCCAATTTAGCCTTGATTTTGGTCTAATTTGACAATTATGGTGAAACTTGAAATTGTTGGTCTCTTCCTTATCTTTCTAGGGATAGCAAGATCACCAAAATCCAAAATCTGTAGCTCTAGTCATGCTCTGCGCAAGGCAACAAGGTCAGGAAGAGTGAAAAATCCGAAATTAACAATGTTTAGCAATTATGCCCAATTAAGCCCAATAATGTAAAACCAAAAACAATGATTGTAAAAGTTGTCTAATTTCCTTCTCTCTCTAGCTTGTGCAGCTGTAAACTGCTATTTATGCTTTTTAATCCCGACCTAACCGTAGACCAAATTAAGGGCCTCTGAATAGGCTTTCCAACAACTTTTACAATCATTGTTTTTGCTTTTATATTAATGGGTTTAATTGGGCTTAATTGCTAAACATTATTAATTTTCGGATTTTTCACACATCCTGACCTTGTTGCCATGCGGATAGCATGACTAGAGCCACTGATATCGGATTTTGGTGATCTTTCTATCCCTTGAAAAATAAGGAAGAGACCTACAATTTCAGGTGACACAAGAATTGTCAATTTAGACCAAAATCAAGGCTAAATTGGGTCCGAAGTTCTCTGGTGTGGATCAATGTGCAGTCCATGATGTTCCTTCACTTAAATGGGCCTAACTTACTCATCTTTAGCCCAATTAAGGCATATGATACCTTGTTGGAAAGCTTATTCAGAGGGCCTTAATTTGGTCTAGGGTTAGGTCAGGAGTAATAAGCAAAAATAGCAGTTTACAGCCACACAAGCAAGAGAGAGACGGAAATTAATCAACTTTTACAATCATTGTTTTTTCTTTTACATTATTGGGCATAATTGCTAAACATTGTTAATTTTCGGATTTTTCACTCTTCCTGACCTTGTTGCCTTGTGCAGAGAATAACTAGAGCTACAGATATCGGATTTTGATGATCTTGCTGTCCCTAGAAAGATAAGGAAGGGACCTATAATTTCAGGTTCACAAGAATTGTCAAATTATTCCAAAATCAAGGCTAAATTGGGTCCCGAGTTCTCTGGCGCGGATCAGTGCGCAGTCCATGATATTCCTTCACTTAAATGGGGCTAATTTCCTTCTCTCTCTAGCTTGTGCGGCTGTAAACTGCTATTTATGTTTTTTATTCCTGACCTAAACCTAGACCAAATTAAGGGCCTTTGAATAAGTTTTCCAACAAGGTATCATATGCCTTAATTGGGCTTAAGATTAGTAAGTTAGGCCCATTTAAGTGAAGGAACATCATGGACTGCGCACTAATCCGTGCTAGAGAACTCGGGATCCAATTTAGCCTTGATTTTGGCCTAATTTGATAATTCTATGGTCATATGAAATTGTGGGTCTCTTCCTTATCTTTCTAGGGACAGCAAGATCACCAAAATCCGATATTTGTAGCTCTAGTTATGCTCTGTGCAAGGCAACAAGGTCGGGATGAGTGAAAAATCCGAAAATTAACAATGTTTAGCAATTAAGCCCAATAATATAAAAGCAAAAGCAATGATTGTAAAGGTTATCTAATTTCCGTCTGTCTCTGGCTTGTGAGGCTGTAAATTTCTATTTATGCTTATTAATCTTGACGTAACCCTAGAACAAATTAAGGGCCTCTGAATAGGCTTTCCAACAAGGTATCATATGCCTTAATTGGGCTTATGATAAGTAACTTAGGCCTATTTAAGTGACAGATATCGGATTTTGGTGATCTTGCTGTCCCTAGAAAGATAAGGAAGAGACCCACAATTTCATATTTCCAAAGAATTATTAAATTAGGCCAACACCAAGGCTAAATTGGATCCCGAGTTCTCTAGCACGGATCAGTGCACAGTCCATGATGTTCCTTCACTTAAAAGGGGCTAACTTACTAATCTTAAGCCCAATTAAGGCATATGATACCTTGTTGGAAAGCTTATTCAGATGCCCTTAATTTGGTCTAGGGTGAGGTCGAAATTAATGAGCATAAATAGCAGTTTACAGCCGCAAATGCAGAGAGAGACGGAAATTATACAACTTTTACAATCGTTGTTTTTGCTTTTACATTATTGGGCATAATTGCTAAACATTGTTAATTTTCGGATTTTTCACTCTTCCTGACCTTGTTGCCTTGCGCAGAGCATAACTAGAGTTACAGATATCGGATTTTGGTGATCTTGCTGTCCCTAGAAAGATAAGGAAGGGACCTACAATTTCAGGTGCACAAGAATTGTCAAATTATTCCAAAATCAAGGCTAAATTGGGTCCCGAGTTCTCTTCTTCGCGGATCGATCGTGTGATCCATGATATTTCTTCACTTAAATGGGCCTAACTTACTAATCTTAAGCCCAATTAAGGCATGTGATACCTTGTTGGAATGCTTGTTCAGAGGCCCTTAATCTGGTCTAGGGTTAGGTCATGATTAATAAGTAAAAATAGCAGTTTACAGCCACACAAGCCAGAGAGAGACTGAAATTAGACAACTTTTACAATCATTGTTTTTGGTTTTACATTATTGGGCTTAATTGGGCTTAATTGCTAAACATTGTTAATTTTTGGATTTTTCACTCTTCCTGACCTTGTTGCCTTGCGCAGAGCATAACTAGAGCTACAGATTTCGGATTTTGGTGATCTTGCTGTCCCTAGAAAGATAAGGAAGGCAACTTTTACAATCATTATTTTTGGTTTTACATTATCGGGCTTAATTAGACTTAATTGCTAAACATAGTTAATTTTCGGATTTTTCACTCATCCAGTCTTGTTGCCATGCGCATAGTATAACTATAGCTACAGATATCCGATTTTGGTGATCTTGCTGTCCCTAGAAAGATAAGGAAGAGACCTACAATTTCAGGTGACCTACATATGATACCTTGTTGGAAAGCTTATTCAGAGGCTCTTAATTTGGTCTAGGGTTAGGTCAGGATTAATAAACAAAAATAGCAGTTTACAGCCGCACAAGCCAGAGAGAGACGAAAATTAGACAACTTTTACAATCATTGTTTTTGCTTTTACATTATTGGGCATAATTGCTAAACATTGTAAATTTTCGGGTTTTTCACTCTTCCTGACCTTGTTGCCATGCGCAGAGTATAACTAGAGCTACAAATATCGGATTTTGGTGATCTTGCTGTCCCTAGAAAGATAAGGAAGAGACCTACAATGTCAGGTTTCACAAGAATTATCAAATTAGACCAAAATCAAGGCTAAATTGGGTCCCGAGTTCTCTGGCGCGGATCAGTGCGCAGTCCATGATGTTCCTTCACTTAAATGGGCCTAACTTACTCATCTTAAGCCCAATTAAGGCATATGATACCTTGTTGGAAAGCTTATTCAGAGGCCCTTAATTTGGTCTATGGTTAGGTCAGAATTAATAAGCAAAAATAGTAGTTTAAAGCCGCACAAGCCAGAGAGAGACGGAAATTTGACAACTTTTACAATCATTGTTTTTGCTTTTACATTATTGGGCATAATTGCTAAACATTGTTAATTTTCGGATTTTTCACTCTTCCTGACCTTGTTACCTTGTGCAGAGCATAACTAGAGCTACAAATATCGGATTTTGATGATCTTGCTGTCCCTAGAAAGATAAGGAAGGGACCTAAAATTTCAGGTGCACAAGAATTGTCAAATTATTCCAAAATCAAGGCTAAATTGGGTCCCGAGTTCTCTGGCGCGGATCAGTGCGCAGTCCATGATATTCCTTCACTTAAATGGGCCTAACTTACTAATCTTAAGCCCAATTAAGGCATGTGATACCTTGTTGGAAAGCTTATTTAGGGGCCCTTAATCTGGTCTAGGATTAGGTCAGGATTAATAAGTAAAAATAGCAGTTTACAGCCGCACAAGCCAGATAGAGACTGAAATTAGACAACTTTTACAATCATTGTTTTTGGTTTTACATTATTGGGCTTAATTGGGCTTAATTGCTAAACATTGTTAATTTTTGGATTTTTCACTCTTCCTGACCTTGTTGCCTTGCGCAGAGCATAACTAGAGCTACAGATTTCGGATTTTGGTGATCTTGCTGTCCCTAGAAAGATAAGGAAGGCAACTTTTACAATCATTATTTTTGGTTTTACATTATCGGGCTTAATTAGACTTAATTGCTAAACATAGTTAATTTTCGGATTTTTCACTCATCCAGTCTTGTTGCCATGCGCATAGTTTAACTATAGCTACAGATATCCGATTTTGGTGATCTTGCTGTCCCTAGAAAGATAAGGAAGAGACCTACAATTTCAGGTGACCTACATATGATACCTTGTTGGAAAGCTTATTCAGAGGCTCTTAATTTGGACTAGGGTTAGGTCAGGATTAATATACAAAAATAGCAGTTTACAGCCGCACAAGCCAGAGAGAGACGAAAATTAGACAACTTTTACAATCATTGTTTTTGCTTTTACATTATTGGGCATAATTGCTAAACATTGTAAATTTTCAGGTTTTTCACTCTTCCTGACCTTGTTGCCATGCGCAGAGTATAACTAGAGCTACAAATATCGGATTTTGGTGATCTTGCTGTCCCTAGAAAGATAAGGAAGAGACCTACAATGTCAGGTTTCACAAGAATTATCAAATTAGACCAAAATCAAGGCTAAATTGGGTCCCGAGTTCTCTGGCGCGGATCAGTGCGCATTCCATGATGTTCCTTCACTTAAATGGGCCTAACTTACTCATCTTAAGCCCAATTAAGTTCTATGATACCTTGTTGGAAAGCTTATTCAGAGGCCCTTAATTTGGTCTAGGGTTAGGTCAGGATTAATAAGCAAAAATAGTAGTTTAAAGCCGCACAAGCCAGAGAGAGACGGAAATTTGACAACTTTTACAATCATTGTTTTTGCTTTTACATTATTGGGCATAATTGCTAAACATTGTTAATTTTCGGATTTTTCACTCTTCCTGACCTTGTTACCTTGTGCAGAGCATAACTAGAGCTACAGATATCGGATTTTGATGATCTTGCTGTCCCTAGAAAGATAAGGAAGGGACCTAAAATTTCAGGTTCACAAGAATTGTCAAATTATTCCAAAATCTAGGCTAAATTGGGTCCCGAGTTCTCTGGCGCGGATCAGTGCGCAGTCCATGATATTCCTTCACTTAAATGGGCCTAACTTACTAATCTTAAGCCCAATTAAGGCATGTGATACCTTGTTGGAAAGCTTATTTAGAGGCCCTTAATCTGGTCTAGGGTTAGGTCAGGATTAATAAGAAAAAATAACAGTTTACAGCCACACAAGCCAGAGAGAGACTGAAATTAGACAACTTTTACAATCATTGTTTTTGGTTTTACATTATTAGGCTTAATTGGGCTTAATTGCTAAACATTGTTAATTTTCGGATTTTTCACTCATCCCAGTCTTGTGGCCATGCGCAGATTATAACTAGAGCTATAGATATCGGATTTTGGTGATCTTGCTGTCCCTTGAAAGATAAGGAATAGACCTCTAATGTCTGGATTCACAACAATTGTCAAATTAGACCAAAATCAAGGCTAAATTGGGTCCCGAGTTCTCTGGCGCGGATCAGTGCACAGTCCATGATGTTCCTTCACTTTAATGGGCCTAACTTACTCATCTTAAGCCCAATTAAGGCATATGATACCTTGTTGGAAAGCTTATTCAAAGGCCCTTAATTTGGTCTAGGGTTAGGTCAGGATTAATAAGTGAAAATAGCAGTTTACAGCCGCACAAACCAGAGAGAGAGGGAAATTAGACAACTTTGACAATCATTGTTTTTGCTTTTACATTATTGGGCATAATTGCTAAACATTGTTAATTTTCGGATTTTTCACTCATCCTGACTTGTTGCCTTGCGCAAAGAAAAACTAGAGCTACAGATTTTGGATTTTGGTGATCTTGCTGTCCCTAGAAAGATAAGGAAGAGACCAACAATTTCAGTTTTCACAATAATTGTCAAATTAGACCAAAATAAAGGCTAAATTGGGTCCCGAGTACTCTGGCTCGGATCAGTGCGCAGTCCATGATGTTCCTTCACTTAAATGGGCCTAACTTACTCATCTTAAGCCCAATTAAGGCATATGATACCTTGTTGGAAAGCTTATTCAGAGGCCCTTAATTTGGTCTAGGGTTATGTCAGCATTAGTAAGCATAAATAGCAGTTTACGGCCGCACAAGCCAGAGAGAGACAGAAATTAGACAACTTTTACAATCATTAATTTGGCTTTTTATATTATTGGGCTTAATTGCTAAACATTGTTAATTTTTGGATTTTTCACTCATCCTGACTTGGTTGCCTTGCGCAGAGCATAACTAGAGCTACAGATATCGGATTTTGGTGATTTTGCTGTCCCTAGAAAGATAAGGAAGAGACCTACAATTTCAGGTTTCACAAGAATTGTCAAATTGGGCAAAAATCAAGGCTAAATTGGGTCCCGAGTTCTCTGGCGCGGATCAGTGCGCAGCCCATGATGTTCCTTCACTTAAATGGGCCTGACTTACTCATCTTAAGCCCAATTATGGCATATGATACCTTGTTGGAATGCTTATTCAGAGGCAATTAATTTGCTCTAGGGTTAGGTCAGGAATAATAAGTGAAAATAGCAGTTTACAGCCGCACAAACCAGAGAGAGACGAAAATTAGACAACTTTTACAATCATTGTTTTTGCTTTTACATTATTGGGCATAATTGCTAAACATTGTTAATTTTCGGATTTTTCACTCTTCCTGACCTTGTTGCCTTGCGCAGAGCATAACTAGAGATACAGATTTCGGATTTTAGTGATCTTGCTGTCCCTAGAAAGATAAGGAAGAGACCAACAAATTCTGGTTTCACAATAACTGTCAAATTAGACCAAAATCTAGGCTAAATTGGGTCCCGAGTACTCTGGTGCGGATCAGTGCGCAGTCCATGATGTTCCTTCACTTAAATGGGCCTAACTTACTCTTTTTAAGCCCAATTAAGGCATATGATACCTTGTTGGAAAGCTTATTAAGAAGCCCTTAATTTGTTTTAGGGTTAGGTTAGGATTAATAAGAATAAATAGCAGTTCACAGCCCAATTAAGGCATATGATACCTTGTTAGAAAGCTTATAGATTGGCCCTTAATTTGGTCTAGGGTTTGGTTAGGATTAATAAGCACAAATAGCAGTTTACAGCCGCACAAGCCAGAGAGAGACGGAAATTAGACAACTTTTACAATCATTTTTTTTGCTTTTACATTATCGGGCTTAATTGCTAAGCATTGTTAATTTTCGGATTTTTCACTCATCCTGACTTGTTGCCTTGCGCAGAGCAAAACTAGAGCTACATATTTCGGATTTTGGTGATCTTGCTGTCCCTAGAAAGATAAGGAAGAGACCAACAATTTCAGGTTTCACAATAATTGTCAAATTAGACCAAAATCAAGGCTAAATTGGGTCCCGAGTACTCTGGCTCGGATCAGTGCGCAGTCCATGATGTTCCTTCACTTCAATGGGCCTAACTTACTCATCTTAAGCCCAATTAAGGCATATGATACCTTGTTGGAAAGCTTATTCAGAGGCCCTTAATTTGATCTAGGGTTAGGTCAGCATTAATAAGCATAAATTGCAGTTTACGGCCGCACAAGCCAGAGAGAGACGAAAATTAGACAACTTTTACAATCATTAATTTTGCTTTTTATATTATTGGGCTTAATTTCTAAACATTGTTAATTTTTGGATTTTTCACTCATCCTAACCTGGTTGCCTTGCGCAGAGCATAACTAGAGCTACAGATATCGGATTTTGGTGATCTTGCTGTCCCTAGAAAGATAAGGAAGAGACCTACAATTTCAGGTTTCACAAGAATTGTCAAATTGGGCAAAAATCAAGGCTAAATTGGTTCCCGAGTTCTCTGGCGCGGATCAGTGCGCAGCCCATGATGTTCCTTCACTTAAATGGGCCTAACTTACTCATCTTAAGCCCAATTAAGGCATATGATACCTTGTTGGAAAGCTTATTCAGAGGCACTTAATTTGCTCTAGGGTTAGGTCAGGATTAATAAGCATAAATAGCAGTTTACAGCCGCACAAGCTAGAGAGAGAAGGAAATTAGACAACTTTTACAATCATTGTTTTTGGTTTTACATTATTGAGCTTAATTAGGCTTAATTGCTAAACATTGTTAATTTTTGGATTTTTCACTCTTCCTGACCTTGTTGCCTTGCACAGAGCATAACTAGAGCTACAGATTTCGAATTTTGGTGATCTTGCTGTCCCTAGAAAGATAAGGAAGAGACCAACAATTTCAGGTTCCACAATAATTGTCAAATTAGACCAAAATCAAGGCTAAATTGGGTCCCGAGTACTCTGGCTCGGATCAGTGTGCAGTCCATGATGTTCCTTCACTTAAATGGGCCTAACTTACTCATCTTAAGCCCAATTAAGGCATATGATACCTTGTTGGAAAGCTTATTCAGAGGCCCTTAATTTGGTCTAGTGTTAGGTCAGCATTAATAAGCATAAATAGCAGTTTACGGCCGCACAAGCCAGAGAGAGACGGAAATTAAACAACTTTTACAATCATTAATTTTGCTTTTTATATTATTGGGCTTAATTGCTAAACGTTGTTAATTTTTGGATTTTTCACTCATCCTGACCTGGTTGCCTTGCGCAGAGCATAACTAGAGCTACAGATATCGGATTTTGGTGTTCTTGCTGTCCCTAGAAAGATAAAGAAGAGACCCATAATTTCATATTTCCAAAGAATTATCAAATTAGGCCATAATCAAGGCTAAATTGGGTCCCTAGTTCTCTGGCGCGGATCAGTGCGCAGTCCAAGATATTCCTTCACTTAAATGGGCCTAACTTACTAATCTTAAGCCCAATTAAGGCATATTATACCTTGTTGGAAAGCTTATTCAGAGGCCCTTAATTTGGTCTAGGGTTAGGTCGGGATTAAAAAGCATAAATAGCAGTTTACAGCCGCACAATCTAGAGAGAGAAGGAAATTAGACAACTTTTACAATCATTGTTTTTGGATTTACATTATTGGGCTTAATTGCTAAACATTGTTAATTTTCGGATTTTTCACTCTTCCGGACCTTGTTGCCTTGCAAAGAGCTTAACTAGAACTACAGATTTCGGATTTTGGTGATCTTGCTGTCCCTAGAAAGATAAGGAAGAGACCTACAATTTCAGGTGTCACAAGATTTGTCAAATTAGGCAAAAATCCAGGCTAAATTGGGTCCCGAGTTCTCTGGCGCGGATTAGTGCACAGCCCATGATGTTCCTTCACTTAAATGGGCCTAACTTACTCATCTTAAGCCCAATTAAGGCATATGATACCTTGTTGGAAAGTTTATTCAGAGGCCCTTAATTTGGTCTAGGGTTAGGTCGGGATTAATAAGCAAAAATTGCAGTTTACAGCCGCACAAGCCAGAGAGAGACAGAAATTAGACAACTTTTACAATCATTGTTTTTGCTTTTACATTATTGGGCATAATTGCTAAACATTGTTAATTTTCGGATTTCTCACTCTTCCTGACCTTGTTACCTTGTGCAGAGTATAACTAGAGCTACAGATATCGGATTTTGATGATCTTGGTGTCCATAGAAAGATAAGGAAGGGACCTACAATTTCAGGTTCACAAGGATTGTCTAATTATTCCAAAATCAAGGCTAAATTGGGTCCCGAGTTCTCTGGCGCGGATCAGTGCGTAGTCCATGATATTCCTTCACTTAAATGGGACTAACTTACTATACTTAAGCCCAATTAAGGCTTATGATACCTTGTTGGAAAGCTTATTCAGAGGCCCTTAATTTGGTCTAGGGTCAGGTCGGGATTAATAAGCATAAATAGCAGTTTACAGCCACCCAAGCTAGAGAGAGAAGGAAATTAGACAACTTTAACAATCATTGTTTTTGGTTTTACATTATTGGGCTTATTTGGGCTTAATAGCTAAACATTGTTAATTTTCGGATTTTTCACATATCCCGACCTTGTTGCCATGCGCAGAGTATAACTAGAGCTACAAATATCGGATTTTGGTGATCTTGCTGTCCCTAGAAAGATAAGGAAGAGACCTACAATGTCAGGTTTCACAAGAATTTTCAAATTAGACCAAAATCAAGGCTAAATTGGATCCCGAGTTCTCTGCCGCGGATCAGTGCGAAGTCCATGATGTTCCTTCACTTAAATGGGCCTAACTTACTCATCTTAAGCCCAATTAAGGCATATGATACCTTGTTGGAAAGTTTATTCAGAGGCCCTTAATTTGGTCTAGGGTTAGGTCAGGATTAATAAGTGAAAATAGCAGTTTACAGCCGCACAAACCAGAGAGAGAGGGAAATTAGACAACTTTTACAATCATTGTTTTTGCTTTTACATTATTGGGCATAATTGCTAAACATTGTTAATTTTCGGATTTTTCACTCATCCTGACTTGTTGCCTTGCGCAGAGAAAAACTAGAGCTACAGATTTTGGATTTTGGTGATCTTGCTGTCCCTAGAAAGATAAGGAAGAGACCAACAATTTCAGTTTTCACAATAATTGTCAAATTAGACCAAAATAAAGGCTAAATTGGGTCCCGAGTACTCTGGCTCGGATCAGTGCGCAGTCCATGATGTTCCTTCACTTAAATGGGCCTGACTTACTCATCTTAAGCCCAATTATGGCATATGATACCTTGTTGGAATGCTTATTCAGAGGCAATTAATTTGCTCTAGGGTTAGGTCAGGAATAATAAGTGAAAATAGCAGTTTACAGCCGCACAAACCAGAGAGAGACGAAAATTAGACAACTTTTACAATCATTGTTTTTGCTTTTACATTATTGGGCATAATTGCTAAACATTGTTAATTTTCGGATTTTTCACTCTTCCTGACCTTGTTGCCTTGCGCAGAGCATAACTAGAGATACAGATTTCGGATTTTAGTGATCTTGCTGTCCCTAGAAAGATAAGGAAGAGACCAACAAATTCAGGTTTCACAATAACTGTCAAATTAGACCAAAATCTAGGCTAAATTGGGTCCCGAGTACTGCAGTGCGGATCGGTCTGTGATCCATGATGTTCCTTCACTTAAATGGGCCTAACTTACTCTTTTTAAGCCCAATTAAGGCATATGATACCTTGTTGGAAAGCTTATTAAGAAGCCCTTAATTTGTTTTAGGGTTAGGTTAGGATTAATAAGAATAAATAGCAGTTCACAGCCCAATTAAGGCATATGATACCTTGTTAGAAAGCTTATAGATTGGCCCTTAATTTGGTCTAGGGTTTGGTTAGGATTAATAAGCACAAATAGCAGTTTACAGCCGCACAAGCCAGAGAGAGACGGAAATTAGACAACTTTTACAATCATTTTTTTTGCTTTTACATTATCGGGCTTAATTGCTAAGCATTGTTAATTTTCGGATTTTTCACTCATCCTGACTTGTTGCCTTGCGCAGAGCAAAACTAGAGCTACATATTTCGGATTTTGGTGATCTTGCTGTCCCTAGAAAGATAAGGAAGAGACCAACAATTTCAGGTTTCACAATAATTGTCAAATTAGACCAAAATCAAGGCTAAATTGGGTCCCGAGTACTCTGGCTCGGATCAGTGCGCAGTCCATGATGTTCCTTCACTTCAATGGGCCTAACTTACTCATCTTAAGCCCAATTAAGGCATATGATACCTTGTTGGAAAGCTTATTCAGAGGCCCTTAATTTGGTCTAGGGTTAGGTCAGCATTAATAAGCATAAATTGCAGTTTACGGCCGCACAAGCCAGAGAGAGACGAAAATTAGACAACTTTTACAATCATTAATTTTGCTTTTTATATTATTGGGCTTAATTTCTAAACATTGTTAATTTTTGGATTTTTCACTCATCCTAACCTGGTTGCCTTGCGCAGAGCATAACTAGAGCTACAGATATCGGATTTTGGTGATCTTGCTGTCCCTAGAAAGATAAGGAAGAGACCTACAATTTCAGGTTTCACAAGAATTGTCAAATTGGGCAAAAATCAAGGCTAAATTGGTTCCCGAGTTCTCTGGCGCGGATCAGTGCGCAGCCCATGATGTTCCTTCACTTAAATGGGCCTAACTTACTCATCTTAAGCCCAATTAAGGCATATGATACCTTGTTGGAAAGCTTATTCAGAGGCACTTAATTTGCTCTAGGGTTAGGTCAGGATTAATAAGCATAAATAGCAGTTTACAGCCGCACAAGCTAGAGAGAGAAGGAAATTAGACAACTTTTACAATCATTGTTTTTGATTTTACATTATTGAGCTTAATTAGGCTTAATTGCTAAACATTGTTAATTTTCGGATTTTTCACTCTTCCTGACCTTGTTGCCTTGCACAGAGCATAACTAGAGCTACAGATTTCGAATTTTGGTGATCTTGCTGTCCCTAGAAAGATAAGGAAGAGACCAACAATTTCAGGTTCCACAATAATTGTCAAATTAGACCAAAATCAAGGCTAAATTGGGTCCCGAGTACTCTGGCTCGGATCAGTGTGCAGTCCATGATGTTCCTTCACTTAAATGGGCCTAACTTACTCATCTTAAGCCCAATTAAGGCATATGATACCTTGTTGGAAAGCTTATTCAGAGGCCCTTAATTTGGTCTAGTGTTAGGTCAGCATTAATAAGCATAAATAGCAGTTTACGGCCGCACAAGCCAGAGAGAGACGGAAATTAAACAACTTTTACAATCATTAATTTTGCTTTTTATATTATTGGGCTTAATTGCTAAACGTTGTTAATTTTTGGATTTTTCACTCATCCTGACCTGGTTGCCTTGCGCAGAGCATAACTAGAGCTACAGATATCGGATTTTGGTGTTCTTGCTGTCCCTAGAAAGATAAAGAAGAGACCCATAATTTCATATTTCCAAAGAATTATCAAATTAGGCCATAATCAAGGCTAAATTGGGTCCCTAGTTCTCTGGCGCGGATCAGTGCGCAGTCCAAGATATTCCTTCACTTAAATGGGCCTAACTTACTAATCTTAAGCCCAATTAAGGCATATTATACCTTGTTGGAAAGCTTATTCAGAGGCACTTAATTTGGTCTAGGGTTAGGTCGGGATTAAAAAGCATAAATAGCAGTTTACAGCCGCACAATCTAGAGAGAGAAGGAAATTAGACAACTTTTACAATCATTGTTTTTGGATTTACATTATTGGGCTTAATTGCTAAACATTGTTAATTTTCGGATTTTTCACTCTTCCGGACCTTGTTGCCTTGCAAAGAGCTTAACTAGAACTACAGATTTCGGATTTTGGTGATCTTGCTGTCCCTAGAAAGATAAGGAAGAGACCTACAATTTCAGGTTTCACAAGATTTGTCAAATTAGGCAAAAATCCAGGCTAAATTGGGTCCCGAGTTCTCTGGCGCGGATTAGTGCACAGCCCATGATGTTCCTTCACTTAAATGGGCCTAACTTACTCATCTTAAGCCCAATTAAGGCATATGATACCTTGTTGGAAAGTTTATTCAGAGGCCCTTAATTTGGTCTAGGGTTAGGTCGGGATTAATAAGCAAAAATTGCAGTTTACAGCCGCACAAGCCAGAGAGAGACAGAAATTAGACAACTTTTACAATCATTGTTTTTGCTTTTACATTATTGGGCATAATTGCTAAACATTGTTAATTTTCGGATTTCTCACTCTTCCTGACCTTGTTACCTTGTGCAGAGTATAACTAGAGCTACAGATATCGGATTTTGATGATCTTGGTGTCCATAGAAAGATAAGGAAGGGACCTACAATTTCAGGTTCACAAGGATTGTCTAATTATTCCAAAATCAAGGCTAAATTGGGTCCCGAGTTCTCTGGCGCGGATCGGTCGTGATCCATGATATTCCTTCACTTAAATGGGACTAACTTACTATACTTAAGCCCAATTAAGGCTTATGATACCTTGTTGGAAAGCTTATTCAGAGGCCCTTAATTTGGTCTAGGGTCAGGTCAGGATTAATAAGCATAAATAGCAGTTTACAGCCGCCCAAGCTAGAGAGAGAAGGAAATTAGACAACTTTAACAATCATTGTTTTTGGTTTTACATTATTGGGCTTATTTGGGCTTAATAGCTAAACATTGTTAATTTTCGGATTTTTCACATATCCCGACCTTGTTGCCATGCGCAGAGTATAACTAGAGCTACAAATATCGGATTTTGGTGATCTTGCTGTCCCTAGAAAGATAAGGAAGAGACCTACAATGTCAGGTTTCACAAGAATTTTCAAATTAGACCAAAATCAAGGCTAAATTGGATCCCGAGTTCTCTGCCGCGGATCAGTGCGAAGTCCATGATGTTCCTTCACTTAAATGGGCCTAACTTACTCATCTTAAGCCCAATTAAGGCATATGATACCTTGTTGGAAAGTTTATTCAGAGGCCCTTAATTTGGTCTAGGGTTAGGTCATGATTAATAAGTGAAAATAGCAGTTTACAGCCGCACAAGCTAGAGAGAGAAGGAAATTAGACAACTTTTACAATCATTGTTTTGGGTTTTACATTATTTGGCTTAATTGCTAAACATTGTTAATATTCGGATTTTGCACTCATCCCGACCTTGTTGCCATGCGCAGAGTATAACTAGAGCTACAGATATCGGATTTTGGTGATCTTGCTGTCCCTAGAAAGATAAGGAAGAGACCTACAATGTCAGGTTTCACAAGAATTGTCAAATTAGACCAAAATCAAGGCTAAATTGGTTCCCGAGTTCTCTGGCGCGAATCAGTGCGCAGGCCATGATTTTCCTTCACTTAAATGGGCCTAACTTACTCATCTTAAGCCCAATTAAGGCATACGATACCTTGTTGGAAAGCTTATTCAGAGGCCCTTAATTTGGTCTAGGGTTAGGTCGGGATTAAAAAGCATAAATAGCAGTTTACAGCCGCACAAGCCAGAGAGAGACGGAAATTAGACAACTATTACAATCATTGTTTTTGCTTTTACATTATTGGGCATAATTGCTAAACATTGTTAATTTTCGGATTTTTCACTCATCCCAACCTTGTTGCCATGCGCAGAGTGTAACTAGAGCTACAAATATCGGATTTTGGTGATCTTGCTGTCCCAAGAAAGATAAGGAAGCGACCTACAATGTCAGGTTTCACAATAAGTTTCAAATTAAACCAAAATCAAGGCTAAATTAGGTCCCGAGTTCCCTGGCGTGGATCAGTGCGAAGTCCTTGATGTTCCTTCACTTCAATGGGCCTAACTTACTAATCTTAAGCCCAATTAAGGCATATGATACCTTGTTGGAAAGCTTATTCAGAGGCCCTTAATTTGGTCTATGGTTAGGTCGGGATTAAAAAGCATAAATAGCAGTCTACAATCGCAAAAGCTAGAGAGTGAAGGAAATTAGTAAACTTTTACAATCATTGTTTTTGGTTTTACATTATTGGGCTTAATTGGGCTAAATTGCTAAACATTATTAATTTTCGGATTTTTCACTCATCCCGACCTTGTTGCCATGCGCAGAGTATAACTAGAGCTACAGATATCGGATTTTGGTGATCATACTGTCCCTAGAAAGATAAGGAAGAGGCCTACAATGTCAATTTTGGTCTAGGGTTAGGTCGGGATTAATAAGCAAAAATAGCAGTTTACAGCCGCACAAGCCAGAGAGAGACGGAAATTAGACAACTTTTACAATCATTGTTTTTGCTTTTACATTATTGGGCATAATTGCTAACCATTGTTAATTTTCGGATTTTTCACTCTTCCTGACCTTGTTGCCTTGTGCAGAGCATAACTAGAGCTACAGATATCGGATTTTGATGATCTTGCTGTCCCTAGAAAGATAAGGAAGGGACCTACAATTTCAGGTTCACAAGAATTGTCAAATTATTCCAAAATCAAGGCTAAATTGGGTCCCAAGTTCTCTGGCGCGGATCAGTGCGCAGTCCATGATATTTCTTCACTTAAATGGGCCTAACTTACTAATATTAAGCCCAATTAAGGCATATGATACCTTTTTGGAAAGCTTATTCAGAGGCCCTTAATTTGGTCTAGGGTTAGGTTGGGATTAAAAAGCATAAATAGCAGTTTACAGCCGCACAAGCTAGAGAGAGAAGGAAATTAGATAACTTTTACAATCATTGTTTTTGGTTTTACATTATTGGGCTTAATTGGACTTAATTGCTAAACATAGTTAATTTCCGGATTTTTCACTGATCCCAGTCTTGTTGCCATGCGCAGAGTATAACTTGAGCTGCAGATATCGGATATTGGTGATCTTGCTGTCCCTAGAAAGATAAGGAAGAGACCTACAATGTTAGGTTTCACAAGAATTGTCAAATTAGACCAAAATCAAGGCTAAATTGGGTCCCGAGTTCTCTGGCGCGGATCAGAGCGCAGTCCATGATGTTCCTTCACTTAAATGGGTCTAACTTACTCATCTTAAGCCCAATTAAGGCTTATGATACCTTGTTGGAAAGCTTATTCAGAGACCCTTAATTTGGTCTAGGGTTAGGTCAGGATTAATAAGCAAAAAAAGCAGTTTACAGCCGCACAAGCCAGAGAGAGACTGAAATTAGACATCTTTTACAATCATTGTTTTTGCTTTACATTATTGGGCATAATTGCTAAACATTGTAAATTTTCGGATTTTTCACTCTTCCTGACCTTGTTGCCGTGCGCAGAGCATAACTAGAGCTACATATATCGGATTTTGGTGATCTTGCTGTCCCTTGAAAGATAAGGAAGGGACCTACAATTTCAGGTTCTCAAGAATTGTCAAATTATTCCAAAATCAAGGCTAAATTGGGTCCCGAGTTCTCTAGCGCGGATCAGTGCGCAGTCCATGATATTCCTTCACTTAAATGGGCCTAACTTACTAATCTTAAGCCCAATTAAGGCATATGATACCTTGTTGGAAAGCTTATTCAGAGGCCCTTAATTTGCTCTAGGGTTAGGTCAGGATTAATAAGCAAAAATAGCAGTTTACAGCCGCACAAGCCAGAGAGAGACGGAAATTAGACAACTTTTAGAATCATTGATTTTGGTTTTACATTATTGGGCTTAATTGGGCTTAATTGCTAAACATTGTTATTTTTCGGATTTTTCACTCATCCTAACTTTGTTGCCTTGCGCAGAGCATAACTAGAGCTAGAGATATCGGATTTTGGTGATCTTGCTGTCCCTAGAAAGATAAGGAAGAGTCCTACATTGTCAGGTTTCACAAGAATTGTCAAATTACACCAAAATCAAGGCTAAATTGTGTCCCGAGTTCTTTGGCGTGGATCAGTGCGCAGTCCATGATGTTCCTTCACTTAAATGGGCCTAACATACTCATCTTAAGCCCAATTATGGCATATGATACCTTGTTGGAATGCTTATTCAGAGGCCCTTAATTTGGTCTAGGGTTAGGTCGGGATTAATAAGCGTAAATAGCAGTTTACAGCCGCACAAGCCAGAGAGAGATAGAAATTAGACAACTTTTACAATCAACGTTTTTGCTTTTATATTATTGGGCTAAATTGTTAAATATTGTTAATTTTCGGAATTTTCACTCATCCTGACTTTGTTGCCTTGCGCAGATCATAACTATAGCTACAGATATCGGATTTTGGTGATCTTGCTGTCCCTAGAAAGATAAGGAAGAGACCTACAATTTCAGGTTTCAAAAGAATTGTCAAATAGGCCAAAATCAAGGCTAAATTGGGTCCCGAGTTCTCTGACGTGGATCAGTGCGTTGTCCATGATGTTCCTTCTCTTAAATGGGCCTAACTTACTCATCTTAAGCCCAATTTAGGCATATGATACCTTGTTGGAAAACTTATTCAGATGCCTTTAATTTGGTCTAGGGTTAGGTCAAGATTAATAAGACTAAACAGCAGTTTACTGCCGCACAAGCCAGAGAGAGACGGAAATTAGACAACTTTTACAATAATTGTTTTTGCTTTTACATTATTGGGCATAATTGGGCTTAATGGCTAAACATTGTTAATTTTCGGATTTTTCGCTCATCCTGACCTTGTTGCCTTGTGCAAAGCATAACTAGAGATACAGATATCGGATTTTGGTGATCTTGCTGTCCCTAGAAAGATAAGGATGAGACCTACAATTTCAGGCTTCACAAAAATTTTCATATTAGGCCAAAATCAAGGCTAAATTGGGTCCCGACTTCTCTGGCGTGGATCAGCGCGCAGTCCATGATGTTCCTTCTCTTAAATGGGCCTAACCTACTCATCTTAAGTTCAATTAAGGCATATGATACCTTGTCGGAAAGCTTATTCAGAGGCCCTTAATTTGGTCTAGGGTTATATCAGGATTAATAAGCATAAATAGCAGTTTACAGCCGCACAAGCCAGAGAGAGACGGAAATTAGACAACTTTTACAATCATTGTTTTTGCTTTTACATTAATGGGCTTAATTGCTAAACATTATTAATTTTCTGATTTTTCACTCATCCTGACCTTGTTGCCATGCGGAGAGCATAACTAGAGCCACTGATATCGGATTTTGGTGATCTTGCTATCCCTAGAAAAATAAGGAAGAGACCTATAATTTCAGGTGACACAAGAATTGTCAATTTAGGCCAAAATCAAGGCTAAATTGGGTCCGAAGTTCTCTACCGCGGATCAGTGCGCAGTCCATGATGTTCCTTCACTTAAATGGGCCTAACTTACTCATGTTTAGCCCAATTAAGGCATATGATACCTTGTTGGAAAGCTTATTCAGAGGCCCTTAATTTGGTCTAGGGTTAGGTCAGGATTAATAAGCATAAATAACAGTTTACAGCCGCACAAGCCAGAGAGAGACGGAAATTAGACAACTTTTACAATCATTGTTTTTGCTTTTACATTATTGGGCTTAATTGGGCTTAATTTCTAAACATTCTTAATTTTCGGATTTTTCACTCATCCTGACCTTGTTGTCTTGCGCAGAGCATAACTTGAGCTACAGATATCGGATTTTGGTGATTTTGATGTCCATAGAAAGATAAGGAAGAGACCTACAATTTCAGGTTTCAAAAGAATTGTCAAAATAGGCCCAAATCAAGGCTAAATTGGGTCCCGAGTTCTATCGTGCGGATCAGTGCGCAATCCATGTTGTTCCTTCACTTAAATGTGCCTAACTTACTCATCTTAAGCCCAATTAAGGCATATCACACCTTGTTGAAAAGCTTATTCAGAGGCCCTTAATTTGGTATAGTTTTAGGCCTGGATTAATAAGCATAAATATCACTTTACAGCCGCACAAGCCAGAGAGAGACCGAAATTAGACAACTTTTACAATCACTGTTTTCGCTTTTACATTATTGGGCTTAATTGGGCTTAATTGCTAAACATTTTTAATTTTCGGATTTTTCACTCTTCCTGACCTTGTGGCCTTGCGCAGAGCATATCTAGAGCTACAGATATCCGATTTTGGTGATCTTGCTGTCCCTAGAAAGATAAGGAAGGGACCTACAATTTCAGGTCACAAGAATTGTCAAATTATTCCAAAATCAAGGCTAAATTAGATCCCGAGTTCTCTAGCCCGGATCAGTGCGCAGTCCATGATGTTCCTTCACTTAAATGGGCCTAACTTACTCATCTTATGCCCAATTAAGGCATATGATACCTTGTTGGAAAGCTTATTCAGAGGCCCTTAATTTGGTCTAGGGTTAGGTCAGGATTAATAAGCATAAATAACAGTTTACAGCCGCACAAGCCAGAGAGAGACGGAAATTAGACAACTTTTACAATCATTGTTTTTGCTTTTACATTATTGGGCTTAATTGGGCTTAATTTCTAAACATTCTTAATTGTCGGATTTTTCACTCATCCTGACCTTGTTGTCTTGCGCAGAGCATAACTTGAGCTACAGATATCGGATTTTGGTGATTTTGATGTCCATAGAAAGATAAGGAAGAGACCTACAATTTCAGGTTTCAAAAGAATTGTCAAAATATGCCCAAATCAAGGCTAAATTGGGTCCCGAGTTCTATCGTGCGGATCAGTGCGCAATCCATGTTGTTCCTTCACTTAAATGTGCCTAACTTACTCATCTTAAGCCCAATTAAGGCATATCACACCTTGTTGAAAAGCTTATTCAGAGGCCCTTAATTTGGTATAGTTTTAGGCCTGGATTAATAAGCATAAATATCACTTTACAGCCGCACAAGCCAGAGAGAGACCGAAATTAGACAACTTTTACAATCACTGTTTTCGCTTTTACATTATTGGGCTTAATTGGGCTTAATTGCTAAACATTTTTAATTTTCGGATTTTTCACTCTTCCTGACCTTGTGGCCTTGCGCAGAGCATATCTAGAGCTACAGATATCCGATTTTGGTGATCTTGCTGTCCCTAGAAAGATAAGGAAGGGACCTACAATTTCAGGTCACAAGAATTGTCAAATTATTCCAAAATCAAGGCTAAATTAGATCCCGAGTTCTCTAGCCCGGATCAGTGCGCAGTCCATGATGTTCCTTCACTTAAATGGGCCTAACTTACTCATCTTATGCCCAATTAAGGCATATGATACCTTGTTGGAATGCTTATTCAGAGGCCCTTAATTTGGTCTAGGGTTAGGTCGGGATTAAAAAGCATAAATAGAAGTTTACAGCCGTACAAGCCAGAGGGAGAAGGATATTAGACAACTTTTATAATCATTGTTTTTGGTTTTACATTATTGGGCTTAATTGCTAAACATTGTTAATTTTCGGATTTTTCACTCATCCCGACCTTGGTGCCATGCGCAGAGTATAACTTAAGCTACAGATATCGGATTTTGGTGATCTTGCTGTCCCTAGAAAGATAAGGAAGAGACCTACAATGTCAGGTGTCAAAAGAATTGTCAAATAGGCCAAAATCAAGGCTAAATAGGGTCCCGAGTACTCTGGCGCGGATCAGTGCGCAGTCCATGATGTTCCTTCACTTAAATGGGCCTAACTTACTCATCTTAAGCCCAATTAAGGCATATGATACCTTGTTGGAATGCTTATTCAGAGGCCCTTAATTTGGTCTAGGGTTAGGTCAGGATTAATAAGCGTAAATAGCAGTTTACAACCGCACAAGCCAGAGAGAGATGGAAATTAGACAACTTTTACAATCATTGTTTTTGCTTTTACATTATTGGGCTTAATTGGGCTTTATTTCTAAACATTCTTAATTTTCGGATTTTTCACTCATCTTGACCTTGTTGTCTTGCGCAGAGCATATCTAGAGTTACAAATATCGGATTTTGGTGATTTTGATGTCCCTAGAAAGATAAGGAAGAGACCTACAATTTCAGGTTTCAAAAGAATTGTCAAAATAGGCCCAAATCAAGGCTAAATTGGGTCCCGAGTTCTATGGTGCGGATTAGTGCGCAATCCATGTTGTTCCTTCACTTAAATGTGCCTAACTTACTCATCTTACGCCCAATTAAGGCATATCACACCTTGTTGGAAAGCTTATTCAGAGGCCCTTAATTTAGTATAGTTTTAGGTCAGGATTAATAAGCATAAATATCACTTTACAGCCGCACAAGCCAGAGAGAGACCGAAATTAGACAACTTTTACAGTCACTGTTTTCGCTTTTACATTATTGGGCTTAATTGGTCTTAATTGCTAAACACTGTTAATTTTCGGATTTTTCATTCTTCCTGACCTTGTTGCCTTGTGCAGAGCATAACTAGAGCTACAGATATCGGATTTTGGTGATCTTGCTGTCCCTAGAATGATAAGGAAGAGACCTACAATTTCAGGTTTCTTAAGAATTGTCAAATTAGGCCAAAATCAAGGCTAAATTGGGTCCCGATTTCTCGGGAGCGGATCAGTGCGCAGTCCATTATGTTCCTTCACTTAAATGGGCCTAACTTACTCATCTTAAGCCCAATTAAGGCATATGATACCTTGTGTGAATGCTTATTCAGGGGGCCTTAATTTGGTCTAGGGTTAGGTCAGGATTAATAAGCATAAATAGCAGTTTACAGCCGCACGAGCCAGAGAGAGATGGAAATTAGACAACTTTTACAATCATTGTTTTTGCTTTTACAATATTGGGCTTAATTGCTAAACATTGTTAATTTTCGAATTTTTCACTCATCCTGACCTTGTTGCCTTGCGCAGAACATAACTAGAGCTACAGATATCGGATTTTGGTGATCTTGCTGTCCTTGAAAAGATAAGGAAGAGTCCTACAATTTCAGGTTTCCCAAGAATTGTCAAATTAAGCCAAAATCAAGGCTAAATTGGGTCCCGAGTTCTCTGGCGCGGATCAGTGCGCAGTCCATGATGTTCCGTCACTTAAATGGGCCTAACTTACTAATCTTAAGCCCAATTGAGGCATCTGATACCTTCTTGGAAAGCTTATTCAGAGGCCGTTAATTTGGTGTAGGATTTGGTTAGGATTAATAAGCATACATAGCAGTTTACAGCCGTACAAGCCAGAGAGAGACGGAAATTAGACAACTTTTACAATCATTGTTTTTGCTTTTACATTATCGGGCTTAATTGCTAAACATTGTTAATTTTCGGATTTTTCACTCATCCTGACTTTGTTGCCTTGCGCAGAGCATAACTAAAGCTACAGATATCGGATTTTGGTGATCTTGTTGTCCCTAGAAAGATAAGGAAGTGACCTACAATTTCATGTTTCACAAGAATTGTCAAATTAGGCCAAAATCAAGGCTAAATTGGGTCCCGAGTTCTCTGGCGCGGATCAGTGCGCAGTCCATGATGTTCCTTCACTTAAATGGGCCTAACTTTCTCATCTTAAGCCCAATTTAGGCATATGATACCTTGTTGGAAAGCTTATTCAGATGCCTTTAATTTGGTCTAGGGTTAGGTCAAGATTAATAAGCGTAAATAGCAGTTTACAGCCGCACAAGCCAGAGAGAGACGGAAATTAGACAACTTTTACAATCATTGTTTTTGCTTTTACGTTATTGGGCTTAATTGCTAAATATTGTTAATTTTCGGATTTTTCACTCATCTTGACCTTGTTGCCTTGCGCGGAGCATAACTAGAGCTATAGATATCGAATTTTGGTGATCTTGCTGTCCCTAGAAAGATAAGGAAGAGACCTATAATTTCTGGTTTCACAAGAATTGTCAAATTAGGCCAAAATCAAGGCTAAATTATGTCCCTTGTTTTCTGGCGCGGATCAGTTCTCTGTCCACTATGTTCCTTCACTTAAATGGGCCTAACTTACTCATCTTAAGCCTAATTAAGGCATATGATACCTTGTTGGAAAGCTTATTCAGAGGCAATTTTGTCTAGGGTTAGGTCAGGATTAATAAGCATAAATATTAGTTTACAGCCGCACAAGCCAGAGAGAGACGGAAATTAGACAACTTTTACAATCATTGTTTTTGCTTTTACATTATTGGGCTTAATTGTTAATTTTCGGTTTTTTCACTCGTCCTGACCTTGATGCCTTGCACAGAGCATAACTAGAGCTACATATATCGGATTTTGGTGATCTTGCTGTCCTTAGAATGATAAGGAAAAGAACTACAATTTCAGGTGTCACAAGAATTGTCAAATTAAGCCAAAATCAAGGCTAAATTGGGTCCCAAGTTCTCTGGCGTGAATCCGTGCCGAGTCCATGATGTTCCTTCACTTAAATGGGCCTAACTTACTCATCTTAAGCCCAATTAAGGCAAATGATACCTTATTGTAAAACTTATTCAGAGGCCCTCAATTTGGTCTAGGGTTAGGTCAGGATTAAAAAGCATAAATAGCAGTTTACAGTCGCACAAGCCAGAGAGAGACGGAAATTAGACAACTTTTACAATCATTGTTTTTGCTTTTACATTATTGGGCTTAATTGCTAAACATTGTTAATTTTCGGATTTTTCACTCATCCTGACCTTGTTACCTTGCACAGAGCATAACTGGAGCTACATATATCGGATTTTGGTGATCATGCGGTCCCTAGAAAGATAAGGAAGAGACCTTAAATTTCAGGTTTCATAAGAATTGTCAAATTAGGCCAAAATCAAGACTAAATTGGGTCCCCGAGTTCTCTGGCGTGGATCAGTGCGCAGTCCATGATGTTCCTTCACTTAAATGGGCCTAACTTACTCATCTTAATCCCAATTAAGGCATATGATACCTTGTTGGAAAGATTATTCAAAGGCCCTTAATTTGGTCTAGGGTTAGGTCAGGATTAATAAGCATACATAGCAGTTTACAGCCGCACAAGCCAGAGAGAGACGAAAATTAGACAACTTTTACAATCATTGTTTTTGCTTTTGCATTATTGGGCTTAATTGCTAAACATTGTTAATTTTCGGATTTTTCACTCATCCTGACCTTGTTGACTTGCACAGAGCATTACTAGAGCTACAGATATGGGATTTTAATGATCTTGCTGTCCCTAGAAAGATAAGGAAGAGACCTACAATTTCATGTTTCACAATAATTGTCAAATTAGGCCAAAATCATGGCTAAATTGGGTCCCGAGTTCTCTGGCGCGGATCTGTGCGCTGTCCATGATGTTCCTTCACTTAAATGGGCCTAACTTACACATCTTAAGCCCAATTAAGAAATATGATACCTGATTGGAAAGCTTATTCAGAGGCCCTTAATTTGGTCTAGGGTTAGGTCAGGATTAATAAGAATAAATAGCAGTTCACAGCCGCACAAGCCAGAGAGAGACGGAAATTAGACAACTTTTACAATCATTAATTTTGCTTTCACAATATTGGGCTTAATTGGTAAATATTGTTAATTTCCGGATTTTTCACTCATCCTGACCTTGTTGCCTTGCGCGGAAGATAACTAGAGCTACAGATATCGGATTTTGGTGATCTTGCTGTCCCTAGAAAGATAAGAAAGAGACCTACAATTTCAGGTTTCACAAGAGTTGTCAAATTAGGCCAAAATCAAGGCTAAATTGGGTCCAGAGTTCTCTGGCGCTGATCAGTGTGCAGTGCATGATATTCCTTCACTTAAATGGGTCTAACTTACTCATCTTAAGCCCATTTAAGGCATATGATACCTTATTGGAAAGCTTGTTCAGAGGCCCTTAAGGTTAGGTTTGATAAGCATAAATAACAGTTTACAGCCGCACAAGCCAGAGAGAGATGGAAATTAGACAACTTTTACAAACATTGTTTTTGCTTTTACATTATTGGGCTTTATTGCTAAACATTGTTAATTTTTGCATTTTTCACTCATCCTGATCTTGTTGCCTTGCGCAGAGCATAACTAGAGCTACAGATATCGGATTTTGGTGA
The DNA here is from genome assembly GCA_030762895.1 of Sophora flavescens. Classification (NCBI taxonomy): domain Eukaryota; kingdom Viridiplantae; phylum Streptophyta; class Magnoliopsida; order Fabales; family Fabaceae; genus Sophora; species Sophora flavescens. The sequence continues at coordinate 3,104,471 of JAUPTC010000010.1, read as the reverse complement.
TCTTGCTGTCCCTAGAAAGATAAGGAAGAGACCTACAATTTCAGGTTTCACAAGAATTGTCAAATTAGGCCAAAATCAAGGTTAAATTGGGTCCCGAGTTCTCTGGCGCGGATCAGTACGCTGTCCATGATGTTCCTTCACTTAAATGGGCCTAACTTACTCATTTAAGACCAATTAAGGAATATGATACCTTATTGGAAAGCTTATTCAGAGGCCCTCAATTTGGTCTAGGGTTAGGTCAGGATTAAAAAGCATAAATAGCAGTTTACAGCCGCACAAGCCAGAGAGAGACGGAAATTAGACAACTTTTACAATCATTGTTTTTGCTTTTAGAATATTGGGCTTAATCACTAAACATTGTTAATTTTCGGATTTTTCACTCATCATGACCTTGTTGCCTTGCGCAGAACATAACTAGAGCTACAGATATCGGATTCTGGTGATCTTACTGTCCCTAGAAAGATAAGGAAGAGACCTCCAATTTCAGGTTTCACAGGAATTGTCAAATTAGGCCAAATTCAAGGCTAAATTGGGTCCCGAGTTATCTGGAACGAATCAGTGCGCAGTCCATGATGTTCCTTCACTTAAATGGGCCTATCTTACTCATCTTAAGACCAATTATGGCATATGATACCTTGTTGGAAAGCTTATTCAGAGGCCCTTAATTTGTTCTAGGGTTAGGTCAGGATTAATAAGCATAAATAGCAGTTTACAACGGCACAAGCCAGAGAGAGACGGAAATTACTTTTACAATCATTGTTTTAACTTTTACATTATTGGGCATAATTGGGCTTAATTGCTAAACACTGTTAATTTTCGGATATTTAACTCAACCTGACCTTGTTGCCTTGCGCAGAACATAACTAGAGCTACAGATATCGGATTTTGGTTACCTTGCTGTACCTAGAAAGATAAGGAAGAGACCTACAATTTCAGGATTCTCAAGAATTCTCAGATTAGGACAAAATCAATGCAAAATTGGGTCCCGTGTTCTCTGGCGCGGATCAGTGCGCAGTCCATCGGGTTCCTTCATTTAAATGGGCCTAACTTACTCATCTTAAGCCCAATTAAGGCAAATGATACCTTGTTGTAAAACTTATTCAGAGGCCCTCAATTTGGTCTAGGGTTAGGTCAGGATTAAAAAGCATAAATAGCAGTTTACAGTCGCACAAGCCAGAGAGAGACGGAAATTAGACAACTTTTACAATCATTGTTTTTGCTTTTACATTATTGGGCTTAATTGCTAAACATTGTTAATTTTCGGATTTTTCACTCATTCTGACCTTGTTGCCTTGCGCAGAACATAGCTAGAGCTACAAATATCGAATTTTGGTGATCTTGCTGTCCCTAGAAAGATAAGGAAGAGACCTACTATTTCTGGTAACACGAGAATTGTCAAATTAGGCCAAAATCAAGCCTAAATTGGGTCCCAAGTTCTCTGGCACGTATCAGTGCGTAGTCCATGATGTTCCTTCACTTAAATGGGCCTAACTTACTCATCTTAAGCCCAATTAAGGCATATGATACCTTGTTGGAAAACTTATTCGGAGGCCCTTAATTTGGTCTAGGGTTAGTCAGGAATAATAAGCATAAATAGAAGTTTACAGCCACACAAGCCAGAGAGACGGAAATTAGACAACTTTTACAATCATTGTTTTTGCTTTTACATTATTGGGCTTAATTGCTAAACATTGTTAATTTTCGGATTTTTCACTCATCCTGACCTTATTGCTTTGCACAGAGCATAACTAGAGCTACATATATCGGATTTTGGTGATCTTGCTGTCCCTAGAAAGATAAGGAAGAGTCCTACAATTTCAGGTTTCACAAGAATTGACAAATTATGACAAAATCAAGGCTAAATTGGGTCCCGTGTTCTCTGGCGCAGATCTGTGAGCAGTCCATGATGTTCCTTCACTTAAATAGGCCTAACTTCCTCATCTTAAGCCCAATTAAGGCATATGACCTCATGTTGGAAAGCTTATTCAGAGGCCCTTAATTTGGTATAGTTTTAGGTCAAGATTAATAAGCATAAATATCACTTTACAGCCGCACAAGCCAGAGAGAGACCGAAATTAGACAACTTTTACAGTCACTGTTTTCGCTTTTACATTATTGGGCTTAATTGGGCTTAATTGCTAAACATTGTTAATTTTCGGATTTTTCACTCTTCCTGACCTTGTTGCCTTGTGCAGAGCATAACTAGAGCTACAGATATCGATTTTGGTGATCTTGTTGTCCCTAGAATGCTAAGGAAGAGACCTACAATTTCAGGTTTCTTAAGAATTGTCAAATTAGGCGAAAATCAAGGCTAAATTGGGTCCCGATTTCTCGGGAGCGGATCAGTGCGCAGTCCATTATGTTCCTTCACTTAAATGGGCCTAACTTACTCATCTTAAGCCCAATTAAGGCATATGATACCTTGTGTGAATGCTTATTCAGATGCTCTTAATTTGGTCTAGGGTTAGGCCAGGATTAATAAGCATAAATAGCAGTTTACGGCCGTACAAGCCAGAGAGAGACGAAAATTAGATAACTTTTACAATCTTTGTTTTTGCTTTTACATTTTTGGGCTTAATTGCTAAACTTTGTTAATTTTAGGATTTTTCACTCTTCCTGACCTTGTTGCCTTGCACAGAGCATAACTAGAGCTACAGATATCGGATTTTGGTGATCTTTGGTTCCCTAAAAAGATAAGGAAGAGACCTACAATTTCAGATTTCACAAGAATTGTCAAATTAGGTCAAAATCAAGGCTAAATTGGGTCCCGAATTCTCTGGCACGGATCAGTCCGCAGTCCATGATGTTCCTTCACATAAATGGGCCCAACTTACTCATCTTAAGCCCAATTAAGGCTTATGATACCTTGTTGGAAAGCTTATTTAGAGGCCCTTAATTTGTTATAGGGTTAGGTCAGGAATAATAAGCATAAAAAGCAGTTTATAGTCGCACAAGCCAGAGGGAGACAGAAATTAGACAACGTTAACAATCATTGTTTTTGCTTTTACATTATTGGGCTTAGTTGCTAAACATTGTTAATTTCGGATTTTTCACTCATCCTGACCTAGTTACCTTGCACAGAGCATAACTAGAGTTACAAATATCGGATTTTGGGGAACTTTGGTTCCCTAGAAAGATAAGGAAGAGACCTACAATTTCAGGTTTCACAAGAATTGTCAAATTAGGCCAAAATCAAGGCTAAGTTGGGTCTCGAGTTCTTTGGCGCGGATCAGTTCGCAGTCCATGATGTTCCTTCACTTAAATGGGCCTAACTTACTCATCTTAAGCCCAATTAAGGCATATGAAATCTTGTTGGAAAGCTTATTCTGAGGCCCTTAATTTGGTCTAGGGTTAGGTCAGGATTAATAAGCATAAATAGCAGTTTACAGCCGCACAAGCCAGAGAGAGACGGAAATTAGACAACTTTTACAATCATTGTTTTTGCTTTTACATTATTGGGCTTAATTGGGATTAATTTCTAAACATTGTTAATTTTCGGATTTTTCACTCATCTTGACCTTGTTGCCTTGCGCGGAACATAACTAGAGCTACATATATCGGATTTTGGTGATCTTGCTATCCCTAGAAAGATAAGGAAGAGACCTACAATTTTAGGTGTCACAAGAATTGTCAAATTAGGCCAAAATCAAGGCTAAATTGGGTCTCGAGTTCTTTGGCGTGGATCAGTGCGCAATCCTTAATGTTCCTTCACTTAAATGGGCCTAACTTACTCATCTTAAGCCCAATTAAGGCATATGATATCTTGTTGGAAAGCTTATTCGAGGCCCTTAATTTGGTCTATGGTTAGGTCAGGATTAATAAGCATAAATAGCAGTTTACAGCCGCACAAGCCAGAGAGAGTCAGAAATTAGACAACTTTTACAATCATTGTTTTTGTTTTTACATAATAGGGCTTAATTGCTAAACATTGTTAATTTTAGGATTTTTCACTCATCCTGACCAAGTTGCCTTGCACATAGCATAACTAGAGCTACAGATATCAGATTTTGGTGATCTTCCTGTCTCTAGAAAGATAAGGAAGAGACCTACAATTTCAGGTTTCACAAGAATTGTCAGATTAGGCCAAGATCAAGGCTAAATTGGGTACCGAGTTCTCTGGCGCGGATCAATGCGCAGTCCATCGTGTTCCTTCATTTAAATGGGCCTAAGTTACTCATCTTAAGCCCAATTAAGGCATATGATATCTTGTTGGAAAGCTTATTCAGAGGCCCTTAATTTAGTCTAGGGTTAGGTCTGGAGTAATAAGCATAAATAGCAGTTTACAGCCGCACAAGCCAGAGAGAGACAGAAATTAGACAACTTTTACAATCATTGTTTTTGTTTTTACATAATTGGGCTTAATTGATAAACAATGTTAATTTTCGGATTTTTCACTCATCCTGACCTAGTTGCCTTTCACAGAGCATAACTAGAGCTACAGATATCAGATTTTGGTGATCTTCCTGTCCCTAGAAAGATAAGGAAGAGATCTACAATTTCAGGTTTCACAAGAATTGTCAGATTAGGCCAAGATCAAGGCTAAAATGGGTACCGAGTTCTCTGGCGCGGATCAGTGCGCAGTCCATCGGGTTCCTTCATTTAAATGGGCCTAACTTACTCATCTTAAGCCCAATCAAGGCATATGATATCTTGTTGGAAAGCTTATTCAGAGGCCCTTAATTTAGTCTAGGGTTAGGTCAGGAGTAATAAGCATAATTAGCAGTTTACAGCCGCACAAGCCAGAGACAGACAGAAATTAGACAACTTTTACAATCATTGTTTTTGTTTTTACATAATTGAGCTTAATTGCTAAACAATGTTAATTTTCGGATTTTTCACTCATCCTGACCTAGTTGCCTTGCACAGAGCATAACTAGAGCTACAGATATCAGATTTTGGTGATCTTCCTGTCCCTAGAAAGATAAGGAAGAGATCTACAATTTCAGGTTTCACAAGAATTGTCAGATTAGGCCAAGATCAAGGCTAAAATGGGAACCGAGTTCTCTGGCGCGGATCAGTGCGCAGTCCATCGGGTTCCTTCATTTAAATGGGCCTAACTTACTCATCTTAAGCCCAATTAAGGCATATGATATCTTGTTGGAAAGCTTATTCAGAGGCCCTTAATTTATTCTAGGGTTAGGTCAGGAGTAATAAGCATAATTAGCAGTTTACAGCCGCACAAGCCCGAGAGAGACAGAAATTAGACAACTTTTACAATCGTTGTTTTTGCTTTTACATTATTGGTCTTAATTGCTAAACATTGTTAATTTTCGGATTTTTCACTCATCCTGACCTTGTTGCCTTGCACAGAGCATAACTAGAGCTACAGATATCGGATTTTGGTGATCTTGCTGTCCCTAGAAAGATAAGGAAGAGACCTACAATTTCAGGTTTCAGAAGAATTGTCAGATTAGGCCAAAATCAAGGCTAAATTAGGTCCCGAGTTCTCTGGCGCGATTCAGTACGCAGTCCATGATGTTCCTTCACTTAAATGGGCCTAACTTACTCATCTAAAGCCCTATTAAGGCTTATGATACCTTGTTGGAAAGCTTATTCTGAGGCCCTTAATTTGGTCTAGGGTTAGGTCAGGATTAATAAGCATAAATAACAGTTTACAGCCGCACAAGCCAAAGAGAGACGGAAATTAGACAACTTTTACAACCATTATTTTTGCTTTTACATTATTGGGCTTAATTGCTAAACATTGTTAATTTTTGGGTTTTTCACTCATCCTGACCTTGTGGCCTTGCGCAGAGCATAACTAGAGCTACAGTTATCGGATTTTGGGGATCTTGCTGTCCCTAGAAAGATAAGGAAGAGACCTACAATTTCAAGTTTCACAAGAATTGTCAAATTAGGCCTAAATCAAGGCTAAATTGGGTCCCGAGTTCTCTGGCGCGGATCAGTGCGCAGTCCATGAAGTTCCTTCACTTAAATGGGCCTAACTTATTCATCTTAAGCCCAATTAAGGCATATGATACCTTGTTGGAAAACTTATTCAGAGGTACTTAATTTGGTCTAGGGTTAGGTCAGGGTTAATAAGCATAAATAGCAGTTTACAGCCGCCTAAGCCAGAGAGAGACGAAAATTAGAAAACTTTTACAATCATTGTTTTTGCTTTTACATTATTGAGCTTAATTGCTAAACAATGTTATTTTTTGGATTTTTCACTCATCCTGACCTTGATGCCTTGCGCAGAGCATAACTTGAGCTACAGATATCGGATTTTTGTGATCTTGCTGTCCCTAGAAAGATAAGGAAGAGACCTACAATTTCAGGTTTCACAAGAATTGTCAAATTAGGCCAAAATCAAGGCTAAATTGGGTCCGGAGTTCTCTAGCAAGCATAAGTGCGCAGTCCATGAGGTTCTTTCACTTAAATGGGCCTAACTTACTCATCTTAAGCCCAAATAAGGCATATGATACCTTGTTGGGAAGCTTATTCAGAGGCCCTTAATTTGGTCTAGGGATAGGTCAGGATTAAAAAGCACAAATAGCAGTTTAAAGCCGTACAAACTAGAGAGAGAAGGAAATTAGACAACTTTTACAATCATTGTTTTTACTTTTACATTAATGGGCTTAATTGCTAAACATTGTTAATTTTCGGATTTTTCACTCATCCTGACCTTATTTCCATGCGCAGAGCATAACTAGAGCTACATATATCGGATTTTGGTGATCTTGCTGTCCCTAGAAAGATAAGGAAGAGACCTACAATTTCAGTTTTCACAAGAATTGTCAAATTAGGTCAAAATCATGGCTAAATTGGGTCCCGAGTTCTCTAGCACGGATCAGTGTGCAGTCCATGATGTTCCATCACTTAAATGGGCCTAACTTACTCATCTTAAGCCCAAATAAGGCATATGATACCTTGTTGGAAAGCTTATTCGGAGGCCCTTAATTTGGTCTAGGGTTAGGTCATGATTAATAAGCATAAATAGCAGTTTACAACCGTACAAGCCAGAGAGAGACCGAAATTAGACAACTTTTACAATCATTGTTTTTACTTTTATATTAATGGGCTTAATTGCTAAACATTGTTAATTTTCGGATTTTTCACTCATCCTGACCTTGTTGCCTTGCGCAGAGCATAACTAGAGCTACAGATATCGGATTTTGGTGATCTTGCTGTCCCTAGAAAGATAAGGAAGAGACCTACAATTTCAGCTTTCACAAGAATTATCAAATTACGCCAAAATCAAGGCTAAATTGGGTCCCGAGTTCTCTAGCACGGATCAGTACGCAGTCCATGATGTTCCTTCACTTAAATGGGCCTAACTTACTCATCTTAAGCCCAATTAAGGCATATGATACCTTGCTGGAAAGCTTATTCAGATGCCCTTAATTTGGTCTTTGGTTAGGTAAGGATTAATAAGGATAAATAGCAGTTTTCAGCCGCACAAGCCAGAGAGAGATGGAAATTATACAACTTTTACAATCATTGTTTTTACTTTTACATTAATGGGCTTAATTGCTAAACATTGTTAATTTTTGGATTTTTCACTCATCCCGACCTTGTTGCCTTGCGCAGAGCATAACTAGAGCTACAGATATCGGATTTTGGTGATCTTGCTGTCCCTAGAAAGATAAGGAAGATACCTACAATTTCAGGTTTCATAAGAATTGTCAAATTAGGCCAAAATCAAGGCTAAATTGGGTCCCGAGTTCTCTAGCACGGATCAGTGCGCAGTCCATGATGTTCCTTCACTTAAATGGGCCTAACTTACTCATCTTAAGCCCAAATAAGGCGTATGATACCTTGTTGGAAAGCTTATTCGGAGGCCCTTAGTTTGGTCTAGGGATAGGTCATGATTATTAAGCATAAATAGCATTTTACAGCCGTACAAGCCAGAGAGAGACGGAAATTATACAACTTTTACAATCATTGTTTTTACTTTTACATTAATGGGCTTACACTACAACATAATAGACTTTTAATAACGCACCTTTAATAGCATTTCCGTGTGGAAATGCTATTAAAAGTGATGGGGGACTTTTAATAGCGTTTCCCTTAGGGAAACGCTATCTTAGGTATCACCTAAGATACTCCCACTTCGTGTGGAACCGCTATTAAAAGTGTCACTTAGGAAAAGATAGCGGTTCCACACGGAAACGCTATCTTAGGTCTTCACAGTAAAATTAGACGCGCGCTCGGCCTTCCCTCTCTGTTTCTTCCTCATTTTCATTCTACTGTTTCCTTCCCTCTGCATGCCATCTCTTTTTTCTTCCCTCACCTTCGCCATTGCTCGCCGCCGCTGCTACTAAGAAAGAGAAAGAACCCACTCGAACCCAAACCCCTGTGCCGCTGCTCCTACTGCCACCGCGAGTTCTCTCCATACCCGCCGCTGCTCCTTTTGCCACCGCGAGTTCTCTCCATACCCCCATCACTTCACACTTTGACACTGCACAAACTCAGATAGATAGATGACAGACAAAGTGAAAGTGAGTATGAATGGTCGAAATTAGTTATTTTGATTTTATATTTGTTATGAGATTATTTTTATATGATTTAACTTCATAAATTCATTTTGGAAAGTTTGAGTATGAATGGTCAGAATGGGTTTTGTGCATTTTGTGTCAAAAGTATCCTGATATTATACTTGAGTATGAATGCTTTGGCTGTGTGCGTTTCCGAAAGAGTTTGAAAATTTTGTTTTCCATGTATCTTTGGACAACTTGGATATCCTTTTTTTTTCCCTTCACAGCTCAATGTTCTGTATGACCTTTTAATGAGGAAACAAGTAGATAGATGTTACCCACTAAATATCAGTTTCAGCATTGTCTTACTTTTAGAACTGAAATATGTTTAAATGGTCCTTGATTGTGCTAACATTAATTCATCACATTTCTTATTAGTGTTAAATCTCAAATGCAAGACAAATTTGTTTGCCAATCTGTCCCTTTTTAAATATGATTAAGTCTCATACTAAGAGCTTCACACTCGGCTCAGTGGTCTGTGACACGATCACGTGGGCGCATTCCCGGTTGAACCCGGTTCCAAGTTTGCAGCTTTAGTGGAACCCACTTCCAAGTTCACGATCTGTGTTCAGGTGATTTTCTATCATTTACAAATTTTATTTCCGGACATTCTTAATATTTGTGGGAGTGTGTTGTTATCCAAGTTCACGGTCTGTGTTCAAGGTTTTATTTTACTTGCTCTTTAATTTTCGGTTTGATTGGTGTTGAATGGAATGTGACTTGTTTGTGTGTCAATCATTATTTGAAAATATGAATATGGATTGACGGATTGATCTGTATGCATTTTGAACCTAATCTTCTTTGGTATCCTGTTTTGTTTTGTTTCAATGTTTTTCGGAATGTGAAGAATGGGTTCATATGTTTGTTTTTGTTGCTTCAGTTTGTTGATCCTTTCCCTTTATATATCATTTAATTTAATGTTCTGTGCTCAGATTTTGGTGTTTTTAGAGAGTGAGCAAGTTTGCCTTAGTCCTATGCCTAAGTCCTAGTTGTTATGGATCTCATCCAATGTGTATTGTGTATCCCCTGATCTGATGCCTTGATCCTTATTTATAGAAATTGGGAAGTTAGAGTCCCAAACCAACTCAAAATCTGATCTATTTCGGTTTCTTCAGGTCCAAGTAATGCGCGTCACGGCCGTGATGGCCATCACGGCCAGGCCGTGACGGTCTCTGTTTCTGGTTGCTCTGCGAAATTCCAGTCTCTCGCGAGGCGAGCCTATGCTCGCGTCGCGAGCCCTCTGTTATGGCCGTGAAGAATTTCACGGTTGGGCCGTGATGTGCTCTGACTTGTGGTGGTTTTGGGTCACGGCCGTGATGGATATCACGGCCAGGCCGTGACAGACTCTGACTTGACCTTTCTTCTTTTTCAGTTTTGCTTGATCATGGCCGTGATGGGCATCACGGCTAGGCCGTGATGGACTCTGTTTGGCTCATTTTCTGCACTTTTAAAGCCCTATCTTTATCCAAACTTCATCATGGTTGATCTCGAGCATTTTACCCTTGATATCTCGCAAAACAACACGACAAAACCGCCTTACCCGTTCCAAAGGAAAATTAACCTAAAATCTAATAAAAATATTCCTAAACTACATGAAAATGCATGCAAAATGATAGACAAAGATGATGTGGAATCACACTCATCAACAAGTCGACACTTGGTTCCTTCACAAGAATACTCAACGACAATGTGTTTTGTTTGCAGCCTTTCATTCCTTTAATCTGTATACATTGCATGTATACCTCAACCACTCTAAACTCAAAGTAAATATGTTTAATAAATATTTTTGTAGATCGGAAAAGCATGGATCGGAAATGGATGTCTGCCAATCGTTTAACGAAGGAGTATGAGGATGGGGTGAAAGAGTTCATTAGTTTTGCAGTTCGGCATGCGAAAAACCCTAAGACAATCATATGTCCTTGTTTAGATTGTTGTTATGCAAGGCGAGTTAGTGCAGCCGATTTGGAAGAACATTTAGTGTGTAATGGAATCGATCAAAGTTATACATGTTGGACAAAACATGGTGAGACAAGAGCTGAGTCTAGTGAAATGAGGAATCGTGTGAGATATTCATCATACGATACAGAAACAAATACTTATGAGTGCGATAGTTTTTAAGACATTTCAAATGCTTGTTGAAGAGGATCTTCTGGATTGTCCACAAATGTTTGGGAGGTTGGTAAGTGATGCAGAGCAACCATTGTATGATGGATGTACTAAATTCACAAGATTGTCGGCGATGTTAAAGTTGTATAACTTGAAATCGGGCAACGGATGGACTGATAAGAGCTTTACGGACTTACTCACACTATTGAAAGACATGTTGCCAGATGATAATGTGCTTCCTAGTCGGACATACGAGGCTAAACAAATGTTAGGCTCTATTGGCATGAGCTACGAGAGGATACATGCTTGTCCTAACGATTGCATTTTATTTCGGAATGAATATGCATCGTTACAGATGTGTCCTAAATGTAATGCCTCACGATATAAGAAGAAAGAATCAGATCCAGAGAAGGTTGTGTGGTATTTTCCCATAATACCCAGATTTAGGCGCATGTACCGTAGTTCAGAAGATTCAAAGCACTTGACATGGCATGAGTATGAAAGGATCAAAGATGGCAAGCTGCGGCACCCGGCAGATTCTCCGCAATGGAAGAAATTTGATCATGATTATCCTGATTTTGGGCAAGATTCAAGAAACCTACGACTTGCATTGGCTACTGACGGATTTAACCCGCATGGTGTTCAAAGTAGCTCTCACAGTACATGGCCTGTGATTTTGGTGATTTACAACCTATCCCCATGGCTATGCATGAAGCGCAAATTTATGATGTTATCTATGTTAATTTCTGGGCCCAAACAACCAGGAAATGATATAGACGTCTATTTGACTCATTTGATTGAAGACTTGAAACAACTGTGGGAGACAGGTGTGGAGGTGTATGATGGGTATAAGGAAGAAAGTTTCAATTTGAGAGCTATGTTGTTTGGGACAATTAATGATTTTCCAGCCTACGGTAATCTGTCAGGATATAGCATCAAGGGTCAGTGTGCATGCCCTATATGTGAAGAGGGTACGGATTGGATGCGGTTAGAACATTGTCAGAAGAATGTCTTTCTTGGGCATCGTAGATTTTTGCATCCAAGTCATCATTACCGGTGGTGGAGAAAGGCGTTCAATGGGAACTCGGAAGAAGGTAGAGCGCCTTCACCTTTGACGGGTGATCAACTTTTTGAAAAGGTAAAGGATTTGAATATCCAATTCGGTAAACCTTTTGCGAGAGATATTGTCACAAGAGGGTGGAAGAAAAGGTCGATTTTCTTTGAGTTACCATATTGGAAATCATTATATGTAAGACATTTCCTCGATGTGATGCACGTTGAAAAAAATATCTGTGATAGTGTCATTGGTACGTTACTCAATGTGCCAGGGAAGACTAAAGATGGCATCAATGGAAGGTTGGACTTGGTTAGTATGGGAATAAGAAGAGAATTGGGACCGACGAAGAAGGGTAAAAGTACATATCTTCCTCCGGCTGCTTACACTCTATCTAGAAAAGAAAAAACTGTTTTTTGTAAGTTTCTTGAAGGAGTTAAGGTTCCGGAAGGGTACTCTTCAAACATTAGGAACCTCGTATCGATGAAAGATCTCAAGTTAAAAGGTCTAAAGTCCCACGATTGTCATGTTCTCATGGAGCAGTTGATACCCATTGGTATACGGTCTATTTTACCTTACAAAGTGCGGGGGGCCTTAACTAAACTCTGTTTCTTCTTCAAGACAATTTGCAGCAAAGTGATTGACCCTGGGAAGTTGCCATCATTACAAAGAGAAATTGTTGTGACTTTATGCGAGCTTGAGATGTACTTTCCACCTTCATTCTTTGACATAATGGTTCATCTAACCATTCACCTTGTTAGAGAGACACAACTGTGTGGGCCAGCTTATATGAGATGGATGTACCCGATTGAGCGTTATATGAAGATATTAAAAGGGTATGTGAAAAACCGATCACGACCAGAAGGTTGTATTGTTGAACGGTATTAAAAGGGTATGTACCGAATACCTATCCAATGCTGAATCTATAGGGCTGCCAAAGTCTCGTCACACATGGAGAATGATGGGGCAAGGAATTACTGGAAATGAAATAGTGACTATAACAAGGACAGAATGGGAGCAAGCACACTTATATGTTCTGCACAATGCCGATGAGGTTGAGCCATATGTTGAAAAACACAAGGACATGCTTAAGAGTTTGTATCCAAATAAGAATCAAAATTGGCTAACTAGAGAACACAATCGTTGTTTTATAACGTGGCTAAGAGATCACATTTATGCAGAGTTGACTGAAAATGATACTTCAGTTTCAAATAGATTGAGATGGTTAGCCAAAGGTCCAAGTTTGCATGTGTTCTCTTACCACGGTTATCAAATTAATGGGTACACATTCTATACAAAAGAACAAGATGGTCGGAGTACAATGCAAAACAGTGGTGTGACTCTAGTAGCTCAGTCGATGCATATCTCAAGTGCCAAAGACAGAAACCCGATATATGCAAATATGTCATACTTCGGCGTCATTGAACGCATATGGGAGTTGGATTACACAAAGTTTAAGGTTGGTGTGTTTGGTTGCAAGTGGGTTGACAATAATAACGGTGTTCAGATTGATGAGTCAGGGTTCATGCAGGTGGATCTTAATAGGGTGGGGTATAAAGATGAGCCTTTTATATTAGCATCTCAAGCTCAACAAGTGTTCTATGTCACTGATCCAGCTGATATGAAAAGGTCCATTGTTCTTTTGACTAACAAAATAATTACTAATGTTGATGATCAAGACCATCGAGATGTTGATATTGAAGATGATCCTTTCGTCGGGACATTACAATCACTTGAGATTGATCCAACTAGGGATGATGGTATGTATATGAGAGATGATCATGATGAGGGGCTTTTGGTCAATCCACCATTTCGTACTAATAAAGGACAAACAAATCTCAATCAAATGAAGAAAAGAAAAAGGTTGACTTAAACATGTATGTAGTGTTTGTGTTTAAATGAACTTTCTGATCCTTTTATATTATAGTTAGCATCTTCCGGTAATGCTAGTGTTGATTTTGTTATTCATAGTTGTTTTATATTTTGCATCAATTAATGTTATATTAATGTCCATTGATGTTTTACTTGTATCTAATATTTTTGTAGGTAAATGGCATCTTCAAGTAATTCTAGTGATGCCAAAGCGGCGAGACGTGGGCCAACAGTTATGAAGGCGGTCATCCGCGCTAGGAGTAAAGGACAAAAATTTGATGTAATTTACTTACTAATCTAAGGATTTCATAATGTTGTTTGATATCTAGATTTAATTACTTTATTATTTTTATTAGGTTGAATGGAATTCTTTGGACCAACCTATTCGTGCTAATGGTAAAATATTGAAGAGTTACATTGGGGCCGTTGTTCGGCAAACAGTCCCAATTATTTGTTCTAATTGGAAGGATGAAGCTTTGGATGGTTTCAAAGAGAGCATATGGGCTGATGTACAGGTAATTGTTAAAATTTATAAATTATATTGTAAACTATGTAAACATACTTACTTTGACACGTTGTTTATATTGTTTTGCAGATGTCTTTTAATGTTGATGAATCTCGGAAAAAATTTGTACTTCAGGAAGCTGGTAACCTACATAGGGCATTCAGAACTAGATTGACCAAAAAATTTCTAAGAGATGCCAACGGGAATATCAATGAGGAGCCTCCATCACAATATCCACACATATCAAGGGATGAGTGGACAGATTTTATAGCAATACGCACAGGAGATGCTCAATTCCTGGTATGTTTAATATCACGTTAGTCCTTATAATTTTATAGCAATACGTACATATGACATTAACCATGTATTAATATTACTTATATGTGTCTGAATAGAAATTAAGCAATGAAAATCGCAACATGGCGTTAGATCCTGCATGCCCTTACAAAGCATCACGTAAGGGGTATGCTGACATTGAGGATGAATTGGTATGTATATATATATATATATATATATATATATATATATATATATATATATATATATATATATATATATTTAACTGCATTTGTGGTAAATATGACTTTTAAACTGTTTGGTTAATTTATATTATCTCAATATACAGATGCAGGAGGCGGGGCCAGAAGTTAAGAAAATTAAACGCCATATTGTGTGGAGGAAAGCCCGCGAGAACAAGGCGGGTGTAATTGACAACAAAAATACGCAGACCGTGTGGAATAAATGTGTTAGTAGACTAACGATTACATTATCAATTGTTATTTTCATATGATAATATATAATAATTTTAACATTTGCATTTCACCAATAACTATGTGTCAGGAGGAACTGTCACAGTCTGCGGTAGAGGGAGAGATAGAAGACTTTGGTCGCCAGGATATTCTTGCCAAAGCCATAGGTGTGCCAGAGAACCCTGGGCGTGTTAGGGGTGTGGGTTTCGGCGTCTCACAAAAAGATTACTTCCTACCCGAAGGTCGTGCAAGAAATAACTCGGAAACGAAAAGTGGGAGACATTGGTGTCTCAACTCTCTGATAGATTGAACATTTTGGAAGAAAAGCTGAAACAAAAGGATGATGAGGAGAGGCAGGATAATTTCACAGCCCAAGCAAGCGTCAAAGATAGTTGCACTCTACCATCTCACAAAGAGGCTTCCAGAGGTAATGCATGCCTTTTTTTTTACTAGTATTGCATTCGCAGTTAAATACATTCAATTGGATGCCTTAATTCACAGCTTATTCATCTATCATTGGATTAGGGCGTCAACTCATGTCAACTATATTTATCGACCCCAAACTATCGTATGGTTGCTATGGGTAAAGTATACAATGATCCGGGAGTTACACCGCACAATTGGACCAGTACCTCTTAACCATGTGAAAGTTGGAGTTGATGTTGCAACTGAGGGGGATGCGCCATTGCCGGTACCTATCGTTGATGCAGATGTGATGACAGTAGGAGATGCAATAGGTACTTATGTGGCATGGCCAATTGATCTCGTGGTTGTAATTAATATGGTATGTAATTGCATTTTTCCACCTTTTCATATACGGCATATATGCATTACATTAGTTGATCACTAACTGGCATATTGAAATGCAAAATTTCCAGGCACCCGCAAAAGCTAAAGGCAAGGGCAGAGTGTCTGGATATACAAAGGAGTCAATTACAACCCCAGAAAATAAAGGAGGCAACTCTGAGGCCAACCCACCTACAGCTGGTTCAACTACAACTTCTCTTGGAATATTTGAATTTCCTTAAAATACATGAACGAAAGAATATGAAAAATGCTGACCAATTGTACGTAGAGATGGAACAAAATATTTTTGGTCACCATTTCATTGAGATGCTCAATACTGAAAATATCAGAGAAGTTGTAAATCATGAATGGGTATCTGCCTCCGTTATTTCCGCATATATCAGGTAATAAATCAGGTTTAAAGTGTACAATATTTTTTTAGTCTTTCCATTTAAATATTGATGTCATTGGTGTAATCCATTTTTATATTTTAATTGAAGGTATTTGTATGAAGAATTGTTGCTTCCAAAGGAAATAACGAGGAGGTTTCTGTTCTTGTCCCCACACCAAACAAATACATACGGCTACTTCGGGAGGGATTCACAGACAACGTATCTAGCTGACCGGTTTGCAACTAAAGAAAGAGAATATCAGCCCTTGTTTTTAGCGCCGTGCAATGTTGGGTGAGTCGCTTATCCTATAGGACTTAATTCACAATAATGAATTACATAAAAGTTGAGGTGCTTAGGATTTGTTATCTCAACATTTTTGTAGGAATCATTGGGTGCTGTGCGCGATAAATATTGTTGAAGAGATTATTTACTATCTGGATCCCTTGTATGTTGAACCTAGGGATCGCCCAGAATTAAAGAATCTGTTCGATACGTAAGCATGTTTTTATATTTCTGATTTTCTATGATTCTGTTCGATACGTGAGCATGCGTGTGTTTGTGATGATTGAAAATATGTTTCTTAACGAAGTCTGTTTGATTTTGTGATTAGTGGTTTGCAAGTTTATCGTACAAATATTGGAGCTAAGGTGCCGCGTTTAAAGGCAACCAACATTAAATGGATTCAGATACAGGTATATTTGCAAAAACTTAATGCGCAATTAGATAAAAAAAAACTATATTGATTTACTATTTTATTTTATTTTTTATAGTGCCAAAGACAACCCAACAAAGACAGATTGTGGGTACTATGTCATGCGTTTCATGAAGGAGACTATCTTGCAGAACCAAGTTAAAATACCAATGGCGGTATGTTGTTTACTTAGCTTTTAATCGTGGATTGTTCAAATGTTTTATCAATTGTAACTTAATTTATTTAATTTTTATGTCGCAGTACTTCCCCCGACTTCAAATGCTCCACATACTCCACCGCTCAACTATCTCAAGTCAAGGAAGAGTGGTGTCGCTATATTGTTGAAAAGTTCGTTTGATTATGTCAAATTGATCACGATAGTTGCAGCAATACTCATTGGTATGTGAATAATGCTTTATATTTATCAACCCCAAACTATCTATGTATTTGTTTTTCATTGGTACATGCCTTCGAGTTGATGTGCATGGAAAGGAGAAAATAAGTTCAAACTTATTATTTTTGTTAGACTTTGTTAATGCTTGATTTGAATTTCGTTTCTTGCTACAAGTAGTATTTACCTAATTAGTCTGCTTGTATCCCAATGTAACAAAGTTAGTCTTTGTGGTGGAAATGCAGTATGTATGCTCTAGAGTCTTTGGATCACATTTCGACACATTACTTTGGTGTTGTCTTGGTCTCATGAAAAACAAACAGAAGCTGTAAATGTAGATAAATTGTAGATGTAATTTGGTTTACTGATTTAGGTTTCTTAAGTATTTAGATATAGTATATTTGCTGAAATTTGATATAGTCTTAATCTTGTGAATTTGAATAATTTAGAAACAGAGTGATGTACTTATATCTGGTTATATATATATATATAGTTGCTGTATAGAGTGTTGCACTTTGATTATATAGTTACTAGTTTGCTGCACAAACACATGCAGTGCTGCATTGAACACTTATATTTTGAACAATTGTGTTGATTGCAACAATTGTGGTTTTTTTGTGTAAATATGCAGGAATAATGGATGTAAAAGTTAAGAAATAAAATTAAAAAAAAAAAGGGCTTTAGATAGCGTTTCCTTGTATAAACGCTATCTAAAGTCAGACTTTAGATAGCGTTTGTAACAAACGCTATCTAAATAGACTTTAGATACTTTATAAAACCATTCCTCTTATAAAACGCTATCTAAAGTCAGACTTTAGATAGCGTTTGTATAAGGAAACGCTATCTAAAGTCTGACTTTAATAACAGTTCCTAAATGCTATCTTTGCTAACGAGTTTTAATAGCGGTAGCATAGATAGCGGTTACAAACGCTATTAAAAGGCATACGGAAACGCTATCTAAAGTCTAATCTGTTGTAGTGTTAATTGCTAAACATTGTTAATTTTCGGATTTTTCACTCATCCTGACCTTGTTGCCTTGCGCAGAGCATAACTAAAGCTACAGATATCGGATTTTGGTGATCTTGCTGTCCCTAGAAAGATAAGGAAGAGACCTACAATTTCAGGTTTCACAAGAATTTTCAAATTCGGGCAAAATCAAGGCTAAATGGGGTCCCGAGTTCTCTGGCACGGATCAGTGCGCAGTCCATGATGTTCCTTCACTTAAATGGAACTAACTTACTCATCTTAAGCCCAATTAAGGCATATGATACCTTGCTGGAAAGCTTATTCAGAGGCCCGTAATTTCATCTAGGCTTCGGTTAGGATTAATAAGCATAAATAGCAGTTTACAGCCGTAAAAGCCAGAGAGAGACGGAAATTAGACAACTTTTACAATCATTATTTTTGCTTTTACATTATTGGTCTTAATTGCTAAACATTGTTAATTTTCGGATTTTTCACTCATCCTGACCTTGTTGCCTTGCGCAGAGCATAACTAGGGCTACAAATATCGGATTTGGGTGATCTTTCTGTTGTTAAGACAAAGAATAAATGACTGGGTTTTCCTCTTAGAGAGAAAACATGGAGTCGCCACCAACTTTATTTAATTTCAGGGAAGTTGGAAACCCTTTATAAAAAAAGCTTTAGGTTCGGGAGTCGATTATGTCAAGGGAAGGCATGGAGACTTAACCCCACGGCACCCTAGAACATCCACAAAATGGTTACCCAAGTTGTATAAATTATTAATAACTTTGAAGATATTTGTTTTACCCAAGAATCGTCTTTCAAGAAAGAAACATTCTCAGTTGTGAAATTTTTGATTGAACCTATGTGAGGTTGAACATGGCACGTAAGTCCACAGAGCAACCTTTAAACCTGAAGGGTTGAACATGACACTTGTCATAGGGCAACCCAAAAAGATTGTTTTGATCAAGTGATCATCCTTTATTTTTATGTAAAATAAACGATTTTACTTCTTGAAAATAGGACATAAATGAAACGTAGAAATGAAACTTTTTACTAACTTATTCAGTGAACGGTGGCACAGAAACACTAGTGCAATAAGTGCTTTTTACGTCGCTTAAAATTGATTTTTTACGCCGAATATCGATCGACGTAAATACGGTGACGTTAAAAGTTAAACTTTTAACGCCGCTTGAGAACCGACGTTAAATATAACACTATTAACGTCGGTTCTTTAACACAATCGACGTTAATTTTGTCAAAATTAACGCCGCTTCTTTAAAAAAACTGACGTTAATTTTGTTAAAACTAACGTCAATTGTTATCAAGAACTGACGTTAAAGGTCTTAATTTTAACGTCAGTTGTAATAAACAACTGACGTTAATAGTGTACTGTATATTTTATAAAATATTATTAACGTCAGTTGTATGATAAAACTGACATTAATAGTATTTTTTTTTTAAATTCAGTTTTAAAATATCACTCCCCTCAGCCATCCCTGCATTCAGTAAATATCCCAGTAACACAGAATATCACACACATTACAGAATTGCAAAGGAAAAATGGAATAATGATCCATATGTATTCAGAAACAATATATATTTATTAACATAGGTTATAACTCAAAATAAATACATAAATATAAATAAAAATAAATGTATACTAAGTTTAAACTACCTATATCAATATCCCTTCGTGATGATCATCACGAGTGGCATGTACATCGTCCACCTGTGTCTCCTCGATTATAGTAGGCATGTTTGTTGAAAAAGAAGGAGTCTCAGGAATATCAAGATTTGAATCTTCATTTTCATCACTACCATTATACATGCTTTTTCCTTGGAGAACCACGGACAACCTTTTGTTAGAAGGATCAGTGATGTAGAACACTTGTTTTGCTTGGGAAGCCATTATGAAAGGCTCATTTATATGACCTAACTTGTTGAGGTCTACCAATGTGAACCCCAATTCGTCGGTTTGTACACCACCGTTGCTATCAACCCACTTACATTTAAATACCTAGCACCGTAAGCTTAGTGTAATCGAGCACCCAAATATCTTCAATATATCCAAAGTAAGGTCTCGGTCATAACGGGTTTTGTGTCCTTTGCACTAGAGAAGTGCATTGCTTCGGCCACGATCATAACCCCACTATTTTGCATGGTACTCTTGTTATCTTGTTCCTTTGTATAAAAGGAAAAGTTATTTATGTCGTATCCGCTCCAACATATGACGTTGAAGTTAGGCCCACGTGCTAGCCATTTTACGTCATCGTAGAAGAGATACTACCATCCTTAAGCATTTCTTCCTTGAACCATGGTAAGAAAGTCTTGTTATGCTTGTTCAACAACCACCTTTCGCTCATTCGAGGGTTTTCTTGATTGACTTTTCTTTTATGTTCAAATAAGAAAGGTTGAACACATTCGATGTTGTTCAATACATACAAATGTGCTTGAAGCACTTCCTCCCGATCCTTCCTATTAATTCTTAAGCCATGTGTACCCTTACCTTGACATCTGATATCATCATGCCGAGGCTTAGGAACCCCTATAGGATCCGTGTTATGAACGTAGTCCGAACAAAACTCAATAGCTTCTTCTCCAACATACCTTTGAACAATAGATGCTTCCGTACGATGAGGATTCTTCACGTACCCTTTCAAGATCTTCATGTAGCGCTCAACTGGGTACATCCATCTTAGAAAAACCGGCCCACATAATCTAATCTCCCTCACCAAATGAACAATTAAGTGAACCATTATGTCGAAAAAGGAAGGAGGAAAATACATCTCCAATTGGCACAAGATTGTAGCAGCCTCAACTTCCAAGTCATCCAACATACGGGGGGTCAACGACTTTGCTACATATAGAATTTAAGAATGAGCACAACCGAGTAATGGCATGTCTCACATTTTTTGTAGCAATACCACGAATAGCAACGGGCAGAAGTTGTTGCATCAAGATGTGACAATCATGAGACTTCAAGCCAACCAATTTAAGATCACTAGAGACAAGCCTCTTCATATTTGAAGAGTAACCATGTGGAACTTTGATGCCCTGAAGACACCCGCAGAAACGTTGTCTCTCTTTTTTTTGACAAAGTATGACATCTTTGGCGGCAAATAAGTCCGCTTACCATCCTCAACAACTGGAGCTAACTGCTCTCGTATACCCATAGCAACGAGGTCGAGACGAGCATTCACACCATCCTTTGTCTTGCCCTGAATGTTGAGAAGCGTCCCGATCACACTATCACACACATTTTTCTCCACATGCATCACATCAATGCGATTGTTCGACATCAAGCTTACGCCAGTATGGAAGATCAAATAATATCGACCTCTTCTTCCATATGTTTTTCTCAGCAGCTTTACCTTTCTTTTTGGACTTGCCGAATATAACATCGATGTCCTTTACCCTCTGATAAACCTGCTCTCCAATTAAGGCCGCCGGCGCTTCTTCTGTCTCTTGGCATCCATTAAAAGCTTTTTTCATCTTACGATATGGGTGATCACATCTAAGAAATCTCCGATGCCCAAGGTAAACCGTCTTCTTTCCATGATGCAACTGAGTGTAGCATGTGCCTTCTTCACATATAGGGCATGCTTTATGCCCTTTGACACTGTACCCGGACAAGTTACCGTATACTGGAAAGTCGTTGATGGTGCAAAATAACATGGCACGAAGCTTGAAAGTCTCATGAGAATACCCATCAACTACATCAACACCTTCCACCCACAGCGTTTTCAAGTCTTCAATCAAGGGACCTAGATAAACATCTAAGTCATTTCCCGGTTGCTTTGGGCCCGAAATCATCATAGACAACATCATGTATTTGCGCTTCATGCACAACCAAGGGGGCATGTTGTAAATTACCAACAGAACATGCCATGAACTATGAATACTACTCATGTTACCATAAGGATTCATTCCATCCGTAGCAAGTCCAAGCCTTAGGTTTCTTGTCTCATCGGCGAAATCCGGAAACATAGTATCGATATTCTTCCATTGAATAGAATCAGCAGGATGACGAACCTTTCCATCACGTTTCCTCTCATCATTATGCCATCTAAGATTCTTCGCATCTTTCGCATTGGCAAACAATCGCTTGAACCTTGGAATTATTGGAAGATACCACAACACCTTCGCAGGAGGACCCTTTTTATCACATCATCAAGATCATCATCGTCATCACCACCCTTCACTTTGTATCGTGATAACCCACATTTGGGGCAATCGTGATTGTCTTCATTAACACCGGTGTACAATATGCAATCATTGGGGCATGCGTGTATCTTCTTATACTCCATGCCCATAGGACACAATACCTTCTTGGCCTCATAGTTACGGTCAGGCAATGTGTTGTCCTCCGGAAGCAAGTCTTTCAACACTTCAAGCAATTCCGTGAAGCTTTTATCGGTCCAACCATTTCTCGCCTTCACACAAACCAATTTTAGCACCGCCGACAACCGTGTATGAGTAGTACACCCTGGATATAAAGGCTTATCCGCATCACCGCACAACCTATCATACACATGAGCTCGATGAAAAGATTCTTGTCCCATATCACGGATCATGTCCTCTACTCGATCATCCTCCATATCTACGCCAACGTCCTCACTTTGGGAGACACTCGCCGTACTACTCAACAACACATCACCATGCCATATCCATCTTGTATAACTCAAGCAAATCCCTTCACAAATCAAATGAGTACGTATATCCTTCACCGCACATTTCCTCGTATTCAAACACTTGACACAAGGACAACGGAACATTCCATTACTATTAGGAACATTCCTTTGAGCAAATTCTATAAATTCTCCCACCCCCTTCAAATACTCAAAGACTAGTACGCTTACAAACCATCCAACTACGATCCATAACTAGATAGGTCCTATAGATATACAAAACATATATCCAATATAAGGACAATACGGGAGATTGAAAACTATAGTTTTTGAAGATTGCCAAGCACTGGTCACGGCCTGGCAGTGATGTCCATCACGGCCGTAACGTGCCAACTGAACCAGACCATGCCATCACAGGCAGAACTGATCACGGCCTAGCCGTGATGAGCATCACGGCCGTGATAGATCAACCAGCAGAGCAACATGCACTCAAAACCAAAAATAGAGACGTACATTCCAAACAACTCAAACTCACGGTTTCAAGTTTCAACTACTGAGACTACAATTTCAACATACACTCAAAACCAAAAATACAAAAATGTGCCCTAAATACTCACCAGAAATTGCTCGCGTGGTGGTTGGGAGGAATCGCTCGAGTGGTGGCCAACGTTCGATGTGGTTACTGAGAGCAGAGGGACAAGGAGAGTTAGTGTGCGGGAAGGGGAAAGAGAGATGTCAAGTTATTGCAAAGAATGAATGGAAAGACAGAGTTAGAGTTAATAGTGTACCTCACGGTGGTGGCGAAGAAGCCCTCGCGGTGGTTGCGGTGGAGATGAGCTCGCGATTAGGGTTCTGTGCTGGGTGAGAGTGAGAGTGAGGGTTGAGAGTGATCTAGGGTTGAGCGTGATGAAAATAGAAAAGAGACGTACGTACAGAGCGAAGTGCAGAAGGCGCGCGGGTGTAAACGTTATAATCAAAAAGCAAAAAATAAAACAACATTTAACGTCAGTTTTATTAAACAACTGACATTAAAAGTAATTGTTTAACGTCAGTTGTATTAAACAACTGACGTTAAATATTAATATTTTTTTAAAAAAATACTTTTCACCTCCGTTGTTGAATTCAACTGACGTTAAAAGTGTTGTGTAAAAATCATCCTCTATATAAAGTACCATTATTCTGTATCAGTCTGTAATACTGCCTCTTCTTTTCCTCTATATTTCTATTCCTTCACAAAATGGCTCTGAGACCTGTGTTAAGAGTGACAACAGGGCATATAGGGACATAGGATTATTTACGTCAGCTATTTATTTAACTGAAGTAAAAATCACACTTTTAACGTCAATTGTATAAACAACTGACGTTAAAAATAAATATTTTTTATTTTAAAAACACTTTTAACGTCAGTTTTATTCAACAACTGACGTTAAAAGTGTATAAGTTTCTGCAAAAGCATTCATTCCTTTGACCACTCTGATACTAAATTACCCATTACTGTTGTGCTACTTACCCATGCACTTAAAGGTATATTTCTTCCTATTCCTTCGGGCATTTTCTTTTCTGCATGTTTATAATATATGATTGCCAACTCCCAATGCGCCTTGGAACCTAATGCTCTTAATGATCAATTTAATTTTTTAGCAACTTACGACGCCTAGTAACTTCATCCCCTACTCCTATAAATAGCTTCCTTCCTTCCTTTAATTTTTCTGCTTCACAATATGGCTCTGCCATGGAGATTAACTTCATCACTCTTTCTTCCTATACCTAGACTTAAAGGTCTCTGTCTTAATGGTCAAACAACTTCTGAGTTTGAGTAAATCACATTACATGGGTGATAAGGGTGTGTAAATCGCATTATGTGAATTGCACACACCATCATCCTTCTGGAGAATCAGCAGCTACAGCTCCAAAACCTCAGCTTTGGAACCAAGTGGCTGTTCCAAGAATATTGCTGAAACAGATCGAGTGCACCCTTCACTCTGCTTTGGCTCCAAATTGACTGTGGATTCAGTTGGAGCATCAAGGACTTCAAGTAAGGGAGGAGATGCATTCAATATTGGAGTTTCTGAGGACAGGACTGAGAAGAAAATGATGTTGAAGCAGAAACTTTTTTATATTTTAGTGCTATCTTGCCGAAATTTTTTATCTTTTAATCATGTAATTGTAACTTATGAATCGCTTCAATGAGATACGATTTGATTATACATATATAACTTGTTTTATGTTAAGTGTTTATTTATTTTAATTTGCACAAGAATTTGTTTACTAAAGAGTGATGATCTGCATTAAGAGTGACAACATGGAGATGACAACGAAAGAAAGATAGGAATGAGTTGATTATTTACGTCAGTTATTTATTTAACTGAAGTAAAAATCACACTTCTAACGCCGCCTTTATAAACAATCGACGTTAAAAGTGTTAATAATTCTTGCAAAACACTTTTAACGTCAGTTCATTAAACAACCGACGCAAATAGTGATTTAATATTTACAAAACTGCCACCGCCTCATTTTTAACGTCAAACATATGGTCAACTGACGTAAAACGTTCCCGTATATTACATTATTTCCACTAGTGAAAAATAAGAATGTCACGAGAAACTTATTGAAATAATATCAACAAAGAGAACAAGGGTTACCAAATGAGAGCAGAATAAGAGTGATTTTGTTTATTCTCAGTGATAAGATTTCAAGATCGAAGTCTTTACATTCAATCTTACTGGCCCCTTCAGCTCTTCCTTCTTAACCACTCTAGTAATAGGGAAGAGAAAAGGAAACTCAGATCTCTAATCTCTCTTCCTTACAAAGAAAACTTAGATAGAAATCTCTCTATATTTTTCTTTCTTTTCTCACACCGGAAATATCAGACCATAAGTCCTTTCCCCGGAAAAAAATCCGTCCCCCCTTTTTCTCCTCTTTTTCCTCTCCTTTTATAGACAGAGGAGAGGGCTTCTTGCTTATTCTCCATTGGCTTCAAGGTCGGTTTGTACGAAATCCAAGCCTTGGGCGGTTCTGAGCAGCAATGGCGTGTGTTCAGATGGGGGTGGCGTGAACAGCAATAGCGTGTGTTCGGATGGGGGCGGCGTGAGCAGCAATAGCGTGTGTTCAGATGGGGGCGGCGTGAGCAGTGGAAAGGAGGTGATTTGATGTGAGGGTTGCATGCTTGAAAAGAGAAGGAGATGGGGGTTTTGCCTGATGTGTATGATGGCTTTTTAGGGTTAGGAGTAGGGCTGCTAGGTTAAGACCGTGGGGGGGGGGGGGGGGTGGTGGGAATGAGGAAGAGGAAGGACCAATGGGTGGAGGAGGAAAAAAGGTCTTGTCTGATGTCTAAGATATTTTTAGGGTTAGGAGAAGTAACTCAATCTCTTTCCCTTTTTGTTGGTTGTCCTCTTCTCCTTCTTTTCTTCGTCCTCTCTTCATTACCTTCTTCTTCTTCTTTCTTTATTGTTTAGCCTTCAGCCTGAAAATAAAATTGCAGTGGACGGAATCTCTTCGTCCCAACAGAAAATTAGATATGCAAAAGTAGATACACACTGGATGGACCTCCTTGTCCAACAAGAAAAGATAATTGTAGTGGACTTAACGGGGCTACCCCGTCCAACAGCAAGTACAAAGCAATGGACGGGACGACTCCGTCCATCAGCAAGTGCAAAGCAATGGACGGGACCACCCATCCATCAGCAAGCGCAAAGCAATGGACGGGACCACCCCGTCCATCAGCAAGTGCAAAGTAATGGATCCATCAGTAAGCGTAAAGCAATGGACGGGACCACCCCATCCATCAGCAAGTGCAAAGCAATGAACGGGACCACCCCGTCCATCAGTACGTGTAAAGCAATGGAAAGGACTACCCCATCCATCAGCAAGCGCAAAGCAATGGACGGGACCACCCTGTCCATCAGCACGTGCAAAAAAATGGACTGGACGGGCCACCCCGTCCATTGGCAAGTGCAGTGATTGGACGGGACCACCCCGTCCATTGGCAAGGGCTAGGGACTGGACGGGACCACCCCGTCCATTGGCAAATGCAATGACTGGACGGGGCCACCCCGTCCATTTGGCAAATGCAATGACTGGACGGGCCACCCCCGCCCATTGGCAAATGTAATGGACTGGACGGGACTACCCCGTCCACAAGCAAGTCCAATGCAATGGACTGGCTCGGACCGCGTCCAACAGCAAGTCCAATGGAATGGCCTGGACCGCGTCCAACAGCAAGTCCAATGCACTGGACGAGACCACTCCGTCCAACAGCAAATTGATTATCAGCCCACTTCCTTTATTTATTATTTTCTTTTTCTTCTTTCTCTCTTTATTACTATTATCAGTCTCCTTGAAGCATAATATCATAAAAAAAAAGACGGACAAAAATGGGTGTTCACAGTTGCCCCTCTTTACTTGTTGCATACTAGAAGACATGATTAGTCGTGACTTTTCATGTATTGTAGTAATGAACAAGTAAAGAAAGATGAACACATTTTTTGTCTGTGAGGAGGTTTGAAAATAAAATTGATGTGAGCCTTAGAGCTCAGATGCAGTGAGCTTCAGAGCTCGAAGAAATAAAGATGCATTGAGCCTCAGCTCGAAAATAAAATTGTAGTGAGCCTCAGAGCTCAAAAATAAAAATGCAGTGAGCCTCAGAGCTTGAAAATAAAATTGCAGCGAGCCTCAGAGCTCAAAGATAAAACGCATTGAGCCTCAGAGCTCGAAAAAATAGAGATGCAGTGAGCCTCAGAGCTCGAAAAAATAGAGATGCAGTGAGCCTCAAAGCTTGAAAATAAAATTGCAATGAGCCTCAGAGCTCGAAAATAAAAATGCAGTGAGCCTCGGAGCTCGAAGATAAAATACAGTGAGCCTCAGAGCTCGAAGATAAAATGCAGTGAGCCTCAGAGCTCGAAAATAAAAATGCAGTGAGCCTCAGAGCTCGAAAAAATAATAAAGATGCAGTGAGCCTCAGAGCTCGAAAACAAACATGCAGTGGACGGAACCTCTTCGTCCAACAGAAAATTAATTGCAATGGACGGAACCTCCTCGTCCAACAGAAAATGAACATGCAATGGACGGAACCTCCTCGTCCAACAGAAAATAAACATACAATGGACGGAACCTCTTCGTCCAACAGAAAATTAAATGCATAGGACGGAACCTCCTCGTCCAACACAAAATAAACATGCAATGGACGGAACCTCCTTCGTCCAACAGAAAATTAAATATGCAATGGACGGAACCTCTTCGTCCAACAGATAATTAAATGCAATGGACGGAACCTCCTTCGTCCAACAGAAAATTAAATGCAATGAGCCTTAGAGCTCGAGAATAAAATTGCAGTGAGCCTTAGAGCTCGACAATAAGCTTGCAATGAGCCTTAGGGCTCGAGAATAAAATGCATTGAGCCTCAGAGCTCAAAAATGAACTCGCAACGAGCCTTAGAGCTCGAGAATAAAGACGTGGTGAGCCTTAGAGCTCGAAAATAAAATTGCGGTGAGCCTTAGAGCTCGAGAATACTCAATCAATAATCTGAAACGAATGAGAATCCTTTCCTTTTGAAGACAGCGGAACCAAATGCTCCATGGAAAAACTTCTACCAACCAAAACCCTTGTTCACTGGCCACTCTGGGACGAGGCATCACTCATTCTTTTAACAACATTGGTCACCCAAGAATCTGATAACTTATGAGGTGGATGTTATGTTTGTCCTCCCAAGCTTATTTACATCATTCTTTTGTCGTCCAGTGCATGCTACCTCTTCCATTGAATTTGAAGTATTGAGTCCTCTTGGTTTAAACCATTCATTGGTGCTACCATTAGAATTATCAAATCATACCATTAAACTTGTATTTACTTTTATTGAGACATGACCATAGCGATTGAACACGAGAGCGAACACGACAGGGGAGTGTGGAAGAAAAACCTCTTGCCTTAATACGAGAATTTAGCTCGTTAAGAGACAACAACAAAATTATGAAAGGGATTATGAAGATCTTAAAAACAAAGACAGGTAAAGAAAATTACGAGAATCACATAAAATTTGCCCCAGTATTGGTCCTTTGATTTTCATTTAATTGATTCCCCACAGCTTTTTGATGACGCAGATCTTGGCTTCCATTTCTGAATCTTCAAACACATCATCTTCAATCATTCCTTAACAATTTGGCCCCAAAGATACCTTGGTCGGGTAAAATTGCCCCAGTGTGGTGAGTGTTTGCAGAAGTGTTGCACCGCATCCTCCTCCTAGGCTGCCTTTGCAGGTTTTCAGTCTAAGGTCTCTTTGCCCTAACTTTTGCCTAGGTTGCCCTTTCGGGTTTTCAACCTAGCGGGCCTTTTATTTTCCTTTGTTTTTTTATTGCGTTTTGCCCTAACTTTTGCCTAGGTTGCCCTTTCGGGTTTTCAACCTAGCGGGCCTTTTATTTTCCTTTGTTTTCATTGTCCTTTGCCCAAACTTTTGCCTAAGTTGCCCTTTCGGGTCTTCAACCTAGCGGGCCTTCAAGCGTAGAACATTTTCACAAAGATCATAGTTTCATGGCCTTGGTAACTCTTCCCCATCCATGTTTTGCGTAATCAAAGCACCTCCCGAGAATGCTTGTTTGACAATATAAGGGCCTTCATAATTTGGTGCCCATTTTCCTGGCATCCTCCTGACTAGGGAGCATTTTCTTTAAAACCAGATCTCCCGAACAAAATTCTCTAGGATGAACCTTTTTATTGAAAGCTCTTGCCATTCTGTTTTGGTACAATTGCCCGTGACAGATAGCTTCCAGCCTTTTCTCTTCTATCATGTTCAACTGCTCATATCGAAGTTTTCACCCACTCGGATTCTTCTAAATCTGCTTCCATCAAGACTCTTAGCGAAGGGAGTTCTACTTCGATAGGTGAGACAGACCTCCATCCCCGTACACCAGAGAGAAAGGGGTTGCCCCAGTGCTTGATTGTATGTTAGTCCGATAAGCATGTAGAGCATATGGCAGCATTTCATGCCAGTCCTTATAGTTTACAACCATCTTGGCAACGATCTTCTTGACATTTTTGTTTGTTGCTTCAACTGCACCATTCATTTGAGGCCTATAAGGAGCCGAATTGTGGTGTTTGATTTTGAAACCATCGTAAAACTTTTGAATCTCGGTACCATTAAGATTGGCAGCATTATCTGTAATTATCCTCTCTGGGATCCCGTATCTACAGACGACGTCCTTCTTGAGGAATTTCATAAACACCCTTTGAGTTATGCTGGCATATGAAGCAGCTTCTACCCATTTAGTGAAATAGTCTATTGCCACCAAAATGAAACGATGATCGTTGGAGGCCTTGGGATTAATGGGACCGATGACATCTATTCCCCACATCGAAAAAGGCCATGGGGATGCTAAATTGTGCAGTGGAAATGGGGGTGCATTAACCCGGTCTGCATACATCTGACATTTTTGGCATTTACGAACATGCTCCACACAATCTGACTCCATAGTAGACCAATATTAACCACTTCTCAAGATCTTCCTAGCCATCATGTGACCATTGGCATGAGTCCCACAGATTCCTTCATGAACTTTGATCATGATCAATTTAGCTTCGCGAGCATCCACACATCTGAGTAGGGTACCATCATATCCTCTTTTATACAACACTTCCTTGTTTAAGAAAAAGGCCATAGCCAGTCTTCGGATGGTCTTTTTATTTACTTCGCTCGCCTCTACCGGCGATTCCTTGTTCTGAATATATTGCTTGATATCATGGTACCAAGGCTTACCATCGTGTTCTCCTTCCACATGAGCACAAGCGGCTCATCTTGCACTCTAATTTGGATGGGTTGACATTGATATGGATATCCACTTGGTCATGGCAGCTAGTGTGGCTAAAGCATCAAAGAAATTGATTCTTGTCTCGACTTAAATGCGAGAAAGTAATCTCGTCGAACTTGGCAATCAACCGAGTCAAGTATTTCTTATACGTAATCAACTTGGAGTCATTGGTCTGCCATTCACCATTGACTTGGTAAATTATTAAGGTTGAATCCCCAAGACTTTCAACCGCTTTATACCCAGTTCAAGTGCCATTTGCAATCCACCAAAGACATGCCTCGTATTCTGCAATATTATTTGTACATTCGAATTTTAGTTTTATGGCCATGGGGTATTGCTTGCCATTTGGTGAGATAACCACTGCTCCTATACCACTACCATGCATATTGACTGCTCCATCAAAATACGTTTTCCACAGATCTTCCCGTTCTTCATCTTCCTCGAGGGACATTATCTCTCCATCGGGGAAATCGTAATTGACAGGCCATCCATCCTCAAGAGGATTCTCTGCTAAATGGTCAGCAATCGCACTTCCTTTGATGGATTTTTGAGTCAAATATTTGATGTCAAATTCTGACAATATCACTTGCCACTTCGAAACTCTTAAGGAGATATGAGGACTTTCGAAGATATACTTCAAAGGATCCATTCGAGAAACTAGCCAAGTGGTGTGATATAACATGTACTGTCTGAGTCTTCCCGGAGGTCCATACTAGTGCACAACAAGTCTTCTCGATCACCATATAACGAGCCTCACAGGCGTTAAAATTTTTACTCAGATAGTAAATTGCCTCGCTCCTTTCCGCCGTATTCATCATGTTGTCCCAAAGATTTCCCCCATTGAGGTTGGCAGTATGGTGAGATAGAGTAACAATGGACAACCTTGGGTAGGCGGTACCAACACTGGGGGATTCAGTAGATATGCCTTTATCTTGTCAAAGGATTCTTGACAGTCATCATCCCATCTTCCTGGATTACTCTTCCTGAGGAGTTTGAAGATTGGCTCGCATGTGCTAGTCAGATTTGCAATGAAACGTGCAATATAATTCAATCTTCCAAGAAAACCCCTTACTTCTCGCTCGTTCTTAGGTGCTGGCATGTCACGTATTGCTTTTACCTTGTTAGGGTCCACCTTTATTCCTTCCCTACTGACAACAAAGCCGAGTAAATTCCCTGCGGATGCACCGAAAGTACATTTTGCAGGGTTGAGGCGCAACTTGTACTTTCTTAGCCGCTTAAACAACTTTCTCAAAACTGCCACATGGCTTTCTCCTTCCTTGGACTTAGCCACTATATCATCAACATATACCTCTACCTCCTTATGCATCATGTCATGGAACAATGCTACCATAGCACGTTGGTAAGTGGCCCCAAAGATTCTTTAATCCAAAAGGCATCACTTTGTAACAAAAAGTTCCCCAAGGAGTGATAAAAGTTGTCTTTTCTTTATCGTCATTGTCCATGAGGATCTGATTGTACCCAGAATACCCGTCCATGAAAGAAAACCTATGACTTCTGGCTGTACTGTCTACAAGGACATCAATATGAGGTAGGGGAAATCATCCTTTGGACTGGCCTTATTCAGGTCTCGGTAGTCCACGCACATTCTGACCCTTCCATCCTTCTTTGGTCCTGGAACAATATTAGCTACCCATTACGGGTGTCTAGCTACTTCCAGAAAGCCAGCCTCTAACTGCTTGGTCACTTCTTCCTTGATCTTCAGCGACATCTCAGGATGCATTCTCCTTAATTTTTGCTTCTTTGGAGCCACATCTGGGTATAAGGGAATTTTTTGCGATGCTATCTCAGGATCTAAACCTGGCATATCTCTGTAGGACCATGCAAACACATCCAGATACTCTTTGAATAGTGCAACCATTTCTCTTCGCTCTGGGTTATCCACTATTTTCAACTCCTTCTTGTCCTCCTCGGTTCCCATGTTGATCACTTCTGTAACCTCATCACTCGAGCTCATCCCTTCCTCTGACCGTTTCACCACTTTTATGAATTATTCAATGTCTTCTTCTTCTTCCTCATCGGATTCAAGGTCGTATTCATCAGCGGCCGCGAGGGAATCAATAAATGAGTTTTCAAAGTTCCTTTCCCGAGGTAAATCTTTAGTGGAAGAAGTATTCCTGGAAGAAAAAGTCAGGAATAGGAGAAGTATAGGCAAGGGTCTTATTTATGACAAAAAACCTTAAACAAAATAAATAAATGAAAGAGAGAGAAAAGAGACGATGAAACCAAAAGGAAAACACCAGACAGAGTGTTACATTTTCATTCATGTCTCAAAGAAAGTAAACATCAGTTCATAATTAGTACAATAAGATAATTACTTTATGGAAATAACATCAACAAATGGTTCTGATTGCTAATTGATGAGAACCTCATTGCTAGCAGGGAGATAGATGACATGGTTCTCGTCCAGCTCCTCTTCAAGTGTGCTGATAGTGAAGTGAGGGGAAAATGACTTTGCGGGACTGATAACTTCAGCAGCTCATCGGGAAAGTCCCCTGTCGGAAGGGGAAGATACTTTCTCTCGCGCTCTTCTTCTTCCTTGTTCTCAAGAGTCATGAATTTCATCCCTTCACAGGTTGGGCTGATACACCAATCCGTGCCTTCCTTCTCTCATAGCCGCTTCAATTGGACGAGAGACCCCTTGCAGCTGAGGCCCTAGGCCTTTTCCTCTTTGATACCCGTTCTTTTCCATAATGCGGACTACTACTTCATTCACATTCTTCATTGGGGGCTCCCTTTTCTTGTTCTCTGACTTCAATACCTCAAAACTATGCAGCGAGTCATCTTCCATCTGCTCTGTACTTTTCACATAAGGTACTGTGGTGGGCTTTGTCAGCATGATTTCCTCTTCACCACAGACAGTAATAATGGATCCATCTTTGATATACTTCAAACACTGATGCAGAGTCGATGGGACCACTCCTGCTTCATGAATCCAAGGCCTCCCCAGAAGCATAGTGTAAGCTGGTTGGATTTCCATGACCTGAAAGAGGACAGAAAAAGAACTAGGCCCTATTTCAAGGGACACACTACTAGAAAACTAGAATTTTCAGACGGAATTTTCGGACGGAAATGTTTCCATATGAAATTTTATGAACATTTCGGACGGATTTGAGACGAATGTAATTTTCAATGAGATTCCGTCTCAAATTCGTCTCTACTTTGTCTCAAACTTTTGTGCCAATAACGCGCCAAAATATTTCCCACAGATTTCGCACGGATCGGTTTCATATTTTTTATCTTGGGTCTTTTCAATCATCCGTCTGAAATCTGTCCTAAAATTTGAGACAGATTTCACACAGATTTGTTATTTTTTTTATTTTTCTTGATTTATCTTACATCCGTCTAAAATCTGTCCGAAAATTTGAGACAGATTTCACACAGATTTGTTATTTTTTATATTTTTCTTGATTTATCTTACATCCTTCTGATTATATTTTTCTTGATTTATCTTACATCCGTCTGAAATCTGTCCGAAAATTTGAGATAGATTTCACATGGATTTGTTATTTTTTATATTTTTCTTGATTTATCTTACATCCATCTGAAATCTGTCCGAAAATTTGAGACAGATTTCACACGGATTTGTTATTTTCTATATTTTTCTTGATTTATCTTACATCCCTCTGAAATCTGTCCAAAAATTTGAGACAGATTTCACACGGATTTGTTATTTTTTATATTTTTCTTGATTTATCTTACATCCGTCTGAAATCTGTCCGAAAAATTGAGACAGATTTCACACGGATTTGTTATTTTTTATATTTTTCTTGAAAAAGATTAAATAATTTATCTTACAAATTAAATATGATTAAAATATTTGATCTTAATAAATTTAAAAGTAAACAAGATTTATGAAAAAAATTAAAAAACATATTTAGACTAATAAAATGTAAAATGTAAAATTAAATTCAAAAATTAAATAGTTGTAAAAATTTATAACAATAGACTAATATACAACAACAAAAAATAGGCAACATGATCACAGCGCCATAAATTTTTCACTGGGGGGCGAGGGAATTTTCAGCCAAATTTCTCACTTCCCTCGTTGTAAAAAATCTTCGGTTAAAGTAATACTTTAGTCCCTATACGTGACATGAATTCTCGATTTGGTCCCTATACATAAAAATTATTAAAATGGTCCCTATACGTACAAAAAATCTCCATTTGGTCCCTATACATTACCCGTTTGGTTCCTATACGAGCAAAACATAATTAAGTCCGTCCCTAATTATTTTATTGAAATAATTAATTATCTAGATGTTTATTTTTGTTTATTTTTATGCGGTTTAGTTTGAGTAATTTTATTTACTCATTTAAAATATTTTGAGTGCATTAGCACTGCGTTATTACAGTGTATGCACGCTTGCAGGACTATAATGTTATGCTATTGTCACTAATATTATTTGTTTAGAAAAATATTTTAAATAATATCATTCAAAGGAAGTTATTTTCAGATGTTACTCTATTTAATTTTATATTTGAAAATAATTTTATCATTCATTATTTTTAAATCCAAGGGTCAATATTATTATTCTTTTTCTAAAATTAATTTCAACTACACATTCTACCTACTACTAACTAAAAGAAAAAGACAATTAATAAAAACACAAAAGCTCTCTTTTCTTCTTCCATCAGGCTCGACACCCACTCCTTCACAAGTCTTCTTTCTATTTTTTTCCCTTCTCCTTCTTCACATGAAACCAGACCCACCTCTCTTCCTCCCCACATCATCTTCCTCCTCCTCTCAACCACGTCCAGCCGCGCACCACCGTCATGTAGGCCATCGTCTGGTCACCGTTCAGCCACGTTCGCCGCTTGAGTGAGAAGACGACGCGCGTTCACCCGCTTCTCCTACATGTCGCGCGCAGCCGCCGCGAGCGCCCCCCGCTGCACTTGTCGCCGGTCGTCGTCCATCCACACTGGTATGGAGGAGATGACCACGCATCGAGCTCCGCCGTCCCTCACGAGTGCTGGTCTGTTTGGTTCGTGCTTGGCCACTGCCACCACGTGAAACGGAGCTCCGCCATCACTGCCACCTCGTCGGAGTCGCGCCGGTCGACCTTGCTGCCACCACCATGATTCCTCTTTGTTTGGGTGAGTGATTTTCATCCTTACTAAGCTTCATTTCAAGAATCCCCAATTCAGTTTGCAAACCCTAACCCTAACCCTTTAATTTCAGATTTCAATTTTGAAATCGAACCTTGCTTTATGGAATTGTGACTATGAATTAGTGATTTCCTAAGTTAATTTTATCATTCTTTAGTTTGAATGAGTTTTCCCCAAATTGATTTATGAACCCTAAAGCCCCAAATCTGATTTTATTAGAAATTGATTATGTTTTTGTTCATTTGCGCAGATTGAAAAGCCCTTGCAAAGACATGGAGGCAGGCTTGAGCACAATGAGACTTATTGTGGTTCCTGTTATGGTGCAGAAGCGGTATGTTAGAAGAGTTAGTTTATAAGGACACTGTAATTTAATACCTTATTTATACATTGATTACTGGATAGCAGTGAGTATAGATTGTTAATCACTACATTGCATACTAGGGAATCGGGCATTTTATCACTCCTGTTTGCACCTGAAAAGTTAAAGGACCATATATTTGTTCTGGATAAACAGTTTCAACTAGGCAGCATTATAGTAGTCAACTCCTGCAATTTTCTTCCTTCTGTTTTGTCTAATATATCTGAAGTTTTCCAGTTTGGATTTCATGATGGATTTTGTGTGGCTTTAATTGATATGTTCCTAGCTTCACATGTTTGATGTTCACCTGAATCTTGGCCCATATTTGTATCTCGATGGATGAGGACTGTTGTAATTCCTGCGAGGAAGTTCGTGAAGCATATCGAAAAAAAGGTTGGGGACTTCAAATCCAGATGTAATTGACCAGGTCTGTCAATATCTCATTTTGAATTTTAATTCAATATTATTCCTGAACACATCAAACATGTTTTATTACCAATATGCATGTGAAATTTTCCACTGCGAGTGAACTTTTCTTAAAGTTCACATTTCTTCACACACAGCGTGTGTATTCTGTAACACCTTTTCATTTAATGAGAAACTATTTTTCCCCACAGATCCTTTCTTTCCATTATAATTCGATCCTTATTGTGAAATGTGAAATGAACTGTTAACCCTAAACAATTATTATTTTGTAAGCAGTATTATTAATTGATAAAATAACCAATTTTAGTTTCCTCCTTTTACCTTTATTAATGACAAGTTGGTTCTTGAAACTGTTCGTGTTTTGTTGGAGTGTGGTAATTATGTAGTGAGTTTATCTTTGCTACTTCTGTTTGCATCAAAACCAAGAAATTCTATAGATATTGCTCATTAAAAATCCAAACTGGCAAAGTATTTTTCATGTAAAACATAAGATTCAAGCTAGGTGGATGAAATGGAGTACTTCGGGTTTTATTTGTGATAGAAAAGTGCCTCTCAATTTTAAAGGAAAAGTTTGTCACACAACTATGAGACGTGATGCTTTATGTTAATGTTTGGCAGTAAAAAGCCAACAAGAGCATTAGCTCAATGTTGTAGCTATGAGGATGTTGTGTTGGACATGGGGACATACAAGACAAGATAAAATTAAGAACGAATGCATTAGAGAGAATGTAGGGGTAGCACCTATTATGGTAGAGATGGTAGAATCTTATGTTATGTAGTTTAGCCATGTGAGGAGAAGACCATGAGAAACCGCACTAAAAAGAGTAGAGAGTATCTTAATGTGATGGTGTCCATTATGTGAGTACAAGCCAAATGGTTTGAATATCCATATTTTCTATCTTGTTATTTAAATTATTTATAATGTCTATTATCTTGTTACAGTGTGATGAATGCTTTCTCGGAAGGACTCACTATCTTTTATTTGATTATAGTAACATCCTTCTCGTTTATGATGGTGGCCACGAATTAATCAATGACGACGATGATTAGATGACAACGACGATGATATGATGATCAGGAGGAGATGATGGATGATGTGCTCTATGAAGATGAAGAGTTTAGTGATCAAAGTAACAATGAGGAATAAATTTATGTCTTTGATGTTTGTAATGATATTTTAATGCTTTGAATCTTAATATATCATTCTTGTATTTCAAGATACTTTGTGTTTTTGTTTATATGAAGCTTGATACTTGTCTAGAGTGGTACCTTAATAATAATTATTTTTTATTATATTATATTAGATTCCAAGTCCAGGTACCTAATTTGGTATGCATAATTATTTAAGTTTGGCCCTTTTTTATTAATAAACATGATTTGTTTATCAAAAAATATTATTTAAATATGATTATCTAATCCGTGGGAAATCTGTCCAAAATAATATCATAACATTCGTCTGAAATCCGTCCAGAATTTGTATGAATAGCAATATTGAATCCGTCTGAAATTCGTCCGAAATTAAGCCAATATAACCAAAATTCAGATTTTTGTGTTTGTCTGAAAGCTGTCCGAAATCTGTCTGGAACTAATTTTGGACGGAATTTCGGACATAATTTTTAATTTGCAATGGGGCTTTTTCGGACGGGGGGTGTTCCGTCTGAAATTAATTGTCCGCCCAAAATCCGTGGGAAAAGTGTCCAAATTCCGTCTAAATTCCGTCCGTGAATCCGTCCGAAAATAACAATTTTCTAGTAGTGATAGAGTTATCTCTCCTAAGATTCCTCTTGCTTTCCCATCAAAGGCTCGTACAATCATTTCTTGTGGTGTCAAATCCGCCACGCTTATATTTAGCTGCTCGAGGGTGGACATCGGAACCACATTCAACTCCGAACCACCATCTACAAGCACCTTTGCAATTACAAACCCCTTACACTGTAGGGTGATGTGTAAGGCTTTGGTGCTTCTGCAGGATTTTGAGGCCACTTCATCTTCCGAGAAAGTAATCATGTTGACATGCCTGATTGGGTCCACCATATTTACCACATTTTTCGGAGTGACGTCAGGTTTGACATACGCTTCATTCAACACCTTCAATAATGCCTTACGATGCAATTCTGATGTCAAGACGAGCGACAAAAGGGATATCCTTGCTAGAGTTTTCTTCAACTGTTCCACCACATCATATTCACTTTGCTTCATGATCTTCATAAACTCTTCTTCTTCTTTCCCCTTTCTTTCATCCACAGTTTTCTCTTCTTCGACTTCCTTCATCATTTTTTCTTCAACAGGGGTGTAGCATCGCCCGCTCCTTGTAATGCCTCCAATTCTCACAATATTAGTAACTTAGGCCTTCGAGGTCTTCCCCCACTCCAGCCTAGTTCAACTTTCTGCTCATAATTCCACGACACAGCATGTGTATCTGCATAAGCAAAAGGAGTTGGCATGCTCACCCTTACGATGACTCTTTCTCGGGTCTCAAGGTTTTTTCATGGGTGGTACTTGAGTACAACTTTTTCAACTACATTGACTTCCTCTGCAGCACCTCGTCTGGCTTGAATCACCCCCAAGGTGAGTAACCTCTGAACCTGGACTTTGAAATCCCAACAAGTTTCGATGTCGTGCCCCACTTGCCCAGTATGATAGTCGCACCTTAGATCCTTGGCGTACCCCCTTTCTGCACTTGGGATTTTCACTGGTGCAACAATATTGTATCCCACCTTCTTCGCTTCTTCAAGATCTTCTGCATTGGCACTCGTAGTTCCAGCACCTTCCTAATTGGGGACCCTGTTACCTCCAAATTGTTTACTCGATTTCCATCATTATGATTCGGGATTGGGTTCTTAACGATATTAGGCCCGACCTCTTCTTCGAACCCTAGTCTCCCACAAGCAATCAACTTTCTTACTGCCGTCTTAAAAGCTTCGCAATCCTCAATAGAATGACCTGTGACATCCATATGATACTTGCAAGTCTGATTTGGATTGTACCAAGCAGGAAATGGTGGTTCTAAGGGACGTACAGGGTTTCCCGCAATCAAGTGGCGATCAAACAATTGTTGGAATAAATCCGCATTAGAGATTGACAATTTCGGGAAGGGTGGCAGATTTGGACTTTGGAAACGTCCTTGGTTTGGGAAATTTGGGTGAGGCGGAGGATAGTTTGGGCAGTTTTGTGGGGGTGCAGACAGGTAACGGGTGTACGATGGGTGGGCAAGGTTATATGGTTGGGGGGTAGGAATATTACTGATTTGGTTTTGCGGGTAAGTGTTGGTTTGTGAGGATGATTGTAACGGGTAAAGCGGGGTTTGTGTCTGGTATGGGACATGTTGGTTAGGGTTATAGGGTGCTTGGTACTGAGGATTGAAGTTCTGTTGGCGTTGTACATAATTCGCCTCAACTTCCTTCTTCTTTGGTTGAAATCCCTTCCGGGATGTACTTCCTTCACCGTCATTCATGGGGAGCTTTCCAGCTCTTGCCAAAAATTCAATCCTTTCACCGACGACGATCAAGTCAGAGAAATATTTGTAGGCGGCCCCAGCCATGGCCCCTATAAAAGGTGCTCCGAGGGTTCCTAGAAAGTATGAGCACATTTCAGAT
>JAUPTC010000010.1:2994698-3064051 GCA_030762895.1 Sophora flavescens | reverse complement strand
AGTTAGGTCCTTTATGACCTAACAAGTCCATTTGGGCTCTATTAGGGTCAAACAAGTCCATTTGGGCTCCAATAGGACCAAAGAAGTACAAATTGGCCTAGTTAGGTCCTTTATGACCTAACAAGTCCATTTGGGCTCTAGCGAATTTGGATGTGGAACCAGAGGAGGACACGAGCGAAAAGGAAGAGCCAGAACCGAAGTATGTACCTCCACCACCGTACCAACCCCCGATACCTTTCCCACAAAGGTTGGTCAAGAGAAAGCAAGTAGACATAGAAGCTAAAATGCCTCCTAAACTGAAAGACCCAGGTAGCTTCTCTATTGCTTGCTCAATTGAACAAGTGCAAATCGACCAAGCCTTATATGACTTAGGGGCAAGTACGAGCTTGATGCCGCTCACTATCTTGGAAAGGTTGGGAACGAAAGAGTTGAGACCATTCAAATTCTCCTTACAATTTGCGGATGGCTCAACTAGGACTCCTCTAGGCATACTAGAGAATGTCCCTCTAAAGGTAGGGAAATTCTTCATCCCTACCGACTTCCTGGTATTGGATATGAAAGGGAATTCCGAATTCCCCATCATTTTAGGAAGGCCATTCTTGGCCCACTGAGCAAGATAATAGATGTAAGGAATGGCAAACTCTCTCTAAATGTAGAGGAAGGTAGGGTCGATTTTGCATTTACTAACTCATATAACAACCCTCCTTTTGAGAGCCATGTGTGCAGGATCGATATAACGTCTCCAGTGGTGAAGGAAGAAGAGCTCATCATGGGGCGACTCCAAAGATATGCATGGCTGATGATGCACCCTGCGCAGTGGTGAATTTGGAGTTGTTGTTCATGCAGAAACAGAACTTCCACCGGGTGGAAGGAAGGCCAAGAAGCTCCGAGAGAGAAGAGCAAAACGGAAGCGTAATTGGCCGTATGAGCAGAATCGGCTCTTTGAAGGACTCCCATGGAAGAGAAGTGTTCATGCACTTCTACGCCCAGTCGACCCCGGTTGATTGAAGGAAGTTTGGTCAAGCTCGGGACCGTAAACAAGCGCTTCTTGGGAGGCAACCCAAGTCTTCTTTCCCGTTTCTTTTTTATTTTTGAATTTATCTCTTGAATAATTTGAGAAGATCAAGAGGCCAAAAATCATAAATTATCAGATTTTTCTAGTGTTTTCAGGTTGAAGAGGAAGGAAGGACGAAAAGAGCAAGGACTAATGAAGTCAGAAACCATCACGCCCAGGCCGTGACAGTGGTCACGACCGTGATGAGCTAATAAAGGAGACCAGAAAGGATCACGGCCCAGCCGTGATATTCATCACGGGCGTGATGAGTAGGATGCTGAGATCAGAGAGCATCACGGCCTAGCCGTGATGTAGATCACGGTCGTGACAGGCCAGCTCCCATAGACAGTATTGATCACGACCTGCCCATGATGAGCCTCACGGCCGTGATACAGTTTCCACCCAAGTTTTTGACTGAAATGTGAGCCAACACCCCCTACCACCTCGGTAAGTTGTTCCAATTTTTCTCCTCTCTCCGACTTGATTATTTACATTGGAGACAATGTAAGTTTTAAGCTTGGGGTAGGGGTATTTTTTGCATGCATTTCTGCATTTTTGCATTTTTCATATTGCATTCATATAGGCATAGTTTGGTATGATCACATTCTCTAGATTGCCCCTCACTTAGAATATGCATCCAATTGTGAGAACTTGGTGCCAAATGAATTGAGATAGTGAATTTGTGAACCCAATTTTTTTCATTTTATTCTTGTGACAAGGCTAAAAATAAAAATTCTTGAGATAATCTTTTGATAGTTGATAATTAGCATGTGGTTCCTTAGATTTGTATTTCTCACTGATTTTTGAACTACTAAATGTAAGATTTTGAGCCAAAAAGGGGTACTCACAAAATCTACCCCATTCCTTGTGCTAGAGTGTTTTAATTCCTCTTGGATTGTATTTTCTAGAACTTGACTTGAAACCATTTCGAAACTTAAAAATTTTTGAAAACATTTTTGAAAATGATTGAGGCACTAGGTATTTTTCCGGCCATCTGAACTTTGAATGACTAAATGCTACCCCTTAGTTGCCCAATTTTGAGCCTAAAATAATAAAATACTTTTCTTGGTACCTTGAATTGTTTTGATGAAAAATGCTTGGTATGGCACCTTTTAAAGTATTACAAAAGGGTAAAAAGGTAGTTTGAAAAAGTATGGGATAAGAAAAATAAGAAAATATTTCTCTTGAGCTAAAAATCTCCCCTTCTCCAAATAAATAAAATGAAATAAACACAAAAAAATGGGGAAGGGGATGACAAAAGAAAGTGAGAAATAAAAATGAAAAGAAAAAGAAAGAAAGGTGGAAAAGTGACTCGAAGCCCAAAAAGGTATTTTAGAAGGTGTCATGCTTTGCGATGTTTGATACTCTGTTTAGCCCTCTAGAATATTCCCTTTTCTTGTTTTCCCCACCTAACAATTAATCCCATGGCCACATTACAACCAAAGTAAAAGACCTCTTGATTCTTAAGTGTTTTCATTAATAAAGTGGGGATTTGGTTAATAGTCAAGCCTATGGTAGAATACTTTCCTTGAGGAAAATGAGCGAATTGTCATATACCCTAAAACA
The DNA here is from genome assembly GCA_030762895.1 of Sophora flavescens. NCBI lineage: Eukaryota > Viridiplantae > Streptophyta > Magnoliopsida > Fabales > Fabaceae > Sophora > Sophora flavescens. The sequence goes on along the minus strand of JAUPTC010000010.1, from coordinate 3,061,431 downwards.
CTTGAGTGAGGTGAGATGAGTGCCCAAATCAGTGAGAATATGAATTTAGAACCTAAGCTTCTAAATTGGACTTGAAATTGATTATCTCTTGGGGAATTATTGAATATGCCTATTACTTGGATTAAGTTGCTAGGGTTCTTGGTTCACTATCCATGTTTTGATTGATTTATCTTATGGCCTCGGTAATTGCTTGAGGACAAGCAAAATCTTAAGCTTGGGGTGATTTGATGAGTGTGATTTCACATCATCTTTGTCTATCATTTTGCATGCATTTTCATGTAGTTTAGGCATATTTCATTTGATTTTTAGTTAATTTTACTTTGGAACGGGTAAGGCGGTTTTCGTGGTGTTGTTTTGCAGAAATCAAGGGTAAAATGCTCAGGATCAACCATGATGAAGTTTGGATGAAGATGGAGCTTTAAAAGTGAAGAAAATGAGCCAAACAGAGCCCATCACGGCCTAGCCGTGATGCCCATCACGGGCATGATCGAGCAAAACTGAAAAAGAAGCAAGGCTGAAGTCAGAGTCTGTCACGACCTGGCCGTGATAGCCATCACGGCCGTGACCAAAAACCCCCACAAGTCAGAGACCGTCACGGCCTACCCGTGATTCAGATCACGGGCCACAAAAAGAAGACTCGCGACGCGAAAATGGCTCGCCTCGCGAGAGCCTGAGTTTCACCAGAATTGCCAGAAACAGAAGCCGTCATGGCCTAGCCATGATGACCATCACGGCCGTGACGCGCATTACTTGGACCTGAAGCAACTGATTTAGATCATAATTTGAGTTAGATTGGGATTCTAACTTCCCAATTCTATAAATAAGGATCAAGGCAGAGGCAGAACAAAAACACAGACACATCATTGGCTACTACTTAGGATAGATTTAGGATCTCTCTTCTTCTTCCTCCTCTCGATTCTGATTTTGTATTTTCATGATGTTGTCAACCAAGCTTGTCATCTCCATGGCAAGGCTTGAGTAGTAGTTTAGTTTCTAGGGATTGGGGCCATGCCCGAGACTCGATTTATGTTGTAAATTTGATGTAATATCTTTGTTAATTTCGATTTGCTTTAGATCTGATTTCTAGTGTGTTAATCACTCGTAAAATTCGGCGACCGCTTATTTGCGGGACGTAGACATTCTAAGGAGGAACCTAGCGGTGAACTTAGGATTTCTAGTGTTTTTCACTCGTAAAATTCGGCGGCCGCTTATTCGCGAGACGTAGATATTCTAAGGAGGAACCTAGCGGTGAACTTAGGTTTATTTACATGACTTAGACATACTAAGGAGGAACCTAGCGGTGAACTTAGGTGTCGGATCTATAGAGTCAGACTTGGGACTAAAATCACGAGAGTTAGAAGCCGTCCCTCGAGGATCAATGAGTTGTCACGAAACGCAAAGGGTCCAATCTGAGTTCGGCTACCACGAGAGTAGGGGTCGGGTCAATTGGGCACGACTTTTGTAACCCGAGAGGGAGCTTAAGCTATTAGAGGATAAACTCGCCTTCAAGGCAATTTCGGTAATTAACAAGGGTAATCAAGTCAGCAACGTAAACGATCTTGTGGTAACCTAAATCCCTAGGAACCCATTTAGATCTGAAAAACCAAAATGATTTGTTTTCTATTTTATTGATTCTGTTTATCTCTAAATTCAAAATCCAAAACCATTTCGAAATATAAAAATCATTTTAAACAAGTCCAGATTTAACAATTTGAAAGTTAGTTGCGATTCGAGATCTCGGTCTACGTGGGATCGATATCTTTTATTACTTGGCGGCAATCAGGTACACTTGCCGGATCGCATGTGCGCTTCGCACGACACACATCACCCAGTTAGGTCCTTTATGACCTACAAAGTACCCAATAGGTCCATTTGGACTTTTTAGGTCATATAGGACCTAACTGGGCCAATTTGTACTTCTTTGGTCCTATTGGAGCCCAAATGGACTTGTTTGATCCTAGTAGAGCCCAAATGGACTTGTTTGATCCTAATAGAGCCTAAATGGACTTGTCTGATCCTAGTGGAGCCCAAATGGACTTTTTAGGTCATATAGGACCTAATTGGAACAATTTGTACTTCTTTGGTCCTAATGGAGCCCAAATGGACTTGTTTGATCCTAATAGAGCCCCAATGGACTTGTTTGGTCCTATTAGATCCCAATTTAGCCTTGATTTTGGAATAATTTGACAATTCTTGTGAACCTGAAATTGTAGGTCCCTTCCTTATCTTTCTAGGGACAGCAAGATCATCAAAATCCGATATCTGTAGCTCTAGTTATGCTCTGCACAAGGCAACAAGGTCAGGAAGAGTGAAAAATCCGAAAATTAACAATGTTTAGCAATTATGCCCAATAATGTAAAAGCAAAAACAATGATTGTAAAAGTTGTCTAATTTCCGTCTCTCTCTGGCTTGTGCGGCTGTAAACTGCTATTTATGCTTATTAATCCTGACCTAACCGTAGACCAAACTAAGGCCTTGTTGGAAAGCTTATTCAGAGACCCTTAATTTGGTCTAGGGTTAGGTCAGGATAAGGTCGGGACCCAATTTAGCCTTGATTTTGGCATAAATTGACAATTCTTGTGTCACCTGAAATTGTAGGTCTCTTCCTTATCTTTCTAGGGACAGCAAGATCACCAAAATACGATATCTGTAGCTCTAGTTATACTCTGCATGGCAACAAGGTGGGATGAGTGAAAAATCCGAAAATTAACTATATGTAGCAATTAAGTCCAATTAAGCCCAATAATGTAAAACCAAAAACAATGATTGTAAAAGTTGTCTAATTTCCTTCTCTCCCTAGCTTGTGTGGCTGTAAACTGCTATTTATGCTTTTTAATCCCGACCTAACCCTAGACCAAATTAAGGGCCTCTGAATAAGCTTTCCAACAAGGCCTTAATTTGGTCCTAGTGGAGCCCAAATGGACTTTTTAGGTCATATCGGACCTAATTGGGCCAATTTGTACTTCTTTGGTCCTAATGGAGCCCAAATGGACTTGTTTGAACCTAATAGAGCCCCAATGGACTTGTTTGATCCTAATAGAGCCCATATGGACTTGTTAGGTCATAAAGAACCTAACTGAGACAATTTGTACTTCTTTGGTCCTAATGGAGCCCAAATGGAACTGTTTGATCCTAATAGAGCCCAAATGGACTTTTTAGGTCATATAGGACCTAACTGGACCAATTTGTACTTCTTTGGTCCTATTTGAGCCCAAATGGACTTGTTTGAGCCCAATTAAGGCCAAAATGCACTTTTTAGGTCATATAGGACCTAACTCGGCCAATTTCTACTTCTTTGGTCCTATTGGAGCCCAAATGGACTTGTGTGATCCTAATAGAGCCCAAATGGACTTTTTATGTCATATAGGACCTAACTGGGCCAATTTGTACTTCTTTGGTCCTAATGGAGCCCAAATGGACTTGTTTGACCTTAATAGAGCCCAAATGGACTTTTTAGGTCATAAAGGACCTAACTGGGCCAATTTGTACTTCTTTGGTCCTATTGGAGCCCAAATGGACTTGTTTGATCCTAATAGAGACCAAATGGACTTTTTAGGTCATATAGGACCTAACTGGGCCAATTTGTACGTCTTTGGTCCTATTGGAGCCCAAATGGACTTGTGTGATCCTAATAGAGACCAAATGGACTTTTTAGGTCTTATAGGACCTAACGGGGTCAATTTGTACTTCTTTAGTCCTATTGGAGCCCAAATGGACTTGTTTGATCCTAATAGAGCCCAAATGGACTTTTTAGGTCATATAGGACCTAACTAGGCCAATTTGTACTTCTTTAGTCCTATTGGAGCCCAAATGGACTTGTTTGATCCTAATAGGTCCTAATGGACTTTTTAGGTCATATAGGACCGAACTGGGCAAATTTGTACTTCTTTGGTCCAAATGGAGTCCAAATGGACTTGTTTGATCCTAATAGAGCCCAAATGGACTTTTTAGGTCATATAGGAACTAACTGGGCCAATTTGTACTTCTTTGGTCCTATTGGAGCCCAAATGGACTTGTTTGATCCTAATAGAGCCCAACTGGACATTTTAGGTCATATAGGACCTAACTGGGCCAATTTGAACTTCTTTGGTCCTATTGGAGCCCAAATGGACTTGTTTGATCCTAATAGAGACCAAATGGACTTTTTAGGTCATATAGGACCTAACTGGGCCAATTTGTACTTCTTTGGTCCTATTGCAGCCCAAATGGACTTGTTTGATACTAATAGAGCCAAAATACACTTTTTAGGTCATATAGGACCTAACTGGGCCAATTTGTACTTCTTTGGTCCAAATGGTGTCCAAATGGACTAGTTTGAGCCCAATTAAAGCCAAAATGCACTTTTTAGGTCATATAGGATCTAACTGGGCCAATTTGTACTTCTTTGGTCCTATTGGAGCCCAAGTGGACTTGTGTGATCCTAATAGAGCCCAAATGGACTTGTATGATCCTAATAGAGCTCAAATGGACTTGTATGATCCTAATAGAGCCTAACTAGACATTTTAGGTCATATAGGACCTAAATGGGCCAATTTGTACTTCTTTGGTCCTGTTGGAGCCCAAATGGACTTGTTGGATCTTAATAGAGCCAAAACGCACTTTTTAGGTCATATAGGACCTAACTGGGCCAATTTGTACTTCTTTGGTCCTATTGGAGCCCAAATGGACTTGTTTCATCCTAATAGAGTACAAATGTACTTTGTAGGTCAAATAGGACCTAACTGGGCCAATTTGTACTTCTTTGAACCTGTTGGAGCCCAAATGGACTTGTTTGATCCTAATAGAGCCCAAATGGACTTTTTAGGTCATATAGGACCTAACTGGGCCAATTTTTACTACTTTGGTCCTAATGGAGCCCAAATGGGCTTGTTTGATCATAATAGAGCCGAAATTGACACTTTAGGTCATATAGGACCTAACCTGGCCAATTTGTACTTCTTTGGTCCTATTAGAGCCCAAATGGACTTGTTTGATCCTAATAGAGCCCAAATGGACTTTTTAGGTCATATAGGACCTAACTGGGCCAATTTGTACTTCTTTGGTCCTATTGGAGCCCAAATGGACTTGTTTGATCCTAATAGAGCCCAACTGGACATTTTAGGTCATGTAGGACCTAACTGGGCCAATTTGTACTTCTTTGGTCCTAATGGAGGCCAAATGTACTTGTTTGATCTTAATAGAGCCCCAATGGACTTGTTTGATCCTAATAGAGCCCATATGGACTTGTTAGGTCATAAAGGACCTAACTGGGCCAATTTGTACATCTTTGGCCCTAATGGAGTCCAAATGCACTTGTTTGATCCTAATAGAGCCCAAATGGACTTGTTAGGTCATAAAGGACCTAACTTGGCCAATTTGTACTTGTTTGGTCCTATTGGAGCCCAAATGGACTTGTTTGATCCTAATATGTCATAATGGACTTTTTAGGTCATATAGGACCTAACTGTGCCAATTTGTACTTCTTTGGTCCTATTGGAGCCCAAATGGATTTGTTTGATCCTAATAGAGCCAAAATGTAATTTTTAGGTCATATAGGCCATAACTGGGCCAATTTGTACTTCTTTGGTCCTATTGGAGCCCAAATGGACTTGTTTTATCCTAATAGAGCACAAATGGAGTTTTTAGGTCAAATAGGACCTAACTGGGCCAATTTGTACTTCTTTGAACCTATTGGAGCCCAAATGGACTTGTTTGATCCTAATAGAGCCCAAATGGACTTTTTATGTCATATAGGACCTAACTGGGCCAATTTGTACTTCTTTGGTCCTAATGGAGACCAAATGGACTTGTTTGACCCTAATAGAGCCCAAATGGACTTTTTAGGACATATAGGACCTAACTGGACTTTTTAGGTCATATAGGACCTAACTGGGTCAATTTGTACTTCTTTGGTCCTATTGGAGCCCAAATGGACTTGTTTGATCCTAATAGAGTCCAAATGGACTTTTTAGGTCATATAGGACCTAACTGGGCCAATTTGTACTTCTTTGGTCCTATTGGAGCCCAAATGGACTTGTTTGATCCTGATAGAGCCCAACTGGGCATTTTAGGTCATATAGGACCTAACTGGGCCAATTTGTACTTCTTTGGTCCGATTGGAGCCCAAATGGACTTGTTTGATCCTAATAGAGCCCAAATGGACTTTTTAGGTCATATAGGACCTAACTGGGCCAATTTGTACTTCTTTGGTCCTAATGGAACCCAAATGGACGTTTTTGATCCTAATAGAGCCCAAATGGACTTTTTAGGTCATATAGGACCTATCTGAGCCAATTTGTACTTCTTTGGTCCTATTGGAGCCCAAATGGACTTGTTTGATCCTAATAGAGCCAAAATTGACTTTTGGGGTCATATAGGACCTAACTGGGCCAATTTGTACATCTTTGGTCCTAATGGAGCCCAAATGGACTTTTTATGTCATATAGGACCTAACTAGGCCAATTTGTACTTCTTTGGTCATATTGGAGCCCAAATAGACTTGTTTGAACCTAATAGAGCCCAAATGGACTTGTTTGATCCTAATAGAGCCCATATGGACTTGTTAGGTCATAAAGGACCTAACTGTGCCAATTTGTACTTCTTTGGTCCTAATGGAGCCCAAATGCACTTGTTTGATCCTAATAGAGCCAAAATGCACTTTTTAGGTCATATAGGACATAACTAGCCCAATTTGTACTTCTTTGGTCCTATTGGAGCCCAAATGGACTTGTATGATCCTAATAGAGCCCAACTCAACATTTTAGGTCATATAGGACCTAATTGGGCCAATTTGCACTTCTTTGGTCCTATTGGAGCCTAAATGGACCTGTTTGATCTTAATAGAGCTAAAATACACTTTTTAGGTCATATAGGACCTAACTGGGGCAATTTGTAATTTTTTGGTCCTGATGGAGCCCAAATGCACTTATTTGATCCTAATAGAGCCAAAATGCACTTTTTAGGTCATATAGGACCTACCTGGGCCAATTTGTACTTCTTTGGTCCTATTGGAGGCCAAATGGACTTGTATGATCCTAATAGAGCCCAACTGGACATTTTAGGTCATATAGGACCTAACTGGGCCAATTTGTACTTCTTTGGTCCAATTGGAGCCCAAATGGACTTGTTTGATCCGAATAGAGCCAAAATTCTCTTTTTAGGTCATATAGGACCTAACTGTGCCAATTTGTACTTCTTTGGTCCTATTGGAGCCCAAATGGACTTGTTTGATCCTAATAGAGCCAAAATGCACTTTTTAGGTCATATAGGACCTAACTGGGCCAATTTGTACTTCTTTGGTCCTATTGGAGCCCAAATGGACTTGTTTTATCCTAATAGAGCCCAAATGGACTTTTTGGGTCAAATAGGACCTAACTGGGCCAATTTGTACTTCTTTGAACCTATTGGAGCCCAAATGGACTTGTTTGATCCTAATAGAGCCGAAATGGACTTGTTAGGTCATATGGGACCTAACTGGGCCAATTTGTACTTCTTTGGTCCTAATGGAGCCCAAATGCACTTGTTTGATCCTAATAGAGCCAAAATGCACTTTTTAAGTCATATAGGACATAACTGGGCCAATTTGTTCTTCTTTGGTCCTATTGGAGCCCAAATGGACTTGTATGATCCTAATAGAGCCCAACTGGACATTTTAGGTCATATAGGACCTAACTGGGCCAATTTGCACTTCTTTGGTCCTATTGGAGCCCAAATGGACCTGTTTGATCCTAATAGAGCCAAAATGCACTTTTTAGGTCATATAGGACCTAACAGGGCCAATTTGTACTTTTTTGGTCCTATTGGAGCCCAAATGCACTTGTTTGATCCTAATAGAGCCAAAATACACTTTTTAGGTCATATAGGACCTAACTGGGCCAATTTGTACTTCTTTGGTCCTATTGGAGCCCAAATGGACTAGTATGATCCTAATAGAGCCCAACTGGACATTTTAGGTCATATAGGACCTAACTGGGCCAATTTGTACTTCTTTGGTCCTATTGGAGCCCAAATGGACTTGTTTGATCCTAATAGAGCCAAAATGTACTTTTTAGGTCATATAGGACGAAACTTGGCGAATTTGTACTTCTTTGGTCCTATTGGAGCCCAAATGGACTTGTTTCATCCTAATAGAGCTCAAATGGACTTTTTAGGTCAAATAGGACCTAACTGGGCCAATTTGTACTTCTTTGAACCTATTGGAGCCCAAATGGACTTGTTTGATCCTAATCGAGCCCAAATGGACTTTTTAAGTCATATAGGACCTAGCTGGGCCAATTTTTACTACTTTGGTCCTAATGGAGCCCAAATGGGCTTGTTTGATCCTAATAGAGCCGAAATTGACTTTTTAGGTCATATAGGACCTAGCTGGGCCAATTTGTACTTCTTTGGTCCAATTGGAGCCCAAATGTACTTGTTTTATCCTAATAGAGCCCAAATGAACTTTTTAGGTCATATAGGACCTACCTGGGCCAATTTATACTTCTTTGGTCCTATTGGAGCCTACATGGACTTGTTTGATACTAATAGAGCCCAACTGGACATTTTAGGTCATATAGGACCTAACTGGGCCAATTTGTACTTCTTTGGTCCTAATGGAGCCCAAATGTACTTGTTTGATCCTAATAGAGCCCAAATGGACTTGTTAGGTCATAAAGGACCTAACTGGGCCAATTTGTACTTGTTTGGTCCTATTGGAGCCCAAATGGACTTGTTTGATCCTAATAGGTCCTAATGGACTTTTTAGGTCATATAGGACCTAACTGTGCCAATTTGTACTACTTTGGTCCTATTGGAGCCCAAATGGACTTGTTTGATCCTAATAGGGCCAAAATGCACTTTTTAGGTCATATAGGACCTAACTGGGCCAATTTGTACTTCTTTGGTCCTAATAGAGGCCGAATGGACTTGTTAGGTCATAGGATCAAACAAGTCCTAATAGAGCCCAAATGGACTTGTTCGATCCTAATAGAGCCCAAATGGACTTGTTAGGTCATAAAGGACCTAACTGTGCCAATTTGTACTTCTTTGGTCCTAATGGAGCCCAAATGGACTTGTTTGATCCTAATAGAGCTCAAATGGACTTGTGTGATCCTTGTAGAGCCCAAATTGATTTGTTAGGTCAAAAAGGACCTAACTGGGCCAATTTGTACTTCTTTGGTCCTAATGGAGCCCAAATGGACTTGTTTGACCCTAACAGAGCCCAAATGGACTTGTTTGATACTAATAGAGCCCAAATGGACTTTTTAGGTCATATAGGACCTAACTGGGCCAATTTGTACTTCTTTGGTCCGAATGGAGCCCAAATGGACTTGTTTGATCCTAATAGAGCACAAATGGACTTTTTAGGTTAAATAGGACCTAACTGGGCCAATTTGTACTTCTTTGGTCCTATTGGAGCCCAAATGAACTTGTTTGAGCCCAATTAAGGCCAAAATGAACTTTTTAGGTCATATAGGACCTAACTAGGCCAATTTGTACTTCTTTGGTCCTAATGGAGCCCAAATGGTCTTGTTTGATCCTAATAGAGCCCAACTGGACATTTTAGGTCATATAGGACCTAACTGGGCCAATTTGTACTTCTTTGGTCCTATTGGAGCCCAAATGGACTTGTTTGTTCCTAATGGAGCCCAAATGGACTTTTTAGATCATATAGGACCTAACTGGGCCAATTTGTACTTCTTTGGTCCTATTGGAGCCCAAATGGACTTGTTTGATCCTAATAGAGCCAAAATTCACATTTTAGGTCATATAGGACCTAACTGTGCCGATTTGTACTTCTTTGGTCCGATTGGAGCCCAAATGGACTTATTTGAGCCCAATTAAGGTCAAAATGCACTTTTTAGGTCATATAGGACCTAACTGTGCCAATTTGTACTACTTTGGTCCTATTTGAGCCCAAATGGACTTGTTTGTGCCCAATTAAGGCCAAAATACACTTTTTAGGTCATATAGCACCTAACTGGGCTATTTTGTACTTCTTTGGTCCTATTGGAGCCCAAATGGACTTGTTTGATCCTAATAGAGCCCAAATGGACTTTTTAGGTCATATTGGACCTAACTGGGCCTATTTGTACTTCTTTGGTCCTAATAGAGCCCAAATGGACTTGTTTGGTCATAGGATCAAACAAGTCCTAACAGAGCCCAAATGGACTTGTTTGATCCTAATAGAGCCCAAATGGACTTGTTAGGTCATAAAGGACCTAACTGTGCCAAATTGTACTTCTTTGGTCCTAATGGAACCCAAATGGACTTGTTTGTTCCTAATAGAGTACAAATGGACTTTTTAGGTCAAATAGGACCTAACTGGGCCAATTTGTACTTCTTTGGTCCTAATGGAGCCCAAATGGACTTCTTTGAGCCCAATTAAGGCCAAAATGCACTTTTTAGGTCATATAGGACCTAACTGGGCCAATTTGTACTTCTTTGGTCCTATTGGAGCCCAAATGGACTTGTTTGATCCTAATGGAGCCCAAATGGACTTTTTAGGTCATATAGGACCTAACTGGGCCAATTTGTACTTCTTTGGTCCTATTGTAGCCCAAATGGACTTTGTAGATCCTAATATAGCCAAAATGCACTTTTTAGGTTATGTAGGACCTAACTGGGCCAATTTGTACTTCGTTGGTCCTATTGGAGCCCAAATGGACTTGTTTGTGCCCGATTAAGGCCAAAATGCACTTTTTAGGTCATATAGGACCTAATTGTGCCAATTTGTACTTCTTTGGTCCTATTGGAGCCGAAATGGACTTGTTTGATCCAAATGGAGCCCAAATGGACTTTTTATGTCATATAGGACCTAACTGGGCCAATTTGTACTTCTTTGGTCCTACTGGATCCAAAATGGACTTGTTTGATCCTAATAGAGCCAAAATGCACTTTTTAGGTCATATAGGACCTAACTGGGCCGATTTTTACTTCTAAGGTCCTATTGGAGCCCAAATGGACTTGTTTGAGCAATTAAGGACAAAATGCACTTTTTAGGTCATATAGGACCTAACTGGGCCAATTTGTACTTCTTTGGTCCTATTGGAGCCCAAATGTACTTGTTTTATCCTAATAGAGCCAAAATGTACTTTTTAGGTCATATAGGACCTAACTGGGCCAATTTGTACTTCTTTGGTCCTAATAGAGGCCGAATGGACTTGTTAGGTCATAGGATCAAACAAGTCCTAATAGAGCCCAAATGGACTTGTTTGATCCTAATAGAGCCCAAATGGACTTGTTAGGTCAGAAAGGACCTAACTGTGCCAATTTGTACTTCTTTGGTCCTAATGGAGCCCAAATGGACTTGTTTGATCCTAATAGAGCTCAAATGGGCTTGTGTGATCCTAGTAGAGCCCAAATGGACTTGTTAGGTCATAAAGGACCTAACTGGGCCAATTTGTACTTCTTTGGTCCTAATGGAGCCCAAATGGACTTGTTTGATCCTAGTAGGGCCCAAATGGACTTGTTAGGTCATAAAGGACCTAACAGGGTAATTTGTACTTCTTTGGTCCTATTGGAGCCCAAATGGACTTGTTTGATCCTAATAGAGCCAAAATGCACTTTTTAGGTCATATAGGACCTAACTGGGCCAATTTGTACTTCTTTGGTCCTATTGGAGCCAAAATGGACTTTTTTGATCCTAATAGAGCCCAGCTGGACATTTTAGTTCATATAGGACCTAACTGGGCCAATTTGTACTTCTTTGGTCCTATTGGAGCCCAAATGGACTTGTTTGATCCTAATAGAGCCCAAATGCACTTTTTAGGTTATATAGGACCTAACTGGGCCATTTTGTACTTCTTTGGTCCTATTGGAGCCCAAATGGACTTGTTTGATCCTAATAGAGCCAAAATGCACTTTTTAGGTCATATAGGACCTAACTGGGCCAATTTGTACTTCTTTGGTCCTATTGGAGCCCAAATGGACTTGTTTGTTCCTAATGGAGCCCAAATGGACTTTTTAGGTCATATAGGACCTAACTGGGCCAATTTGTACTTCTTTGGTCCTATTGGAGCCCAAATGGACTTGTTTGATCCTAATAGAGCCAAAATGCACTTTTTAGGTCATATAGGACCTAACTGAGCCAATTTGTACTACTTTGGTCCTATTGGAGCCCAAATGGACTTGTTTGATCCTAATAGAGCCAAAATGCACTTTTTAGGTCATATAGGACCTAACTGGACCAATTTGTACTACTTTGGTCCTATTGGAGCCCAAATGGACTTGTTTGTGCCCAATTAAGGCCAAAATACACTTTTTAGGTCATATAGGACCTAACTGGGCTATTTTGTACTTCTTTGGTCCTATTGGAGCCTAAATGGACTTGTTTGATCCTAATAGAGCCCAAATGGACTTTTTAGGTCATATTGGCCCTAACTGGGCCTATTTGTACTTCTTTGGTCCTAATAGAGCCCAAATGGACTTGTTTGGTCATAGGATCAAACAAGTCCTAATAGAGCCCAAATGGACTTGTTTGATCCTAATAGAGCCCAAATGGACTTGTTAGGTCATAAAGGACCTAACTGTGCCAATTTGTACTTCTTTTGTCCTAATGGAACTCAAATGGACTTGTTTGTTCCTAATAGAGCACAAATGGACTTTTTAGGTCAATTAGGACCTAACTGGGTCAATTTGTACTTCTTTGGTCCTAATGGAGCCAAAATGGACTTCTTTGATCCTAATAGAGCCCAAATGAACTATTTAGGACCTTATTGGGCCAATTGCCCCGAACGGCCCAATTGTAATTCTTTGGTCCTAATGGAGCCCAAATGGACTTGTTTGATCCTAATGGAGCCCAAAGGGACTTGTGTGATTAGAGCCCAAATGGACTTGTTTGATCCTAATAGGGCCCAAATGGACTTGTTTGATCCTAGTGGAGCCCAAATGGACTTTTTAGGTCATATAGGACCTAATTGGGCCAATTTGTACTTCTTTGGTCCTAATGGAGCCCAGATGGACTTGTTTGATCCTAATAGAGCCCCAATGGACTTGTTTGATCCTAATAGAGCCCATATGGACTTGTTAGGTCATAAAGGACCTAACTGGGCCAATTTGCACTACTTTGGTCCTAATGGAGCCCAAATGGACCTGTTTGATCCTAATAGAGCCCAAATGGACTTTTTAGGTCATAAAGGACCTAACTGGGTCAATTTGTACTTCTTTGGTCCTATTGGAGCCCAAATGGACTTGTTTGATCCTAATAGAGCCCAACAGGACTTGTTAGGTCATAAAGGACCTAACTGTGCCAATTTGTACTTCTTTGGTCCTATTGGAGCCCAAATGGACTTGTATGATCCTAATAGAGCCCAACTGGACATTTTAGGTCATATAGGACCTATCTGGGCCAATTTGCACTTCTTTGGTCCTATTGGAGCCCAAATGGACCTGTTTGATCCTAATAGAGCCAAAATGCACTTTTTAGGTCATATAGGACCTAACAGGGCCAATTTGTACTTTTTTGGTCCTATTGGAGCCCAAATGCACTTGTTTGATCCTAATAGAGCCAAAATACACTTTTTAGGTCATATAGGACCTAACTGGGCCAATTTGTACTTCTTTGGTCCTATTGGAGCCCAAATGGACTAGTATGATCCTAATAGAGCCCAACTGGACATTTTAGGTCATATAGGACCTAACTGGGCCAATTTGTACTTCTTTGGTCCTATTGGAGCCCAAATGGACTTGTTTGATCCTAATAGAGCCAAAATGTACTTTTTAGGTCATATAGGACGAAACTTGGCGAATTTGTACTTCTTTGGTCCTATTGGAGCCCAAATGGACTTGTTTCATCCTAATAGAGCTCAAATGGACTTTTTAGGTCAAATAGGACCTAACTGGGCCAATTTGTACTTCTTTGAACCTATTGGAGCCCAAATGGACTTGTTTGATCCTAATCGAGCCCAAATGGACTTTTTAAGTCATATAGGACCTAGCTGGGCCAATTTTTACTACTTTGGTCCTAATGGAGCCCAAATGGGCTTGTTTGATCCTAATAGAGCCGAAATTGACTTTTTAGGTCATATAGGACCTAATCTGGGCCAATTTGTACTTCTTTGGTCCAATTGGAGCCCAAATGTACTTGTTTTATCCTAATAGAGCCCAAATGAACTTTTTAGGTCATATAGGACCTACCTGGGCCAATTTATACTTCTTTGGTCCTATTGGAGCCTACATGGACTTGTTTGATACTAATAGAGCCCAACTGGACATTTTAGGTCATATAGGACCTAACTGGGCCAATTTGTACTTCTTTGGTCCTAATGGAGCCCAAATGTACTTGTTTGATCCTAATAGAGCCCAAATGGACTTGTTAGGTCATAAAGGACCTAACTGGGCCAATTTGTACTTGTTTGGTCCTATTGGAGCCCAAATGGACTTGTTTGATCCTAATAGGTCCTAATGGACTTTTTAGGTCATATAGGACCTAACTGTGCCAATTTGTACTACTTTGGTCCTATTGGAGCCCAAATGGACTTGTTTGATCCTAATAGGGCCAAAATGCACTTTTTAGGTCATATAGGACCTAACTGGGCCAATTTGTACTTCTTTGGTCCTAATAGAGGCCGAATGGACTTGTTAGGTCATAGGATCAAACAAGTCCTAATAGAGCCCAAATGGACTTGTTCGATCCTAATAGAGCCCAAATGGACTTGTTAGGTCATAAAGGACCTAACTGTGCCAATTTGTACTTCTTTGGTCCTAATGGAGCCCAAATGGACTTGTTTGATCCTAATAGAGCTCAAATGGACTTGTGTGATCCTTGTAGAGCCCAAATTGATTTGTTAGGTCAAAAAGGACCTAACTGGGCCAATTTGTACTTCTTTGGTCCTAATGGAGCCCAAATGGACTTGTTTGACCCTAACAGAGCCCAAATGGACTTGTTTGATACTAATAGAGCCCAAATGGACTTTTTAGGTCATATAGGACCTAACTGGGCCAATTTGTACTTCTTTGGTCCGAATGGAGCCCAAATGGACTTGTTTGATCCTAATAGAGCACAAATGGACTTTTTAGGTTAAATAGGACCTAACTGGGCCAATTTGTACTTCTTTGGTCCTATTGGAGCCCAAATGAACTTGTTTGAGCCCAATTAAGGCCAAAATGAACTTTTTAGGTCATATAGGACCTAACTAGGCCAATTTGTACTTCTTTGGTCCTAATGGAGCCCAAATGGTCTTGTTTGATCCTAATAGAGCCCAACTGGACATTTTAGGTCATATAGGACCTAACTGGGCCAATTTGTACTTCTTTGGTCCTATTGGAGCCCAAATGGACTTGTTTGTTCCTAATGGAGCCCAAATGGACTTTTTAGATCATATAGGACCTAACTGGGCCAATTTGTACTTCTTTGGTCCTATTGGAGCCCAAATGGACTTGTTTGATCCTAATAGAGCCAAAATTCACATTTTAGGTCATATAGGACCTAACTGTGCCGATTTGTACTTCTTTGGTCCGATTGGAGCCCAAATGGACTTATTTGAGCCCAATTAAGGTCAAAATGCACTTTTTAGGTCATATAGGACCTAACTGTGCCAATTTGTACTACTTTGGTCCTATTTGAGCCCAAATGGACTTGTTTGTGCCCAATTAAGGCCAAAATACACTTTTTAGGTCATATAGCACCTAACTGGGCTATTTTGTACTTCTTTGGTCCTATTGGAGCCCAAATGGACTTGTTTGATCCTAATAGAGCCCAAATGGACTTTTTAGGTCATATTGGACCTAACTGGGCCTATTTGTACTTCTTTGGTCCTAATAGAGCCCAAATGGACTTGTTTGGTCATAGGATCAAACAAGTCCTAACAGAGCCCAAATGGACTTGTTTGATCCTAATAGAGCCCAAATGGACTTGTTAGGTCATAAAGGACCTAACTGTGCCAAATTGTACTTCTTTGGTCCTAATGGAACCCAAATGGACTTGTTTGTTCCTAATAGAGTACAAATGGACTTTTTAGGTCAAATAGGACCTAACTGGGCCAATTTGTACTTCTTTGGTCCTAATGGAGCCCAAATGGACGTGTTTGAGCCCAATTAAGGCCAAAATGGACATTTTAGGTCATATAGGACCTACATAGGCCAATTTGTACTTCTTTGGTCCTATTGGAGCCCAAATGGACTTGTTTGATCCTAATGGAGCCCAAATGGACTTTTTAGGTCATATAGGACCTAACTGGGCCAATTTGTACTTCTTTGGTCCTATTGTAGCCCAAATGGACTTTGTAGATCCTAATATAGCCAAAATGCACTTTTTAGGTTATGTAGGACCTAACTGGGCCAATTTGTACTTCGTTGGTCCTATTGGAGCCCAAATGGACTTGTTTGTGCCCGATTAAGGCCAAAATGCACTTTTTAGGTCATATAGGACCTAATTGTGCCAATTTGTACTTCTTTGGTCCTATTGGAGCCGAAATGGACTTGTTTGATCCAAATGGAGCCCAAATGGACTTTTTATGTCATATAGGACCTAACTGGGCCAATTTGTACTTCTTTGGTCCTATTGGATCCAAAATGGACTTGTTTGATCCTAATAGAGCCAAAATGCACTTTTTAGGTCATATAGGACCTAACTGGGCCGATTTTTACTTCTAAGGTCCTATTGGAGCCCAAATGGACTTGTTTGAGCAATTAAGGACAAAATGCACTTTTTAGGTCATATAGGACCTAACTGGGCCAATTTGTACTTCTTTGGTCCTATTGGAGCCCAAATGTACTTGTTTTATCCTAATAGAGCCAAAATGTACTTTTTAGGTCATATAGGACCTAACTGGGCCAATTTGTACTTCTTTGGTCCTAATAGAGGCCGAATGGACTTGTTAGGTCATAGGATCAAACAAGTCCTAATAGAGCCCAAATGGACTTGTTTGATCCTAATAGAGCCCAAATGGACTTGTTAGGTCAGAAAGGACCTAACTGTGCCAATTTGTACTTCTTTGGTCCTAATGGAGCCCAAATGGACTTGTTTGATCCTAATAGAGCTCAAATGGGCTTGTGTGATCCTAGTAGAGCCCAAATGGACTTGTTAGGTCATAAAGGACCTAACTGGGCCAATTTGTACTTCTTTGGTCCTAATGGAGCCCAAATGGACTTGTTTGATCCTAGTAGGGCCCAAATGGACTTGTTAGGTCATAAAGGACCTAACAGGGCGAATTTGTACTTCTTTGGTCCTATTGGAGCCCAAATGGACTTGTTTGATCCTAATAGAGCCAAAATGCACTTTTTAGGTCATATAGGACCTAACTGGGCCAATTTGTACTTCTTTGGTCCTATTGGAGCCAAAATGGACTTTTTTGATCCTAATAGAGCCCAGCTGGACATTTTAGTTCATATAGGACCTAACTGGGCCAATTTGTACTTCTTTGGTCCTATTGGAGCCCAAATGGACTTGTTTGATCCTAATAGAGCCCAAATGCACTTTTTAGGTTATATAGGACCTAACTGGGCCATTTTGTACTTCTTTGGTCCTATTGGAGCCCAAATGGACTTGTTTGATCCTAATAGAGCCAAAATGCACTTTTTAGGTCATATAGGACCTAACTGGGCCAATTTGTACTTCTTTGGTCCTATTGGAGCCCAAATGGACTTGTTTGTTCCTAATGGAGCCCAAATGGACTTTTTAGGTCATATAGGACCTAACTGGGCCAATTTGTACTTCTTTGGTCCTATTGGAGCCCAAATGGACTTGTTTGATCCTAATAGAGCCAAAATGCACTTTTTAGGTCATATAGGACCTAACTGAGCCAATTTGTACTACTTTGGTCCTATTGGAGCCCAAATGGACTTGTTTGATCCTAATAGAGCCAAAATGCACTTTTTAGGTCATATAGGACCTAACTGGACCAATTTGTACTACTTTGGTCCTATTGGAGCCCAAATGGACTTGTTTGTGCCCAATTAAGGCCAAAATACACTTTTTAGGTCATATAGGACCTAACTGGGCTATTTTGTACTTCTTTGGTCCTATTGGAGCCTAAATGGACTTGTTTGATCCTAATAGAGCCCAAATGGACTTTTTAGGTCATATTGGCCCTAACTGGGCCTATTTGTACTTCTTTGGTCCTAATAGAGCCCAAATGGATTTGTTTGGTCATAGGATCAAACAAGTCCTAATAGAGCCCAAATGGACTTGTTTGATCCTAATAGAGCCCAAATGGACTTGTTAGGTCATAAAGGACCTAACTGTGCCAATTTGTACTTCTTTTGTCCTAATGGAACTCAAATGGACTTGTTTGTTCCTAATAGAGCACAAATGGACTTTTTAGGTCAATTAGGACCTAACTGGGTCAATTTGTACTTCTTTGGTCCTAATGGAGCCAAAATGGACTTCTTTGATCCTAATAGAGCCCAAATGAACTATTTAGGACCTTATTGGGCCAATTGCCCCGAACGGCCCAATTGTAATTCTTTGGTCCTAATGGAGCCCAAATGGACTTGTTTGATCCTAATGGAGCCCAAAGGGACTTGTGTGATTAGAGCCCAAATGGACTTGTTTGATCCTAATAGGGCCCAAATGGACTTGTTTGATCCTAGTGGAGCCCAAATGGACTTTTTAGGTCATATAGGACCTAATTGGGCCAATTTGTACTTCTTTGGTCCTAATGGAGCCCAGATGGACTTGTTTGATCCTAATAGAGCCCCAATGGACTTGTTTGATCCTAATAGAGCCCATATGGACTTGTTAGGTCATAAAGGACCTAACTGGGCCAATTTGCACTACTTTGGTCCTAATGGAGCCCAAATGGACCTGTTTGATCCTAATAGAGCCCAAATGGACTTTTTAGGTCATAAAGGACCTAACTGGGTCAATTTGTACTTCTTTGGTCCTATTGGAGCCCAAATGGACTTGTGTGATCCTAATAGAGCCCAAATGGACTTGTTAGGTCATAAAGGACCTAACTGTGCCAATTTGTACTTCTTTGGTCCTATTGGAGCCCAAATGGACTTGTTTGATCCTAATAGAGCCGAAATACACTTTTTAGGTCATATATGACCTAACTGGGCCAATTTGTACTTCTTTGGTCCTATTGGATCCCAAATGGACTTGTTTGATCCTAATAGAGTCCTAATGGACTTTTTAGGTCATATAGGACCTAACTGGGCCAATTTGTACTTCTTTGGTCCTAATGGAGCCCAAATGGACTTGTTTGAGGCCAATTAAGGCCAAAATGCACTTTTTAGGTCATATAGGACCTAACTGGGCCAATTTGTACTTTTTTGGTCCTATTGGAGCCCAAATGGACTTGTTTGATCCTAATGGAGCCCAATGGACGTTTTAGGTCATAAAGGCCCTAACTGGGCCAATTTGTACTTCTTTGGTCCTATTGTAGCCCAAATGGACTTGTTTGATCCTAATAGAGCCAAAATGCACTTTTTAGATTATATAGGCCCTAACTGGGCCAATTTGTACTTCGTTGGTCCTATTGGAGCCCAAATGGACTTGTTTGTGACCAATTAAGGCTAAAATGCACTTTTTAGGTCATATAGGACCTAACTGGGCCAATTTGTACTTCTTTGGTCCTATTGGAGCCCAAATGGACTTGTCTGATCCTAATAGAGCCCAAATGGACTTTTTAGGTCATATAGGACCTAACTGGGCCAATTTGTACTTCTTTGGTCCTAATAGAGCCCAAATGGACTTGTTAGGTCATAGGATCAAACAAGTCCTAATAGAGCCCAAATGGACTTGTTTGATCCTAATAGAGCCCAAATGGACTTGTTAGGTCATAAAGGACCTAACTGTGCCAATTTGTACTTCTTTTGTTCTAATGCAGCCCAAATGGACTTGTTTGATCCTAATATAGCCCAAATGGATTTGTGTGATCCTAGTAGAGCCCAAGTGGGCTTGTTAGGTCATAAAGGACCTAACTAGGCCAATTTGTACTTCTTTGGTCCTAATGGAGCGCAAATGGACTTGTTTGACCCTAATAGAGCCCAAATGGATTTGTTTGATCCTAATAGAGCCCAAATGGACTGTTTAGGTCATATAGGACCTAACTGGGTCAATTTGTACTTCTTTGGTCCAAATGGAGCCCAAATGGACTTGTTTGACCCTAATAGAGCCCAAATGGACTTTTTAGGTCATATAGGACCTAACTGGGCCAATTTGTACTTCTTTGGTCCTATTGGAGCCCAAATGGACTTGTTTGATCCTAATGGAGCCCAATTGGACTTTTTAGGTCATATAGGACCTAACTGGGCCAATTTGTACTTCTTTGGTCCTATTGGAGTCCAAATGGACTTGTTTGATCCTAATAGAGCCAAAATGTACTTTTTAGGTCATATAGGACCTAACTGGGCCAAGTTGTACTTCTTTGGTCCTATTGGAGCCCAAATGGATTTGTTTGTGCCCAATTAAGGCCAAAATACACTTTTTAGGTCATAAAGGACCTAATTGGGTCAATTTGTACTTCTTTGGTCCTATTGGAGCCCAAATGGAATTGTGTGATCCTAATAGAGCCCAAATGGACTTGTTAGGTCATAAAGGACCCAACTGTGCCAATTTGTACTTCTTTGGTCCTATTGGAGCCCAAATGGACTTGTTTGATCCTAATAGAGCCGAAATACACTTTTTAGGTCATATATGTCCTAACTGGGCCAATTTGTACTTCTTTGGTCCTAATGGAGCCCAAATGGAATTGTTTGACCCTAATAGAGCCCAAATGGACTTTTTAGGTCATATAGGACCTAACTAGGCCAATTTGTACTTCTTTGGTCCTATTGGAGCCCAAATGGACTTGTTTGATCCTAATGGAGCCCAATTGGACTTTTTAGGTCATATAGGACCTAACTGGGCCAATTTGTACTTCTTTGGTCCTATTGGATCCAAAATGGACTTGTTTGATCCTAATAGAGCCAAAATGCACTTTTTAGGTCATATAGGACCTAACTGGGCCAATTTTTACTTCTAAGGTCCTATTGGAGCCCAAATGGACTTGTTTGAGCCCAATTAAGGACAAAATGCACTTTTTAGGTCATATAGGACCTAACTGGGCCAATTTGTACTTCTTTGGTCCTATTGGAGCCCAAATGTACTTGTTTGATCCTAATAGAGCCAAAATGCACTTTTTAGGTCATATAGGACCTAACTGGGCCAATTTGTACTTCTTTGGTCCTAATAGAGGCCGAATGGACTTGTTAGGTCATAGGATCAAACAAGTCCTAATAGAGCCCAAATGGACTTGTTTGATCCTAATAGAGCCCAAATGGACTTGTTAGGTCATAAAGGACCTAACTGTGCCAATTTGTACTTCTTTGGTCCTGATGGAGCCCAAATGGACTTGTTTGATCCTAATAGAGCTCAAATGGACTTGTGTGATCCTAGTAGAGCCCAAATGGACTTGTTAGGTCATAAAGGACCTAACTGGGCCAATTTGTACTTCTTTGGTCCTAATGGAGCCCAAATGGACTTGTTTGACCCTAACAGAGCCCAAATGGACTTGTTTGATCCTAATAGAGCACAAATGGAATTTTTAGGTTAAATAGGACCTAACTGGGCCAATTTGTACTTCTTTGGTCCTAATGGAGCCCAAATGGACTTGTTTGAGCCCAATTAAGGCCAAAATGAACTTTTTAGGTCATATAGGACCTAACTGGGTCAATTTGTACTTCTTTGGTCCTAATGGAGCCCAAATGGTCTAGTTTGATCCTAATAGAGCCCAACTGGACATTTTAGGTCATATAGGACCTAACTGGGCCAATTTGTACTTCTTTGGTCCTATTGGAGCCCAAATGGACTTGTTTGTTCCTAATGGAGCCCAAATGGACTTTTAAGGTCATATAGGACCTAACTGGGCCAATTTGTACTTCTTTGGTCCTATTGGAGCCCAAATGGACTTGTTTGATCCTAATAGAGCCAAAATGCACTTTTTAGGTCATATAGGACCTAACTGGGCCAATTTGTACTACTTTGGTCCTATTGGAGCCCAAATGGACTTGTTTGTGCCCAATTAAGGCCAAAATACACTTTTTAGGTCATATAGGACCTAACTGGGCTATTTTGTACTTCTTTGGTCCTATTGGAGCCTAAATGGACTTGTTTGATCCTAATAGAGCCCAAATGGACTTTTTAGGTCATATTGGACCTAACTGGGCCTATTTGTACTTCTTTGGTCCTAATAGAGCCCAAATGGACTTGTTTGATCCTAACAGGTCCTAATGGACTTTTTAGGTCATATAGGACCTAACTGGGCCAATTTGTACTTCTTTGGTCCAAATGGAGTCCAAATGGACTTGTTTGATCCTAATAGAGCCCAAATGGACTTTTTAGGTCATATCGGACCTAACTGGGCCAATTTGTACTTCTTTGGTCCTATTGGAGCCCAAATGGACTTGTTTGATCTTAATAGAGCCAAAATGCACTTTTTAGGTCATATAGGACCTAACTGGGCCAATTTGTACTTCTTTGGTCCTATTGGAGGCCAAATGGACTTGTTTGATCCTAATAGAGCCCCAATTGACTTTTTAGGTCATATTGGACCTAACTAGGCCAATTTGTACTTCTTTGGTCCTATTGGAGCCCAAATGGACTTGTTTCATCCTAATATGTCCTAATGGACTTTTTAGGTCATATTGGACCTAACTGGGCCAATTTTTACTTCTTTGGTCCAAATGGAGTCCAAATGGACTTGTTTGATCCTAATAGTGCCCAAATGGACTTTTTAGGTCATATAGGACGTAACTGGGCCAATTTGTACTTCTTTGGTCCTATTGGAGCCCAAATGGACTTGTTTGATCCTAATAGAGCCCATATGGACTTGTTAGGTCATAAAGGACCTAACTGGGCCAATTTGTACTTCTTTGGTCCTAATGGAGCCCAAATGGACCTGTTTGATCCTAATAGAGCCCAAATGGACTTTTTAGGTCATAAAGGACCTAACTGGGCCAATTTGCACTTCTTTGATCCTATTGGAGCCCAAATGGACTTGTTTGATCCTAATAGAGCCCAAATGGACTTTTTAGGTCATATAGGACCTAACTGGGCCAATTTGAACTTCTTTGGTCCTATTAGAGCCCAAATGGACTTGTTTGAACCTAATACAGCGCAACTGGACATTTTAGGTCATATAGGACCTAACTGGGCCAATTTGTACTACTTTGGTCCTATTGGAGCCCAAATGGACTTGTTTGATCCTAATAGAGCCCAAATGGACTTTTTAGGTCATATAGGACCTAACTGGGCCAATTTGTACTTCTTTGGTCCTATTTGAGCCTAAATGGACTTGTTTGATCCTAATAGAGCCAAAATGCACTTTTTAGGTCATATAGGACCTAATTGGGAAAATTTGTACTTCTTTGGTACAAATGGAGTCCAAATGGACTTGTTTGAGCCCAATTAAGGCGAAAATGCACTTTTTAGGTCATATAGGTCCTAACTGGGCCAATTTGTACTTCTTTGGTCCTATTAGAGCCCAAATGGACTTGTGTGATCCTAATAGAGCCCAAATTTACTTTTTAGGTCATATAGGACCTAACTGGACAAATTTGTACTTCTTTGGTCCTAATGGATCCCAAATGGACTTGTTTGATCATAATAGAGCCCAAATGGACTTTTTAGGTCATATAGGACCTATCTGGGCCAATTTGTACTTCTTTGGTCGTATTGGAACCCAAATGGATTTGTTTGATCCTAATAGAGCCAAAATAGACTTTTTGGGTCATATAGGACCTAACTGGACCAATTTGTACATCTTTGGTCCTAATGGAGCCTAAATGGACTTGTTTGATCCTAATAGAGCCCAAATCGACTTTTTTGATCATATAGGACCTAACTGGGCCAATTTGTAGTTCTTTGGTCCTATTGGAGCCCAAATGGACTTGTTTGAACCTAATATAGCCCAAATGGACTTGTTTGATCCTAATAGAGCCCATATGGACTTGTTAGGTCATAAAGGACCTAACTGGGCCAATTTGTACTTCTTTGGTCCTAGTGGAGCCCAAATGCACTTGTTTGATCCTAATAGAGCCAGAAATGCACTTTTTAGGTCATATAGGACCTAACTAGGCCAATTTGTACTTCTTTGGTCCTACTAGAGCCCAAATGGACTTGTTTGATCCTAATAGAGCCCAACTGGACATTTTAGGTCTTATAGGACATAACTGGGCCAATTTGTACTTCCTTGGTCCTATTGGAGCCCAAATGGACTTGTTTGATTCTAATAGAGCCAAAATGCACTTTTTAGGTCATATAGGACCTAACTGGGCCAATTTGTACTTCTTTGGTCCTATTGGAGCCCAAATGGACTTGTCTGATCCTAATAGAGCCCAAATGGACTTTTTAGGTCATATAGGACCTAACTGGGCCAATTTGTACTTCTTTGGTCCTAATAGAGCCCAAATGGACTTGTTAGGTCATAGGATCAAACAAGTCCTAATAGAGCCCAAATGGACTTGTTTGATCCTAATAGAGCCCAAATGGACTTGTTAGGTCATAAAGGACCTAACTGTGCCAATTTGTACTTCTTTTGTTCTAATGCAGCCCAAATGGACTTGTTTGATCCTAATATAGCCCAAATGGATTTGTGTGATCCTAGTAGAGCCCAAGTGGGCTTGTTAGGTCATAAAGGACCTAACTAGGCCAATTTGTACTTCTTTGGTCCTAATGGAGCGCAAATGGACTTGTTTGACCCTAATAGAGCCCAAATGGATTTGTTTGATCCTAATAGAGCCCAAATGGACTGTTTAGGTCATATAGGACCTAACTGGGTCAATTTGTACTTCTTTGGTCCTAATGGAGCCCAAATGGACTTGTTTGACCCTAATAGAGCCCAAATGGACTTTTTAGGTCATATAGGACCTAACTGGGCCAATTTGTACTTCTTTGGTCCTATTGGAGCCCAAATGGACTTGTTTGATCCTAATGGAGCCCAATTGGACTTTTTAGGTCATATAGGACCTAACTGGGCCAATTTGTACTTCTTTGGTCCTATTGGAGTCCAAATGGACTTGTTTGATCCTAATAGAGCCAAAATGTACTTTTTAGGTCATATAGGACCTAACTGGGCCAAGTTGTACTTCTTTGGTCCTATTGGAGCCCAAATGGATTTGTTTGTGCCCAATTAAGGCCAAAATACACTTTTTAGGTCATAAAGGACCTAATTGGGTCAATTTGTACTTCTTTGGTCCTATTGGAGCCCAAATGGAATTGTGTGATCCTAATAGAGCCCAAATGGACTTGTTAGGTCATAAAGGACCCAACTGTGCCAATTTGTACTTCTTTGGTCCTATTGGAGCCCAAATGGACTTGTTTGATCCTAATAGAGCCGAAATACACTTTTTAGGTCATATATGTCCTAACTGGGCCAATTTGTACTTCTTTGGTCCTAATGGAGCCCAAATGGAATTGTTTGAACCTAATAGTGCACAAATGGACTTTTTAGGTCATATAGGACCTAACTGGGCCAATTTGTACTTCTTTGGTCCTATTGGAGCCCAAATGGACTTGTTTGATCCTAATGGAGCCCAATTGGACTTTTTAGGTCATATAGGACCTAACTGGGCCAATTTGTACTTCTTTGGTCCTATTGGATCCAAAATGGACTTGTTTGATCCTAATAGAGCCAAAATGCACTTTTTAGGTCATATAGGACCTAACTGGGCCAATTGTTCCTTCTAAGGTCCTATTGGAGCCCAAATGGACTTGTTTGAGCCCAATTAAGGACAAACTGCACATTTTAGGTCATATAGGACCTAACTGGGCCAATTTGTACTTCTTTGGTCCTATTGAGCCCAAATGTACTTGTTTGATCCTAATAGAGCCAAAATGCACTTTTTAGGTCATATAGGACCTAACTGGGCCAATTTGTACTTCTTTGGTCCTAATAGAGGCCGAATGGACTTGTTAGGTCATAGGATCAAACAAGTCCTAATAGAGCCCAAATGGACTTGTTTGATCCTAATAGAGCCCAAATGGACTTGTTAGGTCATAAAGGACCTAACTGTGCCAATTTGTACTTCTTTGGTCCTAATGGAGCCCAAATGGACTTGTTTGATCCTAATAGAGCCCAAATGGACTTGTTTGATCCTAGTAGAGCCCAAATGGACTTTTTAGGTCATATAGGACCTAACTGGGCCAATTTGTACTTCTTTGGTCCTAATGGAGCCCAAATGGACTTGTTTGACCCTAACAGAGCCCAAATGGACTTGTTTGATCCTAATAGAGCCCAAATGGACTTTTTAGGTCATATTGGACCTAACTGGGCCTATTTGTACTTCTTTGGTCCTAATAGAGCCCAAATGGACTTGTTTGATCCTGTCTAATGGACTTTTAGGTCATATAGGACCTAACTGGGCAAATTTGTACTTCTTCGGTCCAAATGGAGCCCAAATGGACTTGTTTGATCCTAATAGAGCCCAAATGGACGTTTTAGGTCATATAGGACCTTAGTGGGCCAATTTGTACTTCTTTGGTCCTAATGGAGCCCAAATGGACTTGTTTGATCCTAATAGAGCCAAAATGCACTTTTTAGGTCATATAGGACCTAATGGGCCAATTTGTACTTCTTTGGTCCTATTGGAGGCCAAATGGACTTGTTTGATCCTAATAGAGCCCAAATTGACTTTTTAGGTCATATTGGACCTAACTAGGCCAATTTGTACTTCTTTGGTCTATTAGAGCCCAAATGGACTTGTTTGATCCTAATATGTCCTAATGGACGTTTTAGGTCATATAGGACCTAACTGGGCCAATTTTTACTTCTTTGGTCCAAATGGAGTCCAAATGGAGGTGGTTGTTGCTAATAGTGCCCAAATGGAGGGTTTAGGTCATATAGGACCGAAGTGGGCCATGTTGGAGTTCTTTGGTCCTATTGGGGCCCAAATGGACTTGTTTGCCCCTAATAGAGCCCAAACGGACTTTTTAGGTCATATAGGACCTAACTGGGCCAATTTTTACTTCTTTGGTCCTAATGGAGCCCAAATGGACTTGTTTGATCCTAATAGAGCCCAAATGGACTTTTTAGGTCATATAGGACCTAACTGGGCCAATTTGCACTTCTTTGGTCCTATTGGAGCCCAAATGGACTTGTTTGATCCTAATAGAGCCCAAATGGACTTTTTAGGTCATATAGGACCTAACTGGGCCAATTTGAACTTCTTTGGTCCTATTAGAGCCCAAATGGACTTGTTTGATCCTAATAGAGCCCAATGGACTTTTTAGGTCATATAGGACCTAACTGGGCCAATTTGTACTTCTTTGGTCCTATTGGAGCCCAAATGGACTTGTTTGATCCTAATAGAGCCCAAATGGACTTTTTAGGTCATATAGGACCTAACTGGGCCAATTTGTACTTCTTTGGTCCTATTTGAGCCCAAATGGACTTGTTTGATCCTAATAGAGCCAAAATGCACTTTTTAGGTCATATAGGACCTAATTGGGCAAATTTGTACTTCTTTGGTACAAATGGAGTCCAAATGGACTTGTTTGAGCCCAATTAAGGCGAAAATGCACTTTTTAGGTCATATAGGACCTAACTGGGCCAATTTGTACTTCTTTGGTCCTATTAGAGCCCAAATGGACTTGTGTGATCCTAATAGAGCCCAAATTTACTTTTTAGGTCATATAGGACCTAACTGGACAAATTTGTACTTCTTTGGTCCTAATGGAGCCCAAATGGACTTGTTTGATCCTAATAGAGCCCAAATGGACTTTTTAGGTCATATAGGACCTATCTGGGCCAATTTGTACTTCTTTGGTCGTATTGGAGCCCAAATGGATTTGTTTGATCCTAATAGAGCCAAAATAGACTTTTTGGGTCATATAGGACCTAACTGGGCCAATTTGTACATCTTTGGTCCTAATGGAGCCTAAATGGACTTGTTTGATCCTAATAGAGCCCAAATGGACTTTTTTGATCATATAGGACCTAACTGGGCCAATTTGTAGTTCTTTGGTCCTATTGGAGCCCAAATGGACTTGTTTGAACCTAATATAGCCCAAATGGACTTGTTTGATCCTAATAGAGCCCATATGGACTTGTTAGGTCATAAAGGACCTAACTGGGCCAATTTGTACTTCTTTGGTCCTAGTGGAGCCCAAATGCACTTGTTTGATCCTAATAGAGCCAGAAATGCACTTTTTAGGTCATATAGGACCTAACTTGGCCAATTTGTACTTCTTTGGTCCTACTAGAGCCCAAATGGACTTGTTTGATCCTAATAGAGCCCAACTGGACATTTTAGGTCTTATAGGACATAACTGGGCCAATTTGTACTTCCTTGGTCCTATTGGAGCCCAAATGGACTTGTTTGATTCTAATAGAGCCAAAATGCACTTTTTAGGTCATATAGGACCTAACTGGGCCAATTTGTACTACTTTGGTCCTAATGGAGCCCAAATGCACTTGTTTGATCCTAATAGAGCCAAAATGCACTTTTTAGGTCATATAGGACCTAACTGGGACAATTTTTTCTTCTTTGGTCCTATTGGAGCCCAAATGGACTTGTATGATCCTAATAGAGCCCAACTGGACATTTTAGGTCATATAGGACATAACTGGGCCAATTTGTACTTCTTTGGTCCTATTGGAGCCCAAATGGAATTGTTTGATCCTAATAGAGCGAAAATGCACTTTTTAGGTCATATAGGACCTAACTGGGCCAATTTGTACTTCTTTGGTCCTATTGGAGCCCAAATGGACTTGTTTCATCCTAATAGAGCACAAACGGACTTTTTAGGTCACATAGGACCTTACTGGGCCAATTTGTACTTCTTTGAACCTATTGGAGCCCAAATGGACTTGATCCTAATAGAGCCCAAATGGACTTTTTAGGTCATATAGGTTCTAACTGGGCCAATCTGTACTACTTTGTTCCTGATGGAGCCCAAATGGACTTGTTTGACCCTAATAGAGCCCAAATTGACATTTTAGGTCATATAGGACCTAACTGGGCCAATTTTTACTTCTTTGGTCCAAATGGAGCCCAAATGGACTTGTTTGATCCTAATAGAGCCAAAATGCACTTTTTAGGTCATATTGGACCTAACTGGGCTAATTTGTACTTCTTTGGTCCTATTGGAGCCCAAATGAACCTGTTTCATCCTAATAGAGCACAAATGGACTTTTAATGTCAAATAGGACGAAACTGGGCCAATTTGTACTTCTTTGAACCTATTGGAGCCCAAATGGACTTGTTTGATCCTAATAGAGCCCAAATGGACTTTTTAGGTCATATAGGACCTAACTGGGCCAATTTGTACTACTTTGATCCTATTGGAGCCCAAATGGGCTTGTTTGATTCTAATAGAGCCCAAATGGACTTTTTAGGTCATATAGGACCTAACTGGGCCAATTTGTACTTCTTTGGCTCTATTGGAGCCCAAATGGACTTGTTTGATCCTAATAGAGCCCAACTGGACATTTTAGGTTATATAGGACCTAACTGGGTCGATTTGTACTTTTTTGGTCCTAATGAAGGCCAAATGTACTTGTTTGATCCTAATAGAGCCCCAATGGACTTGTTTGATCCTAATAGAGCCCATATGGACGTGTTAGGTCATAAAGGACCTAACTGGGCCAATTTGTACTTCTTTGGTCCTAATGGAGCCCAAATGCACTTGTTTGATCCTAATAGAGGCCAAATGGACTTGTTAGGTCATAAAGGACCTAACTGGGCCAATTTGTACTTGTTTGGTCCTATTGGAGCCCAAATGGACTTGTTTGATCCAAATAGGTCCTAATGGACTTTTTAGGTCATATAGGACCTAACTGGTCCAATTTATACTTCTTTGGTCCAAATGGAGTCCAAATGGACTTGTTTGATCCTAATAGAGCCCAAATGGACTTGTGTGAACCTAATAGAGCCTATATGGACTTGTTAGGTCATAAAGGACCTAACTGGGTCAATTTGTACGTCTTTGGTCCTATTGCAGCCCAAATGGACTTGTTTGATCCTAGTAGATCCCCAATGGACTTTTTAGGTCTTATAGGACCTAACTAGGCCAATTTGTACTTGTTTGGTCCTATTGGAGCCCAAATGGACTTGTTTGATCCTAATAGAGCCCAAATGGACTTTTTAGGTCATGAAGGACCTAACTGGGCCAATTTCTACTTCTTTACTCCTAATGGAGCCCAAATGGACTTGTTTGATCCTAATAGTGCCCAAATGGACTTTTTAGGTCATATAGGACCTAACTGGGCCAATTTGTACTTCTTTGTTCCTATTAGATCCCAAATGGACTTGTTTGATCCTAATATAGCCCAAATGGACTTGCTTGATCCTAATAGAGCCCAAATGGACTTGTTAGGTCATAAAGGACCTAACTGTGCCAATTTGTACTTCTTTGGTCCTTTATGACCTAACAAGTCCATTTGGTCTCTATTAGGATCAAACAAGTCCATTTGGGCTCTATTAGGACTTGTTTGATCCTATGACCTAACAAGTCCATTTGGGCTCTATTAGGACCAAAGAAGTACAAATTGGCCCAGTCAGGTCCTATGTGACCTAAAAAGTCCATTTGTGCTCTATTAATATCAAACAAGTCCATTTGGACTCCATTAGGACCAAAGAAGTAGAAATTGGCACAGTTAGGTCCTTTATGACCTAAAATGTCCAGTTGGGCTATATTAGGGTCAAACAAGTCCATTTGGGCTCCATTAGGACCAAAAAAGTACAAATTGGCCCTGTTAGGTCCTATATGACCTAAAAAGTCCATTTGGGCTCTATTAGGATCAAACAAGTCCATTTGGGCTCCAATAGGACCAATGAAATACAAATTGGCACAGTTAGGTCCTATATGACCTAAAAAGTCCATTTGGGCTCTATTAGGATCAAACAAGTCCATTTGGGATCTAATAGGACCAAAGAAGTACAAATTGGCACAATTAGGTCCTTTATGACCTAAAAAGTCCATTTGGGCTCTATTAGGATCAAACAAATCCATTTGGGCTCCATTAGGCCCACTCCCTAGTTCGGATTCTTCACTCGTCTTGACCTTGTTGCCTTGTGCATAGCATAAATATAGCTACAGATATCGGATTTTGGTGATCTTGTTGTCCCTAGAAGGATAAGGCAGAGACCTACAATTTCATGTTTCACAAGATTTGTTAAATTAGGCCAAAATCAAGGCTAAATTGGGTCCCGAGTTCTCTGGCGCGGATCAGTGCGCTGTCCCAATTTGTACTTTTTTGGTCCTATTGGAGCCCAAATGGACTTGTTTGATCCTAATAGAGCCCAAATGGACTTGTTAGGTCATAAAGGACCTAACTGGGCCAATTTGTACTTCTTTGGTCTTATACTCGGCGCATGGCAACAAGACTGGGATGAGTGAAAAATCCGAAAATTAACTATGTTTAGCAATTAAGTCCAAATGGACTTGTTTGATCCTAATAGAGCCCAAATGGACTTGTGTGATCCTAGTATAGCCCAAATGGACTTGTTTGATCCTAATAGCGCCCAAATGGACTTGTTTGATCCCAGTGGAGCCCAAATGGACTTTTTAGGTCATATAGGACCTAACTGGGCCAATTTGTACTTCTTTGGTCCTAATGGAGCCCAAATGGACTTGTTTGACCCTAATAGAGCCCAAATGGACTTGTTTGATCCTAATAGAGCCAAAATGCACTTGTTAGGTCATAAAGGACCTAATTGTGCCAATTTGTACTTCTTTGGTCCTACTAGATCCCAAATGGACTTGTTTAATCCTAATAGAGCCGAAATGGACTTTTTAGGTCATATAGGACCTAACTGGGCCAATTTGTACTTCTTTGGTCCTAATGGAGCCCAAATGGACTTGTTTGATCCTAATAGAGCCCAACTGGACATTTTAGGTCATAAAGGACCTAACTGTGCCAATTTGAACTTCTTTGGTCCTAATGGAGCCCAAATGGACTTGTTTGACCCTAATAGATCCCAAATGGACTTTTTAGGTCATATAGGACCTAACTGGGCCAATTTGTACTTCTTGGTCCTAATAGAGCCCAAATGACTTGTTAGGTCATAGGATCAAACAAGTCCTAATAGAGCCCAAATGGACTTGTTTGATCCCAATAGAGCCCAAATGGACTTGTTTGATCCGAGTAGAGCCCAACTGGACATTTTAGGTCATATAGGACCTAACTGGGCCAATTTGTACTTGTTTGGTCCTATTGGAGCCCAAATGGACTTGTTTGACCCTAATAGAGCCCAAATGGACTTTTTAGGTCATGAAGGACCTAACTAGGACAATTTGTACTTCTTTGGTCCTAATGGAGCCCAAATGGACTTGTTTGACCCTAATAGAGCCCAACTGGACTTGTTTGATCCTAATAGAGCCAAAATACACTTTTTAGGTCATATAGGACCTAATTGTGCCAATTTGTACTTCTTTGGTCCTATTGGAGCCCAAATGGACTTGTTTGATCCTAATAGAGCCCAAATGGACTTTTTATGTCATATAGGACCTAACTGGGCCAATTTGTACTTCTTTGGTTCTAATGAAGCCCAAATGGAATTGTTAGGTCATAGGATCAAACAAGTCCTAATAGAGCCCAAATGGACTTGTTTGATCCTAATAGAGCCCAAATGGACTTGTTTGATCCTCGTAGAGCCCAACTGGACATTTTAGGTCATATAGGACCTAACTGGGCCAATTTGTACTTATTTGGTCCAATTGGAGCCCAAATGGACTTGTTTGATCCTAATAGAGCCCAAATGGACTTGTTAGGTCATAAAGGACCTAACTGGGCCAACTTGTACTTCTTTGGTCCAATTAGAGCCCAAATGGACTTGTTTGATCCTAATAGAGCCAAAATGCACTTTTTATGTCATATAGTGCCAATTTGTACTTCTTTGGTCCTATTGGAGCCCAAATGGACTTGTTTGACCTAATAGAGCCCAAATGGACTTTTTAGGTCATAAAGGACCTAACTAGGTCAATTTGTACTTCTTTTGTCCTAATGGAGCCCAAATGGACTTGTTTGACCCAAATAGAGCCCAACTGGACTTGTTTGATCCTAATAGAGCCAAAATGAACTTTTTAGGTCATATAGGACCTAACTGTGCCAATTTGTACTTCTTTGGTCCTATTGAAGCCCAAATGGACTTGTTTGATCCTAATAGAGCCCAAATGGACTTTTTAGGTCATATAGGACCAAACTGGGCCAATTTGTACTTCTTTGGTCCTAATGAAGCCCAACTGGACTTGTTTGACCCTAATAGAGCCCGAATGGACTTTTCAGGTCATATAGGACCTAACTGGGCCAATCTGTACTTCTTTGGTCCTAATAGATCCCAAATGGACTCGTTTGATCCTAATAGAGCCCAAATGGACTTGTTTGATCCTTGTAGAGCCCAACTGGACATTTTAGGTCATATAGGACCTAACTGGGTGAATTTGTACTTCTTTGGTCCTATTGGAGCCCAAATGGACTTGTTTGATCCTAATAGAGCCCAAATGGACTTGTTTGATCCTAATAGAGCCAAAATGCACTTTTTAGGTCATATAGGACCTAACTGTGCCAATTTGTACTTCTTTGGTCCTATTGGAGCCCAAATGGACTTGTTTGATCCTAATAGAGCCAAAATGTACTTTTTAGATCATATAGGACCTAACTGGGCCAATTTGTACTTCTTTGGTCCTAATGGAGCCCAAATGGACTTGTTTAACCCAAATAGATCCCAACTGGACATTTTAGGTCATAAATGACCTAACTGTGCCAATTTGTACTTCTTTGGTCCTAATGGAGCCCAAATGGACTTGTTTGATCCTAATAGAGCCCAAATGGACTTGTGTGATCCTAGTAGAGCCCAAATGGACTTGTTAGGTCATAAAGGACCGAACTGGGCCAATTTGTACTTCTTTGGTCCTAATGGAGCCCAAATGGACTTGTTTGACCCTAATAGAACCCAAATGGACCAAAGAAGTACAAATTGGGCCAGTTAGGTCCTATATGACCTAAAATGTCCATTTGGGCTCTATTTGGGTCAAACAAGTCCATTTGGGCTCCATTAGGACCAAAGAAGTACAAATTGGCCCAGTTAGGTCCTATATGACCTAAAAAGTCCATTTGGGCTCTATTAGGATCAAACAAGTCATTTGGGCTCCATTAGGACCAAAGAAGTACAAATTCGCCCAGTTAGGTCATATATGACCTAAAAAGTGCATTTTGGCTCTCTTAGGATCAAACAAGTCCATTTGGGCTCTATTGGGGTTAAACAAGTCCATTTGGACTCCATTAGGACCAAAGAAGTACAAATTTATCTAGTTAGGTCCTATATGACCTAAAAAGTCCATTTGGGCTCCACTAGGATCAAACAAGTCCATTTGAGCTCTATTAGGATCAAACAAGTCCATTTGGGCTCTACTAGGATCACACAAGTCCATTTGAGCTCTATTAGGATCAAACAAGTCCATTTGGGCTCCAATAGGACCAAAGAAGTACAAATTGACCTAGTTAGGTCCTATACGACCTAAAAATTGCATTTGGGCTCTATTAGGATCAAACAAGTCCATTTGGGCTCCAATAGGACCAAAGAAGTACAAATTGACCCAGTTAGGTCCGATATGACCTAAAAAGTGCATTTTGGCTCTATTAGGATCAAACAAGTCCATTTGGGCTCTAATAGGACCAAAGAAGTACAAATTGGCCCACTTAGGTCCTATATGACCTAAAAAGTCCATTTGGACTCTACTAGGATCAAACAAGTCCATTTGGGCTCCAATAGGACCAAAGAGAAACAAATTGGCCCAGTTAGGTCCTTTATGACCTAACAAGTCCATTTGGGCTCTATTAGGATCAAACAAGTCCATTTGGGCTCCAATAGGACCAAAGAAGTACAAATTGGCCCAGTTAGGTCCTATATGACCGAAAATGTCCAGTTGGGCTCTACTAGGGTCAAACAAGTCCATTTGGGCTCTATTGGGTTCAAACATGTCCATTTGGGCTCTATTAGGACTTGTTTGATCCTATGACCTAACAAGTCCATTTGGGCTCTATTTGGACCAAAGAAGTACAAATTGGCCCTGTTAGGTCCTATATGACCTAAAAAGTCCACTTGGGCTCTATTAGGGTCAAACAAGTCCATTTGTGCTCCATTAGGACCAAAGAAGTACAAATTGGCCCGTTAGGTCCTATATGACCTAAAAAGTCCATTTGGGCTTTCGGATCTAACAAGTCCATTTGGGCTCCAATAGGACCAAAGAAGTACAAATTATCACAATTAGGTCCTATATGACCTAAAAGTGCATTTTGGCTCTATTAGGATCAAACAAGTCCATTTGGGCTCCAATAGGACCAAAGAAGTACAAATTAGCCCAGTTAGGTCATACATGACCTAAAAAGTGCATTTTGGCTCTATTAGGATCAAACAAGTCCATTTGGGCTCCAATAGGACCAAAGAAGTACAAATTGGCCCTGTTAGGTCCTATATGACCTAAAAAGTCTATTTGGGCTCTATTAGGGTCAAACAAGTCCATTTGGGCTCCATTAGGACCAAAGAAGGTCAATTTGGCCCAGATAGGTCCTATATGACCTAAAAAGTCAATTTGGGCTCTGTTAGGATCAAACAAGTCCATTTTGGCTCCAATAGGACCAAAGAAGTACAAATTGGCCCAGTTAGGTCCTATATGACCTAAAAAGTGCATTTGGGCTCTATTAGGATCAAACAAGTCCATTTGGGATCCAATAGGACCAAAGAAGTACATATTGGCCTAGTTAGGTCCTATATGACCTAAAAAGTACATTTTGGCTCTATTAGGATCAAACAAGTCCATTTGGGTTCCAATAGGACCAAAGAAGTACAAATTGGCCCAGTTAGGTCCTATATGACCTAAAAAGTCAATTTGGGCTCTACTAGGATCAAACAAGTCCATTTGGGCTCCAATAGGACCAAAGAAGTACAACAAGATTGGGATGAGTGAAATATCCGAAACATAACAATGTTTAGCAATTAAGCCCAATTAAGCCCAATAATGTAAAACCAAAAACAATGATTGTAAAAGTTGTCTTCCTTATCTTTCTAGGGACAACAAGATCACCAAAATCCGAAATCTGTAGCTCTAGTTATGCTCTGCGCAAGGCAACAAGGTCAGGAAGAGTGAAAAATCCGAAACATAACAATGTTTAGCAATTAAGCCCAATAATGTAAAACCAAAAACAATGATTGTAAAAGTTGTCTAATTTCCTTCTCTCTCTAGCTTGTTCGGCTGTAAACTGCTATTTACGCTTTTTAATCCCGACCTAACCCTAGACCAAATTAAGAGCCTCTGAATAAGCTTTCCAACAAGGTATCATATGCCTTAATTGGCCTTAAGATGAGTAAGTTAGGCCCATTTAAGTGGAGGAATATCATGGACTGCGCAATGATCCGCGCCAGAGAACTCGGGACCCAATTTAGCCTTCATTTTGGTTAATTTGACAATTCTTGGGAACCTGAAATTGTAGGTCCCTTGCTTATCTTTCTAGGGACAGCAAGATCACCAAAATCCGATATCTGTAGCTCTAGTTATGCTCTGCGCAAGGCAACAAGGTCAGGAAGAATGAAAAATCCGAAAATTAACAATGTTTAGCAAGTAAGCCCAATTAAGCCCAATAATGTAAAACCAAAAACAATGATTGTAAAAGTTGTCTAATTTCCTTCTCTCTCTAGCTTGTGCGACTGTAAACTGCTATTTATGCTTTTTAATCCCGACCTAAAACTAGGCCAAATTAAGGGCCTTTGAATAAGCTTTCCAAC
Source organism: Sophora flavescens (assembly GCA_030762895.1). Classification (NCBI taxonomy): domain Eukaryota; kingdom Viridiplantae; phylum Streptophyta; class Magnoliopsida; order Fabales; family Fabaceae; genus Sophora; species Sophora flavescens. Next base: position 3,024,825 of record JAUPTC010000010.1, on the reverse strand, counting down.
AAGGTATCATATGCCTTAATTGGGCTTAAGATTAGTAAGCTAGGCCCATTTAAGTGAAGGAACATCATGGACTGCGCACTGATCCGCGCCAGACAACTCGGGACCCAATTTAGCCTTGATTTTGGTCTAATTTGACAATTCTTGTGAAACCTGACATTGTAGGTCTCTTCCTTATCTTTCTAGGGACAACAAGATCACCAAAATCCGATATCTGTAGCTCTAGTTATACTCTGCGCATGGCAACAAGGTCGGGATGAGTGAAAAATCCGAAAATTAACAATGTTCAGCAATTAAGCCCAATAATGTAAAACCAAGAACAATGATTGTAAAAGTTGTCTAATTTTCTTCTCTCTCGAGCTTGTGCGGCTGTAAACTGCTATTTATGCTTTTTAATCCCGACCTAACCCTAGACCAAATTAAGGGCCTATGAATAAGCATTCCAACAAGGTATCATATGCCTTAATTGGGCTTAAGATTATTAAGTTAGGCCCATTTAAGTGAAGGAATATCATGGACTGCGCACAGATCCGCGCCAGAGTACTCGGGACCCAATTTAGCCTTGATTTTGGTTTAACTTGACAATTATTGTGAAACCTGAAATTGTTGGTCTCTTCCTTATCTTTCTAGGGACAGCAAGATCACCAAAATCCGAAATCTGTAGCTCCAGTTATGCTCTGCGCAAGGCAACAAGGTCAGGAAGCGTGAAAAATCCGAAACATAACAATGTTTAGTAATTAAGCCCAATTAAGCCCAATAATGTAAAACCAAAAACAATGATTGTAAAAGTTGTCTGATTCCCTTCTCTCTCTAGCTTGTGCGGCTGTAAACTGCTATTTATGCTTTTTAATCCCGACCTAATCCTAGACCAAATTAAGGGCCTCTCAATAAGATTTCCAACAAGGTATCATATGCCTTAATTGGGCTTAAGATTAGTAAGTTAGGCCCATTTAAGTGAAGGAATATCACGGACTGCGCACTGATCCGCGCCAGAGAACTTGGGACCCAATTTAGCCTTGATTTTGGAATAATTTGACAATTTTTGTGAACCTGAAATTGTAGGTCCCTTCCTTATCTTTCTAGGGACAGCAAGATCATCAAAATCCTATATCTGTAGCTCTAGTTATGCTCTGCACAAGGCAACAAGGTCAAGAAGAGTGAAAAATCCGAAAATTAACAATGTTTAGCAATTATGCCTAATTAAGCCCAATAATGTAAAACCAAAAACAATGATTGTAAAAGTTGTCTAATTTCCTTCTCTCACTAGCTTGTGCGGCAGTAAACTGCTATTTATACTTTTTAATCCCGACCTAACCCTAGACCAAATTAAGGGCCTCTGAATAAACTTTCCAACAAGGTATCATATGCCTTAATTGGGCATAAGATTAGTAAGTTAGGCCCATTTAAGTGAAGGAACATAATGGACTGCTTATTGATCCGTGCCAGAGAACTCGGGACCCAATTTAGCCTTGATTTTGGAATAATTTGACAATTCTTGTGAACCTGAAATGGTAGGTCCCTTCCTTATCTTTCTAGGGACAGCAAGATCATCAAAATCCGATATCTGTAGCTCTAGTTATGCTCTGCACAAGGCAACAAGGTCAGGAAGAGTGAAAAATCCGAAAATTAACAATGTTTAGCAATTATGCCCAATAATTTAAAAGCAAAAACAATGATTGTAAAAGTAGTCTAATTTCCGTCTCTCTCTGGCTTGTGCGGCTGTAAACTGGTATTTTTGCTTATTAATCCGGACCTAACCCTAGACCAAATTATGGGCCTCTGAATAAGCTTCCCAACAAGGTATCATATGCCTTAATTGGGCTTAAGATTAGTAAGTTAGGCCCATTTAAGTGAACGAATATCATGGACTGCGCACTGATCCTCGCCAGAGAACTCGGGACCCAATTTAGCCTTGATTTTGGAATAATTTGACAATTCTTGTGAACCTGAAATTGTAGGTCCCTTCCTTATCTTTCTAGGGACAGCAAGATCATCAAAATCCTATAACTGTAGCTCTAGTTATGCTCTGAACAAGGCAACAAGGTCAGGAAGAGTGAAAAATCCGAAAATTAACAATTTTTAGTAATTATGCCCAATTAAGCCCAATAATGTAAAACCAAAAACAATGATTGTAAAAGTTGTCTAATTTCCTTCTCTCTCTAGCTTGTGCGGCTGTAAACTGCTATTTATGCTTTTTAATCCTGACCTAACCCTAGACCTAATTAAGGGCCTCTGAATAAGCTTCCCAACAAGGTATCATATGCCTTAATTGGGCTTAAGATTAGTAAGTTAGGCCCATTTAAGTGAAGGAATATCATGGACTGCGCACTGATCCGTGCCAGAGAACGCGGGACCCAATTTAGCCTTGATTTTGGAATAATTTGACAATTCTTGTGAAACCTGACATTGTAGGTCTCTTCCTTATCTTTCTAGGGACAACATAATCACCAAAATCCGAAATCTGTAGCTCTAGTTATGCTCTGCGCAAGGCAACAAGGTCAGGAAGAGTGAAAAATCCGAAAACAAGTGCATTTGGGCTCCATTAGGACCAAAGAAGTACAAATTGGCCCAGTTAGGTCTTATATGACCTAAAAAGTCCATTTTCTTATTAATCCTGACCTAACCCTAGAACAAATTAAGGGCCTCTGAATAAGCTTTCCAACAAGGTATCATATGCCTTAATTGGGCTTAAGATTAGTAAGTTAGGCTTATTTTGATCCTTATTTAGCCTTGATTTTTTCCTTAAGTGAAGGAACATCATGGACTACGCACTGATCCGCGCCAGAGTACCCGGGACCCGATTTAGCCTTGATTTTGGCCTAAATTGAAAATTCTTGTGTCACCTGAAATTGTAGGTCTCTTCCTTATCTTTCTAGGGACAGCAAGATCATCAAAATCCTATATCTGTAGCTCTAGTTATGCTTTGAACAAGGCAACAAGGTCAGGAAGAGTGAAAAATCCGAAAATTAACAATGTTTAGCAATTATGCCCAATAATGTAAAAGCAAAAACAATGATTGTAAAAGTAGTCTAATTTCTGTCTCTCTCTCTGGCTTGTGCAGCTGTAAACTGGTATTTTTGCTTATTAATCCTGACCTAACCCTAGACCAAATTAAGGGCCTCTGAATAAGCTTTCCAACAAGGTATCATATGCCTTAATTGGGCTTAAGATTAGTAAGTTAGGCCCATTTAAGTGAACGAATATCATGGATCATGATCGATCCTCGCTGAGAGAACTCGGGACCCAATTTAGCCTTGATTTTGGAATAATTTGACAATTCTTGCGAACTTGAAATTGTAGGTCCCTTCCTTATCTTTCTAGGGACAGCAAGATCATCAAAATCCTATATCTGTAGCTCTAGTTATGCTCTGAACAAGGCAACAAGGTCAGGAAGAGTGAAAAATCCGAAAATTAACAATGTTTAGCAATTATGCCCAATTAAGCCCAATAATGTAAAACCAAAAACAATGATTGTAAAATTTGTCTAATTTCCTTCTCTATCTAGCTTGTGCGGCTGTAAACTGCTATTTATGCTTTTTAATCCCGACCTAACCCTAGACCAAATTAAGGGCCTATGAATAAGCTATCCAACAAGGTATCATATGCCTTAATTGGGCTTAAGATTAGTAAGTTAGGCCCATTTAAGTGAAGGAATATCATGGACTGCGCACTGATCCGTGCCAGAGAACTCGGGACCCAACTTAGCCTAGATTTTGAAATAATTTGACAATTCTTGTGAACCTGAAATTGTAGGTCCCTTCCTTATCTTTCTAGGGACAGCAAGATCATCAAAATCCGATATCTGTAGCTCTAGTTATGCTCTGCACAAGGCAACAAGGTCAGGAAGAGTGAAAAATCCGAAAATTTACAATGTTTAGCAATTATGCCCAATAATGTAAAAGCAAAAATAATGATTGTAAAAGTTATCTAATTTCCGTCTCTCTCAGGCTTGTGCGGCTGTAAAATGCTATTTTTGCTTATTAATTCTGACCTAACCCTAGACCAAATTAATGGCCTCTGAATAAGCTTTCGAACAAGGTATCATATGCCTTAATTGGGCATATGATGAGTAAGTTAGGCCCATTTAAGTGAAGGAACATCATGTACTGCGCACTGATCTGCGCCAGAGTACTCGGGACCCAATTTAGCCTTTATTTGGGAATAATTAGACAATTCTAGTGCACCTGAAATTGTAGGTCCCTTCCTTATCTTTCTAGGGACAGCAAGATTATCAAAATCCGATATCTGTAGCTCTAGTTATGCTCTGCACAAGGCAACAAGGTCAGGAAGAGTGAAAAATCCGAAAATTAACAATGTTTAGCAACTAAGCCCAATTAAGCCCAATAATGTAAAAGCAAAAACAATGATTGTAAAAGTTGTCTAATTTCCTTCTCTCTCTAGCATGTGCAGCTGTAAACTGCTACTCTTGGTTATTAATCCTGACCTAACCCTAGACCAAATTAAGGGCCTCTGAATAAGCTTTCCAACTAGGTATCATATGCCTTAATTGGGCTTAAGATTAGTAAGTTAGGCCCATTTTAATCCTTATTTAGCTTTGATTTTTTCCTTAAGTGAAGGAACATCATGGACTACGACCGATCCGTTCCAGTAGTACCGGGACCCAATTTAGCCTTGATTTTTGCCTAAATTGACAATTCTTGTGTCACCTGAAATTGTAGGTCTCTTCCTTATCTTTCTAGGGACAGCAAGATCATCAAAATCCTATATCTGTAGCTCTACTTATGCTCTGAACAAGGCAACAAGGTCAGGAAGAGTGAAAAATCCGAAAATTAACAATGTTTAGCAATTAAGCCCAATAATGTAAAACCAAAAACAATGATGGTAAAAGTTGTCTAATTTCCTTCTCTCTCTAGCTTGTGCGGATGTAAACTGCTATTTATGCTTTTTAATCCCGACCTAACCCTAGACTAAATTAAGGGCCTATGAATAAACTTTCCAACAAGGTATCATATGCCTTAATTGGGCATAAGATGAGTAAGTTAGGCCCATTTAAGGGAAGGAACATCATGGACTGCGCACTGATCCCCGCCAGAGAACTCGGGACCCAACTTAGCCTTTATTTGGGAATAATTTGACAATTCTTGTGCACCTAAAATTGTAGGACCCTTCCTTATCTTTCTAGGGACAGCAAGATAATCAAAATCCGATATCTGTAGCTCCAGTTGTGCTCTGCACAAGGCAACAAGGTCAGGAAGAGTGAAAAATCCGAAAATTAACAATGTTTAGTAACTATGCCCAATTAAGCCCAATAATGTAAAAGCAAAAACAATGATTGTAAAAGTTATCTAATTTCCTTCTCTATCTAGCATGTGCGGCTGTAAACTACTACTCTTGGTTATTAATCCTGACCTAACCCTAGACCAAATTAAGGGCCTCTGAATAAGCTTTCCAACAAGGTATCATATGCATTAATTGGGCTTAAGATTAGTAAGTTAGCCCCATTTAAGTGAAGGAACATCTTGGACTGCGCACTGATCCGTGCTAGGGAACTCGGGATCCAATTTAGCCTTGATTTTGGCCTAATTTGATAATTCTTTGGAAATATAAAATTGTGGGTCTCTTCCTTATCTTTCTAGGGACAGCCAGATGACCAAAATCCGAAATCTGTAGCTCTAGTTATGCTCTGTGCAAGGCAACAAGGTTAGGAAGAGTGAAAAATCCTAAAATTAACAATGTTTAGTAATTATGCCCAATAATGTAAAACCAAAAACAATGATTGTAAAAGTTGTCTAATTTTCTGCTCTCTCAGGCTTGTGCGGCTGTAAACTGCTATTTTTGTTTATTAATCCCGACCTAACCCTAGACCAAATTAAGGGCCTCTGAGTAAGCTTTCCAACAAGGTATCATATGGCTTAATTGGGCTTAAGATTAGTAAGTTAGCCCCATTTAAGTGAAGGAACATCATGGACTGCGACCTTGAATCGTGCTAGAGAACTCCGGATCCAATTTAGCCTTGATTTTGGCCTAATTTGATAATTCTTCGGAAATATGAAATCGTGGGTCTCTTCCTTATCTTTCTAGGGACAGCAAGATCACCAAAATCCGATATCTCGTAGCTCTAGTTATACTCTGCGCATGGAAACAAGGTCGGGATGAGTGAAAAATCCGAAAACTAACAATGTTTAGCAATTAAGCCCAATTAAGCCCAATAATGTAAAACCAAAAACAATGATTGTAAAAGTTGTCTAATTTCCTTCTCTCTCTAGCTTGTGTGGCTGTAAACTTCTATTTATGCTTTTTAATCCTGACCTAACCCTAGACCTAATTAAGGGCCTCTGAATAAGCTTTCCAACATGGTATCATATGCCTTAATTGGGCTTAAGATTAGTAAGTTAGGCCCATTTAAGTGAAGGAATATCATGGACTGCGCACTGATCCGCGCCAGAGAACTCGTGACCAATTTTGTGCTTTATTTTGTAATAATTTGACAATTCTTGTGAAACCTGACATTGTAGGTCTCTTCCTTATCTTTCTAGGGACAGCATAATCACCAAAATCCGAAATCTGTAGCTCTAGTTATGCTCTGCGCAAGGCAACAAGGTCAGGAAGAGTGAAAAATCCGAAAACAAGTGCATTTGGGCTCCATTAGGACCAAAGAAGTACTTGGCCCAATTAGGTCTTATATGACCTAAAAAGTCCATTTTCTTATTAATCCTGACCTAACCCTAGAACAAATTAAGGGCCTCTGAATAAGCTTTCCAACAAGGTATCATATGCCTTAATTGGGCTTAAGATTAGTAAGTTAGGCCCATTTTGATCCTTATTTAGCCTTGATTTTTTCCTTAAGTGAAGGAACATCATGGACTACGCACCGATCCGCCGCGCAGAGTACCCGGGACCCAATTTAGCCTTGATTTTGGCCTAAATTGACAATTCTTGTGTCACCTGAAATTGTTGGTCTCTTCCTTATCTTTCTAGGGACAGCAAGATCACCAAAATCCGATATCTGTAGCTCTAGTTATGCTCTGCGTAAGGCAACAAGGTCAGGATGACTGAAAAATCCGAAAATTAACAATGTTTAGCAATTAAGCCCAATTAAGCCCAATATTGTAAAAGCAAAAACAATGATTGTAAAAGTTGTCTAATTTCCGTCTCTCTCTGGCTTGTGCATTTGTAAACTGCTATTTATGCTTTTTAATCCCGACCTAACCCTAGACCAAATTAAAGGCCTCTGAATAAGCTTTCCAACAAGGTATCATATGCCTTAATTGGGCTTAAGATTAGTAAGTTAGGCCCATTTAAGTGAAGGAATATCATGGACTACGCACTGATCCGTGCCAGAGAACTCGGGACCCAATTTAGCCTTGATTTTGGAATAATTTGACAATTCTTGTGCACCTGAAATTGTAAGTCTCTTCCTTATCTTTCTAGGGACAGCAACATCACCAAAATCCGATATCTGTAGCTCTAGTTTTGTTCCTGTGCAAGGCAACATGGTCAGGATGAGTGAAAAATCCGAAAATTAACAATGTTTAGCAATTAAGCCCAATAATGTAAAACCAAAAACAATGATTGTAAATGTTTTCTAATTTCCGTCTCTCTCTGGCTTGTGCGGCTGTAAACTGCTATTTTTGGTTATTAATCCTGACCTAACCCTGGACCAAATTAAGGGCCTTTGAATAAGTGATAAGCCTCTGGCTCATCTAGTTTCCAGCTAGAAAAGGGGTAGATTTTGTGCCTAATTGGGCGAGTCAACCTCGCTAATCTCCCAAATTGGCCTTGTTTTGTTCCTAAGTTAGGATTTGATTCGTTTAATGCATTTTTTGTAGTTTTTAGTTTATTTTGAGTAGAATTACGCTTTTCGTTTCCTTTTATTGTTTCAGGTTAAAAGTGAAGCTCTTAGAGTCAAGGAAAATGAAGAAAACAATGGAAAAGCAATTCTGGAAGTTTTGCCTCGCGAAACAGGATCTCGCCTCGCGAGCTTGAAGGCCTGATTGTGTGCGAGAAGTCACCCTTTCTGTCTCACCTCGCGAATTACCATCTCGCCTCGCGAGCCTGAAGACCTGACTGTGCCAGAGATGTCACCCTTTCTGTCTCGCCTCGCGAATCACCATCTCGCCTCGCGAGTATTCAAATTAAGATGGAGCCAAAACTGAATTTCGCCTCGCGAGAGCTTGCTCGCCCCGCGAGCGGGCGAGACCTAGAATCCCTATTTATAGGCTGTTTTAGGTCAGATTGGAACCCTTTTTGTTCACCACTTGTTTTAGATCGGTTTTTTGATGAATCCTTATTCTCTGGAGCTGCGTCTCCCTAATTCTTTTCCTATTTGACAATTATGATGAACTCCAATTGTTTGTGCGTTGTTACAAGCATGAGGAACTAATTCCCTTGTCTAAGGGATCAATGAAACCACCCATGACGGTGTAGCGTTCAATGTGATGTATGTTTCCATCCTTTTCCTCAATTCATGTTTTCCAATTCTGAATTTATTGCTTTGATCATAAGCATGCATGATTGACTAGTTAACGTGATGAGGCTTGATAGGCAATTCGCGTTTAGAACTTGAATTGGGATCACTGATTGAATATTGCACGAGAGTGAGTAGGAGATCAGTGCAACCTTATAGGGAACAAGATTTAATAGAGTTGATGATTGGGTTATGAGACCGTAGCAAGTAATTAACTCAATCGTTGAATACGTCCTATTGAGCACGATAGTGTCATTAGAAGAATTTGGGGGTCCTGGTTGACATTGCAATTGAACTTAGGGAGAGGATCATCATCACTTGGGTACTATGCATGATTGGGTAGGTGGATTTGTGACCTTAGATGTTTAATCCAGATTTTAATTCTCATCTCATATTATCGCTACCTACTTTATCTCTCATTGATTTGTTGATTTAAATTGCGATCCTATTTTCTCTCTCTTCTCAACCACTTGATTTTACTTGGTCAAACGTATCGAATTTCTTGCAAATTGGTAGAATTGGTAGCCCAATCCCTTTGTCCGACCTCGGTAATTACTTACCGTGTTTATTACTTACGACGACCCGGTACACTTGCCGGTGACTCAACAAGTTTTTGGCGCCGTTGCCGGGGATTGGCACAACCAATTTTCCTAATTTTTGGGAAGTTTGATTTTTTGGTTAAGCTATTTTTTATATTTATTTTCTGTTATTTATTTACTATTATTTCTCTCTACTTCTTTGATTCCACTTGGTCTTGCCTAGTTGTTGTATGCGAGGTACCCTTTCACAAGAAGACTTGTTATTTGATTCGGAGATCACCAAGACCGAGAAGCGATTAAGGAAAGAAGCCGAGAGAACGAAAGAGGCTTGAAGCAATTAATTTTGAGAGTATGGCCGAAGCAAACCCTCCTCCTTACAAGCCTCTCTTCGAGTACAATCTACCCAATTTGGATGATTGTGCTTCTTCTATCGTGAGGGGCAACCTCAATACAGATTCCTTCAGAGTGGAAGGATATGTCACAGCCCAGATCCGTGAGAATCAATTTGATGGGGGTGGCAAACAAGACCCTCATAGACACATCACTCGCTTCCTTGAAGCTTGTGACATGCAGAAGACAAGAGGAGTCTCTCAAGATGAGTTTCGCTTGTGGCTATTCCCTCTCTCTCTTTGGGATACCGCTCGCGATTGGTTTGACAGCTTGGATCGCAACAGTATCACAACATGGGAGCAAATGGCCCAAAAGTTCCTCATTAAATATTTTCCTCCTCAGAAAGCGGCACAAGCAAGAGTAGCCGTCACATCTTTCAGGAAGACAGAAGATGAATCTTATAATGAAGCTTGGGAGAGGTATAATGTGCTTTTGAGAAGATGTCCTTCGGTCTTCTTTGACCCGGTCTCCAAGGTTCAACATTTCTTTAACGGGTAAGGGGCGCTACCGAGATGATTTGTGATGCCGCAGTGGGCGGTTCCTTTTCTTATTTTTCAGCTGAGGATGGATGGGCGTTATTGGAGAAGATGTCGAACAATGATTACAACCGTGGTAGGGAAACCTCAAGTGGAGTCAGTTCTGCAACAATAGAAGCCATTCTAGAGCAGAATAAACTGTTGAAGATGCAAAATGCGGCATTGTCTGGGAACAAAAAGGTTAATGTGATACATGAAGGAATGCCTCCGGTTTGTGATAATTGTAATGGAGATCATGACATTCAGAGTTGTCCGTTCAATTTCTCTCAAGAACATGTGGACTCATGCCACAATTTCTATGACAGTGTACCTTAGAACTACTATCAGAGGAATGCATGAATGATTACAATCGAGAATCGGAATAGGGGTTATATGAGGAGAGACCATCCGGGTTTCGCTTGGAGTAATGCTAGTGGTGGTCTAGCCGGGCAACAACAACCTCAACAGAATCAGAGGCCAAACTATGGAATCCATCAATGCAATACTCAGCAGGCTTTTCCAGGGCCTAATCAATTGCAAACAACAGATGGTGGAAGGCAACCTTGGGAGTCGGCTCTAGAAAAGACGAATGCGGAAATTGAGAAGTTGTCAATCAATACAAGCACAGCCATTGACAAGTTGGCAACTCATACAGGGTAGGCAATTCAGAATCTAGAGACGCAGATGGCTCAGCTCGCAAAGCAACTAAATAAGCGTCTCCCAGGCACTTTCCCAGGTGATACCGAGAACAACCCTAAGAACCAATGCAATGTCGTAGCAACTAGAAGCGGTAGGGTGATGGGATCTAACAGGGGTGCAACTAGTTCTCAGGAAGTTGAGGCCTCGGAACAACCACATGTTGAGGAAGAGCAACCTAAGAAAGAGGAGTTGGCAAGTGACAAGGCACCGGAGCAAGGGGGAAGATTAAAACTTGTAGATGAAGAGTTCCGAAAAAAGAAGTGGGTTGAACCCAAAGACCTCCCGCCCTTCATGAAGGTACCATATCCTGAAAGATTGAAGAAGCCTCTACAAGATAAACAGTTCAATAAATTCCTTGATGTCTTCCGCAAACTTCAAATTAACATTCCATTTGCGGAAGCCTTGGAACAAATGCCATCTTATGCCTGGTTTATGAAGGAGCTTCTCTCCATGAAGCGGAAAATAGTGGATGAGGAAACGGTTGCTTTGACCGAGGAGTGTAGTGCCATTCTTCAAAGAAAACTACCTCCAAAGTTGAAGGATCCCGGTTCTTTTTCTATACCATGCACCATTGGGGAGATGACTCTAGGAAAGGCGTTGTGTGATCTAGGGGCAAGCATCAACTTGATGCCCCTCTCTATGATGAAGAAGTTGGGGATCAAAGAAGCCAAAGATACACGGATGTCACTCCAACTAGCCGATCGTTCTATAAAATATCCTTATGGGGTGGTAGATTATTTGTTAGTGAAGGTGGACAAGTTCATATTTCCGGCGGATTTTGTGGTGCTTGATATGGATGAAGACGCCGAGATCCCTCTCATATTGGGTAGGCCCTTCTTGGCCAGTGGGCGTGCTTTGATAGATGTGCAACAAGGGAAACTCACCCTAAGGGTGCAAGATGAGAATGTAGTCTTCAATGTCTTTGAAGCAATGAAGCACCCCGCTGAGAGGTCGAATGTGTATCGAGTGGATATGGTCGACTCAATTGTCAAGGCAAAGGCCACTAGAGAAGCCTATGGTTCCTCACTTGCACAAGTGTTGGTAGAATCCCATGATGATGATAGTGAGGAAGAAGGCCCTTTGGGGGATGAGGACTATCTTGAGTGCTTAAAAAACATGGAAGCCTTACCAAGTCTCCCAAAGGATGAATGTACAAAGGTAAAGCTCAACAACAAAGGAATGGAAGAAGATAACAAAGCATCGGAGTTGAAGCAACTCCCAACCCACTTAAGGTATGCATTCTTGAGGGAGGAGGGACAACATCCGGTAATCATTAGCAATGCCTTGAAAAAGGATGAAGAAGAAAAGCTATTGAGAGTTCTTAGGGAACACAAATCCGCCATTGGGTGGAAGATTTCGGACCTAAAAGGTATAAGCCCTTCCCTATGCATGCATAAGATTTTGATGGAGGATGATTATAAGCCGGTGGTTCAACCACAAAGACGGTTAAATCCCATCATGAAAGAAGCTGTGCGTAAGGAAGTGTTTAAACTTTTAGATACCGGAATCATCTATCCAATCTCGGATAGCAATTGGGTTAGTCCAATTCATGTGGTCCCAAAGAAAGGTGGCACAACCGTGGTGGTCAATGAAAGCAATGAATTGATCCCAACAAGGACCATCACGGGGTGGATAGTATGTATTGATTATAGAAGGCTAAATGAGGCAACAAGGAAGGATCACTTCCCTCTCCCCTTCATTGATCAAATGCTTGAAAGGTTAGCCGGATATGAGTACTATTGTTTCTTAGATGGTTACTCCGGCTATAATCAAATTGTGGTGGATCCTCAAGACCAAGAGAAAACGGCCTTCACTTGTCCCTATGGAGTCTTTGCCTATAGGAGGATGCCCTTTGGATTGTGCAACGCTCCTGCTACTTTCCAAAGGTGCATGCTTTCTATTTTCTCGGACATGGTGGAGAAATGCATTGAGGTGTTCATGGATGACTTCTCGGTCTTTGGGACCTCATATGACAATTACTTGAAGAACTTGACTTTGGTGCTTAAAAGGTGCCAAGAGACTAACCTTGTGCTCAATTGGGAGAAATGCCACTTCATGGTCAAGGAAGGTATAGTCTTGGGGCACAAAATCTCCCAAAGGGGGATTGAGGTTGATAAAGCCAAGATTGAGTTGATTGAGAAGCTTCCCCCACCAACCAATGTAAAGGGGGTGAGGAGTTTCTTGGGTCATGCCGGGTTCTACCGGAGATTCATCAAGGACTTCGCCAAAATCGCAAAGCCGCTTTGTGACCTTCTTGCGAAGGATGTATCCTTTGAGTTTAATGCTTCTTGTCTAAATGCCTTCACTATTTTGAAAAATATGCTTGTCACCGCACCCATAATCACTGCACCTAATTGGAATTTACCATTTGAAATCATGTGTGATGCTAATGATTATGCGGTGGGGGCTGTTTTGGGACAAAGGGTGGAAAAGTTAGCTCATGTCATTTATTACGCAAGTAAAGTTTTGAATGAGGCACAAGCTAATTATTCCACCACTGAAAAGGAACTACTTCCTGTGGTTTTTGCTTTGGATAAGTTTAGATCCTATATTGTGGGGTCTAAGATTGTTGTTTTCACCGATCATGCGGCCATAAAACACTTGATGACAAAACAAGAGGCCAAACCTAGATTAATTCGGTGGATTCTTCTTTTGCAGGAATTTGATCTAGAGATTAAGGACAGGAAGGGATCCGACAATGGTGTGGCGGACCACTTATCTAGGTTGGTCAATCCCGACACCGAGGAGGAATTGTTAGACATCAAGGAAGAATTTCCTGATGAAAAACTGTTTGCACTCATTGAAAATTTCTCTCCTTGGTTCGCGGACATGGCCAACTTCAAATCTTCAAATGTGGTTCCGCAGGGTTGGACTAATCAACAAAGGAAGCAAGTTCTTCTTCTGGATTAACCCTTAGGGGTGACTTGAGTCAGGCTCGGGACGTTAAACAAGCGCTACTTGGGAGGCAACCCAAGCTAGATATCCTTTCCCTCACTCTTATTTTATATTTATGTTCTTTCATTGAGGACAATGTGTGCCTTAAGTGTGGGGGAGGGAACCAATTGCTTTGTTTTTGTTTTCTTTCCCTTTTTCCATTTGTTTTTTAATTTCGCTCTTGAATAATTTGAGAAGATCAAGAGTATGTGTGTGAGTGTTGTGTCGGCAAGCTTGGTGGATTTTAATTAAATTTAGCATAGATTGACTGCATGAATTATGTTGACCCATGATGATTTCCCCCTAGGTTCTAAAAATCGAAAATTTGATCCCCATGTGAAAAATTGAAAATTGAACTTTGAGAAATTTTATTGTGATTGCTTGATTTATGACAAGTTTGGGGTGAAGGGGTGCACTCACTAGGAATTGTATCTCGGTCAAACAATTTGCAAAAATGTCCATGTGAGAAATTTGAGCCTCCAACATTGTTTTAATTGTGTGAATCACTTTTAAGTTGCACCTTCTCGGATTTGCTTGAATCTGTGCATGGTTTGCATATTTATATGTTGTATCAAATGATCTAGGCAATTTTTCTTTGAAATAACTACTTGGCCATAAATTGAACCAACCTTGATGAATGATCCCTAGTTAGCCATATTGAACCTTGAAGCCTATTGTTCTTGATGACCTTACATTACAAGCCATTAACTCAGAAAATCCATGATTTTCCCCTATCCTAGGATTTAGGAGAGCATGGAATTTTAGCTTTGTGATTGTTGTTGTGGAACTAAGTTTGGGGTGGCTACAAAGTTCATGAATCATAGTTGAGAAAAAGAAAAGTAAAATTAAGGGCCGAAGGCTTGATAAAAAGAAAATGTGATGAAAAATATTGAATATATGCCAAAAAGGGCAAAGTGAAAAAAGTATAAAAAGGAAGAGGTTTGTAGCCACCCAATGCAAGAAATAGAATAATAATATGAGAGTAAATTCAATTGTTGCAATGCTAGTTTCATGCTCTCATTGATCCTAGGGACTAAGCCTCTATCCTTTGAATATCTTACCTTGAGCTAGGCCTCATTACAACCTATGAAAGACCTTTTGATGATGCATACATATTTTTGTGGGAACTTTGTTTAGATGAAAATCAAATCCATGGAAGGTGCTCTTGAATTGTGAAATAGAGTGAATGTTGCTAGCTTAGACAAATTGAGCGAATGAGTGAAATATTAAATGCCTTTGTGAGGAAGGCAATTGTTTGAATTTGGTGATCTCCCTTTTGTGTGTCACTTGGATCCTCAACTCAGATTACTGATTGCATGAATGATGGAATTCTCAATTGTTTAAAGTAAATGAATGTGGGGATTACATTGTTGCAAGGGGGGAAAACATTGAAGAAAAATTGTTGTGTTAAATTGCATGAAATTTGTGCAAAAAATTGATTGAATCTTTTAAGCTTGCCAAGTGTTGACTCTTTTTGAGTTTTAGTTTGCTTGGGGACAAGCAAGGTTTAAGTTTGGGGTGTTTTGATAAGCCACTGGCTCATCAAGTTTCCAGCTAGAAAAGGGGTAGATTTTGTGCCTAATTGGGCGAGTCAACCTCGCTAATCTCCCAAATTGGCCTTGTTTTGTTCCTAAGTTAGGATTTGATTCGTTTAATGCATTTTTAGTAGTTTTTAGTTTATTTTGAGTAGAATTACGCTTTTCGTTTCCTTTTATTGTTTCAGGTTAAAAGTGAAGCTCTTAGAGTCAAGGAAAATCAAGAAAACAATGGAAAAGCTATTCTGGAAGTTTCGCCTTGCGAAACAGGATCTCGCCTCGCGAGGTTGAAGGCCTGACTGTGCCAGAGAAGTCACCCTTTCTGTCTCACCTCGCGAATTACCATCTCGCCTCGCGAGCCTGAAGGCCTGACTGTGCCAGAGATGTCACCCTTTCTGTCTCGCCTCGCGAATCACCATCTCGCCTCGCGAGTATTCAAATCAAGATGGAGCCAAAACTGAATTTCGCCTCGCGAGAGCTTGCTCTCGCCCGCGAGCGGGCGAGACCAGTAACCCCTATTTATAGACTGTTTTAGGTCAGATTGTAACCCTTTTTGTTCACTACTTGTTTTAGATCGGTTTTTTGACGAATCCTTATTCTCTGGAGCTGCGTCTCCCTAATTCTTTTCCTATTTGACAATTATGATGAACTCCAATTGTTTGTGTGTTGTTCCAAGCATGAGGAACTAATTCCCTTGTCTAAGGGATCAATGAAACCACCCATGACGGTGTAGTGTTCAATGTGATGTATGTTTCCATCCTTTTCATCAATTCATGTTTTCCAATTCTGAATTTATTGCGTTGATCATAAGCATGCATGATTGACTAGTTAACGTGATGAGGCTTGATAGGCAATTCGCGTTTAGAACTTGAATTGGGATCACTGATTGAATATTGCACGAGAGTGAGTAGGAGACCAGTGCAACCTTATAGGGAACAAGATTTAGTAGAGTTTGATGATTGGGTTATGAGACCATAGCAAGTAATTAACTCAATCGTTGAATACGTCCTATTGAGCACGATAGTGTCATTAGAAGAATTTGGGGGTCCTGGTTGACATTGCAATTGAACTTAGGGAGAGGATCATCATCACTTGGGTACTATGCATGATTGGGTAGGTGGATTTGTGACATAATGGACTGCCCACTGATCCGTACCTGCAGAACTCGGGACCCAATTTAGCCTTGATTTTGGTCTAATTTGACAATTCTTGTGAACCCTGACATTGTAGGTCTCTTCCTTATCTTTCTAGGGACAACAAGATCACCAAAATCCGATATCTGTAGCTCTAGTTATGCTCTGCACAAGGCAACAAGGTCAGGAAGAGTGAAAAATCCGAAAATTAACAATGTTTAGCAATTATGCCCAATAATGTAAAAGCAAAAACAATGATTGTAAAAGTTGTCTAATTTCCGTCTCTCTCTGGCTTGTGCGGCTGTAAACTACTATTTTTGCTTATTAATCCTGACTTAACCCTAGACCAAATTAAGGGCCTCTGAATAAGCTTTCCAACAAGGTATCATATGTAGGTCACCTGAAATTGTAGGTCTCTTCCTTATCTTTCTAGGGACAGCAAGATCACCAAAATCCGATATCTGTAGCTCTAGTTATACTCTGCGCATGGCAACAAGACAGGGATGAGTGAAAAATCATAAAATTAACTATGTTTAGCAATTAAGTCCAATTAAGCCCAATAATGTAAAACCAAAAACAATGATTGTAAAAGTTGCCTTCCTTATCTTTCTAGGGACAGCAAGATCACCAAAATACGAAATCTGTAGCTCTAGTTATGCTCTGCGCAAGGCAACAAGGTCAGGAAGAGTGAAAATTCCGAAAATCAACAATGTTTAGCAATTAAGCCCAATAATGTAAAATCAAAAACAATGATTGTAAAAGTTGTCTAATTTCAGTCTCTCTCTGGCTTGTGCGGCTGTAAACTGCTATTTTTGCTTATTAATCCTGACCTAACCCTAGACCAAATTAAGGGCCTCTGAATAAGCTTTCCAACAAGGTATCATATGCCTTAATTAGGCTTAAGATGAGTAAGTTAGGCCCATTTAAGTGAAGGAATATCATGGACTGTACACTGATCCGAGCCAGAGAACTCGGGACCCAATTTAGCCTTTATTTTGGTCTAAATTGACAATTCTTGTGAAACCTGACATTGTAGGTCTCTTCCTTATCTTTCTAGGGACAGCAAGATCACCAAAATCCGAAATCTGTAGCTCTAGTTATACTCTGCGCATGGCAACAAGGTCGGGATGAGTGAAAAATCAGAAAATTAACAATGTTTAGCAATTAAGCCCAATTATGCCCAATAATGTAAAACCAAAAGCAATGATTGTAAAAGTTGTCTAATTTCCTTCTCTCTCTAGCTTGTGCGGCTGTAAACTGCTATTTATGATTTTTAATCCCGACCTAACCCTAGACCAAATTAAGGGCCTCTGAATAAGCTTTCCAACAAGGTATCATATGCCTTAATTGGGCTTAAGATTAGTAAGTTAGGCCCATTTAAGTGAAGGAATATCATGGACTGCGCATTGATCCGCGCCAGAGAACTCGGGACCCAATTTAGCCTTGATTTTTGAATAATTTGACAATTCTTGTGAACCTGAAATTTTAGGTCCCTTCCTTATCTTTCTAGGGACAGCAAGATCATCAAAATCCGATATCTGTAGCTCTAGTTATGCTCTGCACAAGGCAAGAAGGTCACGAAGAGTGAAAAATCCGAAAATTAACAATGTTTAGCAATTATGCCCAATAATGTAAAAGCAAAAACAATGATTGTAAAAGTTGTCTAATTTCATTCTCTCTCTAGCTTGTGCGGCTGTAAACTGCTATTTATGCTTTTTAATCCCGACCTAACCCTAGACCTAATTAAGGGCCTCTGAATAAGCTTTCCAACAAGGTATCATATGCCTTAATTGGGCTTAAGATTAGTAAGTGAGGCCCATTTAAGTGAAGGAATATCATGGACTGCGCACTGATCCGCGCCAGAGAACTCGGTACCCAATTTAGCCTTGATTTTGGAATAATTTGACAATTCTTGTGAAACCTGACATTGTAGGTCTCTTCCTTATCTTTCTAGGGATAGCATAATCACCAAAATCCGAAATCTGTAGCTCTAGTTATGCTCTGCGCAAGGCAACAAGGTCAGGAAGAGTGAAAAATCCGAAAACAAGTGCATTTGGGCTCCATTAGGACCAAAGAAGTACAAATTGGCCCAGTTAGGTCCTATATGACCTAAAAAGTCCATTTTCTTATTAATCCTGACCTAACCCTAGAACAAATTAAGGGCCTCTGAATAAGCTTTCCAACAAGGTATCATATGCCTTAATTGGGCTTAAGATTAGTAAGTTAGGCCCATTTTGATCCTTATTTAGCCTTGATTTTTTCCTTAAGTGAAGGAACATCATGGACTACGCACTGATCCGCGCCAGAGTACCCGGGACCCAATTTAGCCTTGATTTTGGCCTAAATTGACAATTCTTGTGTCACCTGAAATTGTAGGTCTCTTCCTTATCTTTCTAGGGACAGCAAGATCACCAAAATCCGATATCTGTAGCTCTAGTTATGTTCTGCGCAAGGCAACAAGGTCAGGATGAGTGAAAAATCCGAAAATTAACAATGTTTAGCAATTAAGCCCAATTAAGCCCAATATTGTAAAAGCAAAAGCAATGATTGTAAAAGTTGTCTAATTTCCGTCTCCCTCTGGCTTGTGCGGCTGTAAACTGCTATTTATGCTTTTTAATCCCGACCTAACCGTAGACCAAATTAAGGGCCTCTGAATAAGCTTTCCAACAAGGTATCATATGCCTTAATTGGGCTTAAGATTAGTAAGTTAGGCCCATTTAAGTGAAGGAGCATCATGGACTGCGCACTAATCCGCGCCAGAGAACTCGGGACCCAATTTAGCCTTGATTTTGGTCTAATTTGACAATTCTTGTGAAACCTGACATTGTAGGTCCCTTCCTTATCTTTCTAGGGACAGCAAGATCACCAAAATCCGAAATCTGTAGCTCTAGTTATGCTCTGCGCAAGGCAACAAGGTCGGGATGAGTGAAAAATCCGAAAATTAACAATGTTTAGCAATTAAGCCCAATTATGCCCAATAATGTAAAACCAAAAACAATGATTGTAAAAGTTGTCTAATTTCCTTCTCTCTCTAGTTTGTGCGGCTGTAAACTGCTATTTATGCTTTTTAATCCCGATCTAACCCTAGACCAAATTAAGGTCCTCTAAATAAGCTTTCCAACAAGGTATCATATGCCTTAATTGGGCTTAAGATTAGTAAGTTAGGTCCATTTAAGTGAAGGAATATCATGGACTGCGCACTGATCCGCGCCAGAGAACTTGGGACCCAATTTAGCCTTGATTTTGGAATAATTTGACAATTCTTGTGCACCTGAAATTGTAGGTCCGTTCCTTATCTTTCTAGGGACAGCAAGATCATCAAAATCTGATATTTGTAGCTCTAGTTATGCTCTGCACAAGGCAACAAGGTCAGGAAGAGTGAAAAATCTGAAAGTTAACAATGTTTATCAATTATGCCCAATAATGTAAAAGCAAAAACAATAATTGTAAAAGTTGTCTAATTTCCGTCTCTCTCAGGCTTGTGCGGCTGTAAACTGCTATTTTATGCTTATTAATGCTGACCTAACCTAGGACCAAATTAAGGGCCTCTGAATAAGCTTTCCAACAAGGTATCATATGCCTTAATTGGGCTTAAGATGAGTAAGTTAGGCCCATTTAAGTGAAGGAATATCATGGGCTGCACACTGATCCGCACCAGAAAACTCGGGACCCAATTTAGCCTTGATTTTGGAATAATTTGACAATTCTTTTGAAACCTGACATTGTAGATCTCTTCTTTATCTTTCTAGGGACAGCAAGATCACCCAAATCCGATATCTGTAGCTCTAGTTATACTCTGCGCATGGCAACAAGGTCGGGATGAGTGAAAAATCCGAAAATTAACAATGTTTAGCAATTAAGCCCAATTAAGCCCAATAATGTAAAATTAAAAACAATGATTGTAAAAGTTGTCTAATATCCTTCTCTCTCTAGCTTGTGCGGCTGTAAACTGTTATTTATGCCTTTTAATCCCGACCTAACCCTAGACCAAATTAAGGGCCTCTGAATAAGCTTTCCAACAAGGTATCATATGCCTTAATTGGGCTTAAGATTAGTAAGTTAGGCCCATTTAAGTGAAGGAATGTCATGGACTGCGCACTGATCCGCGCCAGAGTACTAGGGACCCAATTTAGCCTTGATTTTGGTCTAATTTGACAATTATGGTGATACTTGAAATTGTTGGTCTCTTCCTTATCTTTCTAGGGATAGCAAGATCACCAAAATCCAAAATCTGTAGCTCAAGTCATGCTCTGCGCAAGGCAACAAGGTCAGGAAGAGTGAAAAATCCGAAATTAACAATGTTTAGCAATTATGCCCAATTAAGCCCAATAATGTAAAACCAAAAACAATGATTGTAAAAGTTGTCTAATTTCCTTCTCTCTCTAGCTTGTGCAGCTGTAAACTGCTATTTATGCTTTTTAATCCCGACCTAACCGTAGACCAAATTAAGGGCCTCTTAATAGGCTTTCCAACAACTTTTACAATCATTGTTTTTGCTTTTATATTAATGGGCTTAATTGGGTTTAATTGCTAAACTTTATTAATTTTCGGATTTTTCACACATCCTGACCTTGTTGCCATGCGGATAGCATGACTAGAGCCACTGATATCGGATTTTGGTGATCTTTCTATCCCTTGAAAAATAAGGAAGAGACCTACAATTTCAGGTGACACAAGAATTGTCAATTTAGGCCAAAATCAAGGCTAAATTGGGTCCGAAGTTCTCTGGTGTGGATCGATGTGCAGTCCATGATGTTCCTTCACTTAAATGGGCCTAACTTACTCATCTTTAGCCCAATTAAGGCATATGATACCTTGTTGGAAAGCTTATTCAGAGGGCCTTAATTTGGTCTAGGGTTA
The DNA here is from genome assembly GCA_030762895.1 of Sophora flavescens. Lineage (NCBI taxonomy): Eukaryota > Viridiplantae > Streptophyta > Magnoliopsida > Fabales > Fabaceae > Sophora > Sophora flavescens. The sequence goes on along the minus strand of JAUPTC010000010.1, from coordinate 3,003,795 downwards.
GGTCAGGAGTAATAAGCAAAAATAGCAGTTTACAGCCACACAAGCAAGAGAGAGACGGAAATTAATCAACTTTTACAATCATTGTTTTTGCTTTTACATTATTGGGCATAATTGCTAAACATTGTTAATTTTCGGATTTTTCACTCTTCTTGACCTTGTTGCCTTGTGCAGAGAATAACTAGAGCTACAGATATCGGATTTTGATGATCTTGCTGTCCCTAGAAAGATAAGGAAGGGACCTACAATTTCAGGTTCACAAGAATTGTCAAATTATTCCAAAATCAAGGCTAAATTGGGTCCCGAGTTCTCTGGCGCGGATCAGTGCGCAGTCCATGATATTCCTTCACTTAAATGGGGCTAATTTCCTTCTCTCTCTAGCTTGTGCGGCTGTAAACTGCTATTTATGTTTTTTATTCCCGACCTAAACCTAGACCAAATTAAGGGCCTTTGAATAAGTTTTCCAACAAGGTATCATATGCCTTAATTGGGCTTAAGATTAGTAAGTTAGGCCCATTTAAGTGAAGGAACATCATGGACTGCGCACTGATCCGTGCTAGAGAACTCGGGATCCAATTTAGCCTTGATTTTGGCCTAATTTGATAATTCTATGGTAATATGAAATTGTGGGTCTCTTCCTTATCTTTCTAGGGACAGCAAGATCACCAAAATCCGATATCTGTAGCTCTAGTTATGCTCTGTGCAAGGCAACAAGGTCGGGATGAGTGAAAAATCCGAAAATTAACAATGTTTAGCAATTAAGCCCAATAATATAAAAGCAAAAGCAATGATTGTAAAAGTTATCTAATTTCCGTCTGTCTCTGGCTTGTGAGGCTGTAAATTTCTATTTATGCTTATTAATATTGACGTAACCCTAGAACAAATTAAGGGCCTCTGAATAGGCTTTCCAACAAGGTATCATATGCCTTAATTGGGCTTATGATAAGTAACTTAGGCCTATTCAAGTGACAGATATCGGATTTTGGTGATCTTGCTGTCCCTAGAAAGATAAGGAAGAGACCCACAATTTCATATTTCCAAAGAATTATTAAATTAGGCCAACACCAAGGCTAAATTGGATCCCGAGTTCTCTAGCACGGATCAGTGCACAGTCCATGATGTTCCTTCACTTAAAAGGGGCTAACTTACTAATCTTAAGCCCAATTAAGGCATATGATACCTTGTTGGAAAGCTTATTCAGATGCCCTTAATTTGGTCTAGGGTTAGGTCGGGATTAATGAGCATAAATAGCAGTTTACAGCCGCAAATGCAGAGAGAGACGGAAATTAGACAACTTTTACAATCGTTGTTTTTGCTTTTACATTATTGGGCATAATTGCTAAACATTGTTAATTTTCGGATTTTTCACTCTTCCTGACCTTGTTGCCTTGCGCAGAGCATAACTAGAGTTACAGATATCGGATTTTGGTGATCTTGCTGTCCCTAGAAAGATAAGGAAGGGACCTACAATTTCAGGTGCACAAGAATTGTCAAATTATTCCAAAATCAAGGCTAAATTGGGTCCCGAGTTCTCTTGCGCGGATCAGTGCGCAGTCCATGATATTCCTTCACTTAAATGGGCCTAACTTACTAATCTTAAGCCCAATTAAGGCATGTGATACCTTGTTGGAAAGCTTGTTCAGAGGCCCTTAATCTGGTCTAGGGTTAGGTCAGGATTAATAAGTAAAAATAGCAGTTTACAGCCGCACAAGCCAGAGAGAGACTGAAATTAGACAACTTTTACAATCATTGTTTTTGGTTTTACATTATTGGGCTTAATTGGGCTTAATTGCTAAACATTGTTAATTTTTGGATTTTTCACTCTTCCTGACCTTGTTGCCTTGCGCAGAGCATAACTAGAGCTACAGATTTCGGATTTTGGTGATCTTCTTTGTCCCTAGAAAGATAATGAAGGCAACTTTTACAATCATTATTTTTGGTTTTACATTATCGGGCTTAATTACACTTAATTGCTAAACATAGTTAATTTTCGGATTTTTCACTCATCCAGTCTTGTTGCCATGCGCATAGTATAACTATAGCTACAGATATCCGATTTTGGTGATCTTGTTTGTCCCTAGAAAGATAAGGAAGAGACCTACAATTTCAGGTGACCTACATATGATACCTTGTTGGAAAGCTTATTCAGAGGCTCTTAATTTGGTCTAGGGTTAGGTCAGGATTAATAAACAAAAATAGCAGTTTACAGCCGCACAAGCCAGAGAGAGACGAAAATTAGACGACTTTTACAATCATTGTTTTTGCTTTTTACATTATTGGGCATAATTGCTAAACATTGTAAATTTTCGGTTTTTCACTCTTCCGACCTTGTTGCCATTCGCAGAGTATAACTAGAGCTACAAATATCGGATTTTGGCAATCTTGCTGTCCCTAGAAAGATAAGGAAGAGACCTACAATGTCAGGTTTCACAAGAATTATCAAATTAGACCAAAATCAAGGCTAAATTGGGTCCCGAGTTCTCTGGCGCGGATCAGTGCGCAGTCCATGATGTTCCTTCACTTAAATGGGCCTAACTTACTCATCTTTAGCCCAATTAAGGCATATGATACCTTGTTGGAAAGCTTATTCAGAGGCCCTTAATTTGGTCTAGGGTTAGGTCAGGATTAATAAGCAAAAATAGTAGTTTAAAGCCGCACAAGCCAGAGAGAGACGGAAATTTGACAACTTTTACAATCAATGTTTTTGCTTTTACATTATTGGGCATAATTGCTAAACATTGTTAATTTTCAGATTTTTCACTCTTCCTGACCTTGTTACCTTGTGCAGAGCATAACTAGAGCTACAGATATCGGATTTTGTTGATCTTGCTGTCCCTAGAAAGATAAGGAAGGGACCTAAAATTTCAGGTTCACAAGAATTGTCAAATTATTCCAAAATCAAGACTAAATTGGGTCCCGAGTTCTCTGGCGCGGATCAGTGCGCAGTCCATGATATTCCTTCACTTAAATGGGCCTAACTTACTAATCTTAAGCCCAATTAAGGCATGTGATACCTTGTTGGAAAGCTTATTTAGAGGCCCTTAATCTGGTCTAGGGTTAGGTCAGGATTAATAAGAAAAAATAACAGTTTACAGCCACACAAGCCAGAGAGAGACTGAAATTAGACAACTTTTACAATCATTGTTTTTGGTTTTACATTATTGGGCTTAATTGGGCTTAATTGCTAAACATTGTTAATTTTCGGATTTTTCACTCATCCCAGTCTTGTGGCCATGCGCATATTATAACTAGAGCTACAGATATCGGATTTTGGTGATCTTGCTGTCCCTTGAAAGATAAGGAATAGACCTCTAATGTCAGGATTCACAACAATTGTCAAATTAGACCAAAATCAAGGCTAAATTGGGCCCCGAGTTCTCTGGCGCAGATCAGTGCACAGTCCATGATGTTCCTTCACTTAAATGGGCCTAACTTACTCATCTTAAGCCCAATTAAGGCATATGATACCTTGTTGGAAAGCTTATTCAAAGGCCCTTAATTTGGTCTAGGGTTAGGTCAGGATTAATAAGTGAAAATAGCAGTTTACAGCCGCACAAACCAGAGAGAGAGGGAAATTAGACAACTTTTACAATCATTGTTTTTGCTTTTACATTATTGGGCATAATTGCTAAACATTGTTAATTTTCGGATTTTTCACTCTTCCTGACCTTGTTGCCTTGCTCAGAGCATAAATTGAGATACAGATTTGGGCTTTTGGTGATCTTGCTGTCCTTAGAAAGATAAGGAAGAGACCAACAATTTCAGTTTTCACAATAATTGTCAAATTAGACCAAAGTCAAGGCTAAATTGGGTCCCGAGTACTCTGGTGCGGATTAGTGCGCAGTCCATGATGTTCCTTCACTAAAATGGGCCTAAGTTACTTATCGTAAGCCCAATTAAGTCATATGATACCTTGTTAGAAAGCTTATAGATTGGCCCTTAATTTGGTCTAGGGTTTGGTTAGGATTAATAAGCACAAATAGCAGTTTACAGCCGCACAAGCCAGAGAAAGACGGAAATTAGACAACTTTTACAATCATTGCTTTTGCTTTTACATTATCGGGCTTAATTGCTAAACATTGTTAATTTTCGGATTTTTCACTCATCCTGACTTGTTGCCTTGCGCAGAGAAAAACTAGAGCTACAGATTTTGGATTTTGGTGATCTTGCTGTCCCTAGAAAGATAAGGAAGAGACCAACAATTTCAGTTTTCACAATAATTGTCAAATTAGACCAAAATAAAGGCTAAATTGGGTCCCGAGTACTCTGGCTCGGATCAGTGCGCAGTCCATGATGTTCCTTCACTTAAATGGGCCTAACTTACTCATCTTAAGCCCAATTTAGGCATATGATACCTTGTTGGAAAGCTTATTCAGAGGCCCTTAATTTGTTCTAGGGTTATGTCAGCATTAGTAAGCATAAATAGCAGTTTACGGCCGCACAAGCCAGAGAGAGACAGAAATTAGACAACTTTTACAATCATTAATTTGGCTTTTTATATTATTGGGCTTAATTGCTAAACATTGTTAATTTTTGGATTTTTCACTCATCCTGACCTGGTTGCCTTGCGCAGAGCATAACTAGAGCTACAGATATCGGATTTTGGTGATTTTGCTGTCCCTAGAAAGATAAGGAAGAGACCTACAATTTCAGGTTTCAGAAGAATTGTCAAATTGGGCATAAATCAAGGCTAAATTGGGTCCCGAGTTCTCTGGCGCGGATCAGTGCGCAGCCCATGATGTTCCTTCACTTAAATGGGCCTAACTTACTCATCTTAAGCCCAATTATGGCATATGATACCTTGTTGGAATGCTTATTAAGAGGCAATTAATTTGCTCTAGGGTTAGGTCAAGAATAATAAGTGAAAATAGCAGTTTACAGCCGCACAAACCAGAGAGAGACGAAAATTAGACAACTTTTACAATCATTGTTTTTGCTTTTACATTATTGGGCATAATTGCTAAACATTGTTAATTTTCGGATTTTTCACTCTTCCTGACCTTGTTGCCTTGCGCAGAGCATAACTAGAGATACAGATTTCGGATTTTAGTGATCTTGCTGTCCCTAGAAAGATAAGGAAGAGACCAACAATTTCATGTTTCACAATAACTGTCAAATTAGACCAAAATCTAGGCTAAATTGGGTCCCGAGTACTCTGGTGCGGATCAGTGCGCAGTCCATGATGTTCCTTCACTTAAATGGGCCTAACTTACTCTTTTTAAGCCCAATTAAGGCATATGATACCTTGTTGGAAAGCTTATTAAGAGGCCCTTAATTTGTTTTAGGGTTAGGTTAGGATTAATAAGAATAAATAGCAGTTCACAGCCCAATTAAGGCATATGATACCTTGTTAGAAAGCTTATAGATTGGCCCTTAATTTGGTCTAGGGTTTGGTTAGGATTAATAAGCACAAATAGCAGTTTACAGCCGCATGCAAGCAGAGAGACGGAAATTAGACAACTTTTACAATCATTGTTTTTGCCTTTACATTATCGGGCTTAATTGCTAAGCATTGTTAATTTTCGGATTTTTCACTCATCCTAACTTGTTGCCTTTGAGCAGAGCAAAACTAGAGCTACTGATTTCGGATTTTGGTGATCTTGCTGTCCCTAGAAAGATAAGGAAGAGACCAACAATTTCAGGTTTCACAATAATTGTCAAATTAGACCAAAATCAAGGCTAAATTGGGTCCCGAGTACTCTGGCTCGGATCAGTGCGCAGTCCATGATGTTCCTTCACTTCAATGGGCCTAACTTACTCATCTTAAGCCCAATTAAGGCATATGATACCTTGTTGGAAAGCTTATTCAGAGGCCCTTAATTTGGTCTAGGGTTAGGTCAGCATTAATAAGCATAAATTGCAGTTTACGGCCGCACAAGCCAGAGAGAGACGAAAATTAGACAACTTTTACAATCATTAATTTTGCTTTTTATATTATTGGGCTTAATTGCTAAACATTGTTAATTTTTGGATTTTTCACTCATCCTAACCTGGTTGCCTTGCAAAGAGCATAACTAGAGCTACAGATATCGGATTTTGGTGATCTTGCTGTCCCTAGAAAGATAAGGAAGAGACCTACAATTTCAGGTGTCACAAGAATTGTCAAATTGGGCAAAAATCAAGGCTAAATTGGTTCCCGAGTTCTCTGGCGCGGATCAGTGCGCAGCCCATGATGTTCCTTCACTTAAATGGGCCTAACTTACTCATCTTAAGCCCAATTAAGGCATATGATACCTTGTTGGAAAGCTTATTCAGAGGCACTTAATTTGCTCTAGTGTTAGGTCAGGATTAATAAGCATAAATAGCAGTTTACAGCCGCACAAGCTAGAGAGAGAAGGAAATTAGACAACTTTTACAATCATTGTTTTTGGTTTTACATTATTGGTCTTAATTAGGCTTAATTGCTAAACATTGTTAATTTTCGGATTTTTCACTCATCCTGACTTGTTGCCTTGCGCAGAGCAAAACTAGAGCTACAGATTTCGGATTTTGGTGTTCTTGTTGTCCCTAGAAAGATAAGGAAGAGACCAACAATTTCAGTTTTCACAATAATTGTCAAATTAGACCAAAATAAAGGCTAAATTGGGTCCCGAGTACTCTGGCTCGGATCAGTGTGCAGTCCATGATGTTCCTTCACTTAAATGGGCCAAACTTACTCATCTTAAGCTCAATTAAGGCATATGATACCTTGTTGGAAAGCTTATTCAGAGGCCCTTAATTTGGTCTAGTGTTAGGTCAGCATTAATAAGCATAAATAGCAGTTTACGGCCGCACAAGCCAGAGAGAGACGGAAATTAGACAACTTTTACAATCATTAATTTTGCTTTTTATATTATTGGGCTTAATTGCTAAACGTTGTTAATTTTTGGATTTTTCACTCATCCTGACCTGGTTGCCTTGCGCAGAGCATAACTAGAGCTACAGATATCGGATTTTGGTGTTCTTGCTGTCCCTAGAAAGATAAAGAAGAGACCCATAATTTCATATTTCCAAAGAATTATCAAATTAGGCCAAAATCAAGGCTAAATTGGGTCCCTAGTTCTCTGGCGCGGATCAGTGCGCAATCCAAGATATTCCTTCACTTAAATGGGCCTAACTTACTAATCTTAAGCCCAATTAAGGCATATAATACCTTGTTGGAAAGCTTATTCAGAGGCCCATAATTTGGTCTAGGGTTAGGTCGGGATTAAAAAGAATAAATAGCAGTTTACAGCCTCACAATTCAGAGAGAGGGAAATTAGACAACTTTTACAATCATTGTTTTTGCTTTTACATTATTGGGCATAATTGCTAAACATTGTTAATTTTCGGATTTTTCACTCTTCCTGACCTTGTTGCCTTGCTCAGAGCATAACTTGAGCTCTGATTTCGGATTTTGGTGATCTTGCTGTCCTTAGAAAGATAAGGAAGAGACCAACAATTTCAGGTTTCACAATAATTGTCAAATTAGACCAAAATCAAGGCTAAATTGGGTCCCGAGTACTCTGGTGCGGATTAGTGCGCAGTCCATGATGTTCCTTCACTAAAATGGGCCTAAGTTACTTATCGTAAGCCCAATTAAGTCATATGATACCTTGTTAGAAAGCTTATAGATTGGCCCTTAATTTGGTCTAGGGTTTGGTTAGGATTAATAAGCACAAATAGCAGTTTACAGCCGCACAAGCCAGAGAAAGACGGAAATTAGACAACTTTTACAATCATTGTTTTTGCTTTTACATTATCGGGCTTAATTGCTAAACATTGTTAATTTTCGGATTTCTCACTCTTCCTGACTTGTTGCCTTGCGCAGAGAAAAACTAGAGCTACAGATTTTGGATTTTGGTGATCTTGCTGTCCCTAGAAAGATAAGGAAGAGACCAACAATTTCAGTTTTCACAATAATTGTCAAATTAGACCAAAATAAAGGCTAAATTGGGTCCCGAGTACTCTGGCTCGGATCGGTCGCATGATCCATGATGTTCCTTCACTTCAATGGGCCTAACTTACTCATCTTAAGCCCAATTAAGGCATATGATACCTTGTTGGAAAGCTTATTCAGAGGCCCTTAATTTGGTCTAGGGTTAGGTCAGCATTAATAAGCATAAATTGCAGTTTACGGCCGCACAAGCCAGAGAGAGACGAAAATTAGACAACTTTTACAATCATTAATTTTGCTTTTTATATTATTGGGCTTAATTGCTAAACATTGTTAATTTTTGGATTTTTCACTCATCCTAACCTGGTTGCCTTGCAAAGAGCATAACTAGAGCTACAGATATCGGATTTTGGTGATCTTGCTGTCCCTAGAAAGATAAGGAAGAGACCTACAATTTCAGGTCACAAGAATTGTCAAATTGGGCAAAAATCAAGGCTAAATTGGTTCCCGAGTTCTCTGGCGCGGATCAGTGCACAGCCCATGATGTTCCTTCACTTAAATGGGCCTAACTTACTCATCTTAAGCCCAATTAAGGCATATGATACCTTGTTGGAAAGCTTATTCAGAGGCACTTAATTTGCTCTAGGGTTAGGTCAGGATTAATAAGCATAAATAGCAGTTTACAGCCGCACAAGCTAGAGAGAGAAGGAAATTAGACAACTTTTACAATCATTGTTTTTGGTTTTACATTATTGGTCTTAATTAGGCTTAATTGCTAAACATTGTTAATCTTCGGATTTTTCACTCTTCCTGACCTTGTTGCCTTGCACAGAGCATAACTAGAGCTACAGATTTCGAATTTTGGTGATTTTGCTATCCCTAGAAAGATAAGGAAGAGACCAACAATTTCAGGTGCCACAATAATTGTCAAATTAGACCAAAATCAAGGCTAAATTGGGTCCCGAGTACCCTGGCTCGGATCAGTGTGCAGTCCATGATGTTCCTTCACTTAAATGGGCCTAACTTACTCATCTTAAGCCCAATTAAGGCAAATGATACCTTGTTGGAAAGCTTATTCAGAGGCCCTTAATTTGGTCTAGGGTTAGGTCATCATTAATAAGCATAAATAGCAGTTTACGGCCGCACAAGCCAGAGAGAGACGAAAATTAGACAACTTTTACAATCATTAATTTTGCTTTTTATATTATTGGGCTTAATTGCTAAACGTTGTTAATTTTTGGATTT